>CAXKVI010000003.1:89072056-89646029 GCA_964058755.1 Campiglossa producta | reverse complement strand
ATTTGCTGTCATCAAAGAAAGAATCGGGCACCTGCGCCTTGGCAGCCACGTCACTGTTGATAGTTACAAATTTGAAACTGTGAGGGACTTCGTCTATTTGGGAACCAGCATTAACACCGAAAATAATATCAGTCTAGAAATCCAACGGAGAATCACTCTTGCGAACAAGTGCTACTTTGGACTGAGTAGGCAATTGAGAAGTAAAGTCCTCTCTCGAAGAACAAAGATCACGCTCTATAAGTCTCTCATCATACCTGTCCTGATGTATGGCTCAGATTCATGGACAATGTCAAGAGAAGATGAGATGGCCCTTGGAGTATTTGAGAGAAAAGTTCTCCGGAAGATTTATGGTCCTTCCCGTGATGCCGACGGCGAGTATCGAAGGAGATTTAACGATGAGCTGTACGAGCTTTACGCAGATCTGACCATAGTCCAGCGAATTAAAGCCCAAAGGCTCCGCTGGCTGGGTCACGTCATGCGAATGGACAAAGAAGCTCCAGCCCAGAAGGTTTTCCAATCGTCACCCGAATTCGGCAGCAGAGGAAGGGGGAGGCCTCGACTGAGATGGAAACAACAGGTGGAGGATGACTTGAACTCCCTTGGGGTTTCCAATTGGCGTCAGTTATCGCTAAAAAGGAATGACTGGCGTGCTTTGATAGGCGACGGCCAAAATCGCTTAGGCGGTTAAGCGCCAATAAATGATGATGATGAGTTCTTTGGTCTCCTGAACGTACAACTATGCTTGGAACATCCAATACAGTCTGTAAATATAGATCATTAGCAATATGTATATCTTACCAACCCACAACATCTTACTCCATCAACCTGCTCATTTGCTTCATAGCTACTTTTTTGCTGTCGCTTACGGCGTTCCACAGCACCACTGCCAAGTCGCTTACTTGTACCTACTAGCGACGACGTGCCCCTCGATTAGTGATGTGTGTGCGTATGTAGCGCCCTCAGACACCGTTGTGTATTACTTTTGTTGCATTTTTTCTTACTAACAATGGTGTAATGGGTACCAGTGTTCATACGGTCATGTGCACACTTCCATTTATTTGTTTCCTTTAGACGTCAACTGCCAATAAATTAGCTAAAATTATGGGATATAGCTCAAAAGACGGAGTTTGGCCACAGGATCACGAATCCGGAAGCGCTTTTTTTTTTAATATTTTGCTTCTCTAAAGTGATATTTGCAATCAAAGTTGCAAGTTTTCATGTGGTCGACGTCAACTCAGAAAAGTGTTTCGCACATAAATACCATAGATTCCGCCCCAATTTTGGTATCGGACCCGGGTAATTTTTCGGTTTTTGACCACAACTTTTCACTAAAACAAAAAATTAAAAAAGCGCTTCCGGATTCGTGATCCTGAGGCCGAACCCCTTCTTTTGAGCTATCGCCCATAATTTTAGCTAATTTATTAGCAGTTGACCGTTAAAGGAAACATAAATAAATGGAAGTGTGCACATGACCGTATGAATACTGGTGTCCACTGTGATCCATCATTTGTTGTCACGGAGCAAGCAACAATTGGACGCGAAACACCACATGCGTGCCCCAACATCTGCTTTCAACGCACAAAAACATAAAGAACATTTTTATCTTCACTCAATAGTGGCAAATGCAATAGAATTTCGATGGGTTCGGTATCACCCTTGAGTGTTTAAAGCTACAAACATCTACTGCAGAAAAATTCAGCCCTGTGCCTGTATATCATCTAATCTGCCTACACAAGTTCACCTGACGTTAATATATTGCATTTTTGCGCCTGCCTTTTTCTTTTCGTTGGCGGAGCTGAACACACAGGACACAAAAGGCGCAAGTATTTTAGCACACGATAAATTACAAAACCATTACGTTCTAATATCAATTGTATCAATTTAACATAAAGAATCGCTTACTTTTGTACAACAACATACACCTGAATTAAATGAATAGTTTACAAGGTATGTAATACAGCTCAAAATACGGGTTTATTTTTCCACCCGCCAACATTCTAAAATACTTCGTGGACAACGACAAGCAAAAGCACGTTGTGGAAAATATTGTTGGTTATTTCTACGTATCCGCCTTTTTCTAACACGCCATGACCGAATTGCAATGTTCTGAAGGTGACCTTATTGGTGATCATGCGGCTCCGGTTACTACTGCATGCAGCATTTCGCAATCGTATATTACTGGGGGCCATTCATCAATCGGAACACCTGTTACCACAATTCCGGCGACTGTGCCCGAAATATTTCCTATAAACAGTGCTTACCAAATGTCACCATATACATCGTTACACGCTGGGCTCGGAGGCCTAGGTGCACCTATAAATCAACAGCCATGCTATACTACCACACCTATGATGCACAACCACGTTTCTCTTTATAACCGTCCATCATCTTATATTATGAAACCTCAGCTAAACTCAACGTTCGCTTACCCATCAGGGTGCGTGTACGGTAAGAGCCGTCACGTACCAAATAGCACCATTTTCACATCCATTCAAGGAGGTAACGACCAACATGCGTCGCAATTGCCAGTTGATACTTCACAGGCTAACGTAGGCGCTGTATATATAGGAGCATACGGTGCTACCGCACCATACCAACCTGTCTCACCTGTGCACGGCTGTTCCGGGCAACCACATGGAGGTTTAGCGCCTGTCAGCGACAGCACGTGGGGCGGTCTATACACGCAGCCTCGGTACAATCTCGATGTAAGCCTAACGCCATCGCAACCGGCAGCACGACATGTGCTTAGTAAAGATCTGCCACTCTTTTTCTGGAAAACCAGAGGAGTGGCCGCTCTTCATTACAAACTACGAGCAATCAACTGAACGTTGTGGGTTTACTGAACAGGAAAATCTGATTCGACTACAAAAGTCACTACGCGGGGCGGCTTTAGAAGCGGTAAGGGGGAAACTAATGATGCCCTCCACGGTTCACCTCGCCATTGGTACATTGCGCATGCTTTTCGGACGACCTGATGTAATCCACGACACTCTTCAGCGCAAATTGAGACAAATGCCACCAGTAAAAACCGATCGGTTGCACACTTTAATTGATCTCGCTCTAGGCGTTCAAAATTATAGGGCAACGATGCAGGCGTTGGGTCTTAACGACTATCTCAATGACCCTATGCTGATAAATGATTTGTTGACCAAGCTTCCAGGGGATATGAAACTAGATTGGGGTCGTCGTCGAATGGCCACACCTCGCATCGACATGGTAGCCAAGTGACACCGCTTAGTTCTCCCACCTTTACGACTGAGGAGGAAAAAGCGGGACGAAGGGGCAACGACAATAGTTCTAACAGGCATGAGGCAACAAAACCTCCCTGCCACCTGTGTGGTAACGACCATAATCTCTCCGATTGTCCAGACTTCAAATCAAAAAGCAGAAATGAACGTTGGCAGGTGGTAAAGGACAAAAAACTATGCATCCGTTGTTTCAAACCACATCGGCTTAGGCGCTGCTCATCCAAGCAAGAGTGCGGAGCTGATGATTGTAGAATGGCTCACAACCCACTGTTGCATAGTCGATCACCCGCAGCAGACAGCAACAAGATGAACAAAAATGACACCACAGGCAATGAGGGATCCCAGCGAAGAGCTTTGTTTGAGATGGACAGGCGACATCACTCAACAAGAGGTCAACTAGAAGTCTGTAAGCTGTGAAATATCTGGCAGGGGAGAAAACGCCACACACTACCGTATGCGTAACGTGCGCACAATCACCAACCTAGAGCTACCACAACAATCCCTAAACGCCGAAGAGCTGGCAGAGCACCATCACTTAATACAACTGCCTATCATACCATACACCAGCTGCAGAGCACGCTTGTTGATAGGTTTAGATAACACAAAGCTCTCTATTCCGCTAGAGGTACACCCAGGGGCGTCGCGAAGGTCCCGATCGTTGGGGGGTGAATCTTACTGATATGCCGACTGATCTCGAAAATTTGCCGACATTTTTTATGGGTATAGTAATGGTTAAAAAAAAAAAAAAAAAAGTGAAATACACTTGTGAAAATGCGCAATATGTTACCGAATGAATTAAAAATTACAGTGTTTGTTTACTCTTTCTTTATTTTCGTCGTATATAATGTTTTACAAAATTAAATACGTACTAAAAAGATACCCTTTTTACAAAGAAAAATTTTTTTGAGAGAAATGGAAAAATTAAATTCAAATTTTGACTCTGCGATGTTTTAGTAAGGACCATTTTAACAGAACAACTTTACAAAGGTCAATTTCATCTACTTTAACTTTTGAAGAGAAGAGCAACATCAACGAATTTAAACGATCATCTCCCATTGTTGTGCGCAAATGGTCGAAAACTATTTTCAATTTACTGAAGGAACGTTCACACGATGCTGACGTGACAGGAGCAGTCAAAATATAACGAACCAGTTTATATGCTAAGGGAGTAACTCGTTTTAACTTGAATGCTACCGTGGAAATATCTTCGAATGATTTACAACTTTGACATGAGTCAAAAAGAATTTGTAACTCACAAAGCAAACATTCGACTTCTTCCTTGAAAAATTCTGGTTCTGGTTCCAATTGCATAATAGAGTTTATCAAATCAATCGTAACATTATTTCTGTCTAGTTGAATTCTAAACATTTCCTGAATGGGTTTGAAAGTTGACAAACTTTCTTGTAACTTTTCTTGGATGCAACTTGTAAAAACTTGAAGAACAATTTTGAATTCTTTTCTATAAAATGTTTCAAAATCGAAAATTGTATCAGATTCCGGATTTTCGTCAATTTTTTTTGGCACTCGTCGCGTTCTGTGATGGAAGGAAACCGAGCTCGCAATCAAATCGTTTATTTGAATATCATCGTTCATTTGCTGAAATGACTCTGATGTGCTTTGAATCAACAATAAAGCATCGATGATCTTAAGTTCTTCAGCTTCCAAATTTTCTGTCAAATTTTTAAATTTGAACATTATATTTTTGCAAAAAAATAAAGAGCTTTTAAAATCGAAGTCCAAAATTTTTTTAACAAGCCTTGAAGCTTTTGTACGTGAATTCATCATCATCATTTATTGGCGCTTAACCGCCTAAGCGATTTTGGCCGTCGCCTATCAAAGCACGCCAGTCATTCCTTTTTAGCGATAACTGACGCCAATTGGAAACCCCAAGGGAGTTCAAGTCATCCTCCACCTGTTGTTTCCATCTCAGTCGAGGCCTCCCCCTTCCTCTGCTGCCGAATTCGGGTGACGATTGGAAAACCTTCTGGGCTGGAGCTTCTTTGTCCATTCGCATGACGTGACCCAGCCAGCGGAGCCTTTGGGCTTTAATTCGCTGGACTATGGTCAGATCTGCGTAAAGCTCGTACAGCTCATCGTTAAATCTCCTTCGATACTCGCCGTCGGCATCACGGGAAGGACCATAAATCTTCCGGAGAACTTTTCTCTCAAATACTCCAAGGGCCATCTCATCTTCTCTTGACATTGTCCATGAATCTGAGCCATACATCAGGACAGGTATGATGAGAGACTTATAGAGCGCGATCTTTGTTCTTCGAGAGAGGACTTTACTTCTCAATTGCCTACTCAGTCCAAAGTAGCACTTGTTCGCAAGAGTGATTCTCCGTTGGATTTCTAGACTGATATTATTTTCGGTGTTAATGCTGGTTCCCAAATAGACGAAGTCCCTCACAGTTTCAAATTTGTAACTATCAACACTGACGTGGCTGCCAAGGCGCAGGTGCGCCGATTCTTTCTTTGATGACAGCAAATACTTCGTCTTGTCCTCGTTGACCGCAAGACCCACTTTTTTCGCTTCTTTATCCAGTCCAGAGAAGGCAGCGCTTACGGCGCGGTTGTTAAGGCCAATGATATCAATATCATCGGCATACGCCAGCAATTGCACGCTCTTGTAAAAGATTGTACCATTGCGGTTTAGCTCTGCTGCTCGAATTATCATCAGGTTGAAGAAATCGCACGAAAGGGAGTCGCCCTGTCTGAAGCCTCGTTTGGTTTCAAATGGCTCAGAGAGGTCCTTCCCGACTCTGACGGAGCTGTTAGTATTGCTCAACGTCATTTGGCAAAGCCGTATAAGCTTTGCAGGGAAGTCAAATTCAGACATGGCGGCATACAGGCAACTCCTTTTTGCGCTGTCAAAAGCGGCTTTGAAATCGACAAAGAGATGGTGTGTGTCGATTCTTTTATCATGGGTCTTCTCCAGGATTTGGCGTATCGTGAAAATCTGGTCGATGGTAGACTTACCGACGAATTATCTTCTCCAGCATCAGGTTGAAGAAATCGCACGAAAGGGAGTCGCCCTGTCTGAAGCCTCGTTTGGTTTCAAATGGCTCAGAGAGGTCCTTCCCGACTCTGACGGAGCTGTTAGTATTGCTCAACGTCATTTGGCAAAGCCGTATAAGCTTTGCAGGGAAGTCAAATTCAGACATGGCGGCATACAGGCAACTCCTTTTTGCGCTGTCAAAAGCGGCTTTGAAATCGACAAAGAGATGGTGTGTGTCGATTCTTTTATCATGGGTCTTCTCCAGGATTTGGCGTATCGTGAAAATCTGGTCGATGGTAGACTTACCAGGTCTAAAGCCACACTGATAAGGTCCAATCAGCTTGTCTACGATGGGCTTCAGTCTTTCACACAATACGCTAGAAAGAACCTTATATGCGATATTAAGAAGGCTGATTCCGCGGTAGTTGGTGCGGTTAGCGGGATCGCCTTTCTTGTGGATTGGGCAGAGCACACTTAAATTCCAATCTGGAGGCATGCACTCGTCTGACCATATTCTGCATAAGAGCTGATGCATGCTTTTTACCAGCTCTTCGCCTCCGTGTTTGTACGTGAATTGCTGTCAAAATTTTCGGAATATTTCTTTATAGTTTCAAGAGCATGAATGATGCCTTAGAAAGAAATCCATACAGCTTTGACTGTTTCTGCCCGAGCATCCCATCGTGTTTTTGAAAAATTCTTCAACTGCAATGAATTTTCAATATTACCTAACTGTTCACGCAAACTCAAGAAACTTTTCGTACTTCCAGAAAAAAAAAAACATACAAAGCTTCTAAAACATTAAAAAATTCTTTAATCAAACAGCTTGCATTGCATGAAGCTTCAACAAATATGTAGATTCTATGAGCATGACATGGAATATAGGGAATACGTTTTTCACATTTTTCCGCTAATTTTTGCTGCGTGCCTTTAAACTTTCCAGACATGTGTTTTGCAAAATCATAACATTGGAAAAGAATGTTTTTTATGAAAATTCCCATCGACTGAAGAGCTGTTACAGCTCTTCTCCTGCTTTTTAGTCAGGACGATATCCATCTTCAAAAGCCGTTCAACAGGTACAATTCCTTCATTTGTTTGATGCGCATACCGAATATTTACAGCTAATCGATCTTGATGTGACAGGTCTGGAGTAGTATCAGCCATTACAGAAAATATTCCCGCTTGGTTAACTTCGCTGACGATGGCCTTTTCAGTTTAATTCCCTAATAAATCGATGAATTCATTTTGAGTCACGGGACTGAGGTAAGTAACATGATATGGTCTTTCGGAGATTTCGTCCAAAATTTCCATCATTGTTTACTGGTGAATCTTTGTGACCACGGAAAGCGAGACTTTGCCTTCCCATAGTCCTCGCAACATCGAACAAAACTCGTAAAACCCTTGAATGATACTCTTTTTCTTGTACTTCTTTAATCTTGTTGTCCCTGATGGATCTATCTATTAATATATCAACATGGGCCCCTTCGTTGATAAAATTGGAGTAATCATATAGAGCTGCCTTGTGAGATTCGGAAGTGAAGTGCTGAAGTAGTTTGCCTTTTTTCTCTCGACCACGACTCTTCATTTTATGCCACTCGCGGACTCCTACTGATACCCATTCTGAACTAGCGAAACATCTTCCTGGCCCTTCAGGAAATAAAATGCAAGCAAGACAAAAAGCTGCATCTTTATGGGGACTATATTCCAAACAAGAAAATTCTCCATACCAAGCTGGATTAAATCGACGTTGTTTGTTCGTGGGAATATTTGTATTGATCGGATAAATGTCAAGTTTCGGTTGATACGGACCGAGGGAACACAAATATTTATGTTCATTACTGGATGATATTTTATTTCGTCGACCGGGGTCATGATCGATTAGAACGTCATTCCCAATAGCCATATTGAAATTGGTAGACGACAGTTTTTCGTATTCTTTTTTAGCAAATAACAATAGCTCACCACTTTCTTGGTGAATGTTTGTTAAACAGTCGATCACATCGACGAACAATGCTTTTAAATTCGGCACTGCCTCGTTATTTAATCTATCTAAAACGTCATTCGCTCGTTCGAAATTCTTCAGGAATTCAGCAACCTTGCCGGAAATTTCAAAAATACCGACTACATATGAGCCGTTCAGTGCACACAGTGACTAAGTCCATTCGAGTTGAAGTTAAGCAATCCGTTGCATTGCATTTTAAAATTCCCTGTGTAATTGAAACTAAAATATTAGATGTAGGATGCATAAATACGGATATAGCTTACATTTGACAGTATATTTTGTATTTTTTTGGTGTTGTTGCGAGCTACAAGGAGCCAGATATTGGCTGCATTAAATTATGGAGTTAATGAGAATGGCTTCTGAAAAAAATTAAAATTTTTTCAGTGACCAAAAAATTTTTTTAGTTAAATGGTGTTAATACTTGTAGTTACTAAAATCACGAGAAGATATGACTATAACAAGTGCTGCGACACTTAAATCTCAGATTTTGAAAAAAGTGGACTTAGTCACTGTGTGCACTGAAAGGCTCATATAAGAAATTTACTCAAAAATGCCGACTACATGTAAGAAATTTAGTCAAAAATGCCGACTACATGTAAGAAATATAGTCAAAAATGCCTACTACATATAAGAAATTTACTCAAAAATGCCGACTACATATAAGAAATTTAGTACATGTAAGAAATATAGTCAAAAATGCCTACTACATATAAGAAATTTAGTCAAAAATGCCGACTACATATAAGAAATTTAGTCAAAAATGCCGACTACTCAAAAATGCCGACTTCATGTAAGAAATTAGGTCAAAAATGCCGACTACATATAAGAAATTACCGACTTCAAAAAACGTGGGGGTGTGCCAACCCCCCACTCGTGACGCCCCTGGGTACACCAAGCCGAAGGTGATGATGTAGTAGCACAGAGAATATATCAACAAGAGCCGTCACTCGGTATAAATGCAAGGAATAAGATGGATGCCGTTTTCTTTCAGGGTTTCGGTAATTTTGTTTTCCTCGGTTTTGTCAATTCGACAGCTGGGAAATTTTTGTTTCGACTCTTGTGTTATTTCAGTTCTCGTCTATTTTCTTTTACACATTTTGTTTTGATTAGACAATAACATATTTATATCGAAATTACCGAAACCCTGAAAGAAAACGGCATCCATCTTGTTCGTTGCTTTCATAACGAGTGGTGGCTCTTGTTGATATATTCTCTTTGCTAGTAGCTGCGCGTTGTAAATTAGGCTGATCGGTATATGGCCAAAACAATTCCGATCATCCACTACAAGAAAGCTTGCTGCACGTGTGCCCCTGTACTCGAGATAATCAAGTGGACAGCTTGATGAGACGTATTTTTTCATAGAATCTGTAGGTACAAGTCCCACCGTAAAACCGCTCAGGTCGAAGGCAGACGAACGCGCATATACCATAATGCAGAATACAGTCAAATACAAACCAGACGAAAAGAAGTGGGAAACAGGTCTGTTATGGAGATACGATCAAATCGACTTGCCCGACTCTTTCCAAATGGCCCATCATCGCCTTCAATGTCTGGAAAGAAAAATGGAAAAGTGCGGCGAGTTAAAAGAATTCGTCATTGAGAAAATGAATCACTACCTTGACAGAGGGTACGTACGAAAGCTCTCCGACAACGAAGTCAGTACAGGAGGTAGGTCCTGGTTCATACCGATGTTCACTGTCATGAATCTTAACAAAAATAAGAGACGAATCGTATGGGACGCGGCCGCCAAGGTGCAAAACACAAGCCTGAACGACGTACTGCTTACAGGCCCTGACCTCGTACGCTACGATCGATGGTGGGTGTTTTAATACGGTTTCGTGCACGACCGGTGGCTATATGCGGAGACATCCGCGAAATGTTCCACCAAATACACGTGAAGAAAGAGGACCAGGTGGCGCAACAGTTTCTTTGGAGAGATGGTGATACCAGCCGGCGACCTGATGTATTGGCTATGACCGTTATGACGTTCGGAGCGTCCTGCTCCACATCTTTAGCCAACTACATAAAGGACAAAAATGCCCAACGTTTTGAAAAAGAGCTCCCTCAAGCAGTGGCAGCGATCGTTAAAAATACATTTGTTGACAATTGGCTGCATAGCGTAGACGACGATGATGATATGATTCGATTAGCTAACGATGTCCGCCGCATTCACGGCGAAGGCGCGAGATGCGGAGTTGGCTGTCAAATTCTGGACGAGTGGCGCAGGCGCTCATGGGAGGATCAGAGTCCACACATAAGTGCTTCGACGAGGCAGGTTCGGAGTTCCAAAAGGTTCTCGGTATGTGGTGGTTGCCGAGCAGCGACGAGTTAACCTTCAAACATAACTTCAAGCCGGATGTTTTTGATGAGTCAAGCACACCGACGAAGAGACAAATGCTTCGAGTGGTGATGACGATATTTGACCCCTTGGGTCTGCTAGGCTTCCTTGTGATCGAAGGCAAGGCAGCCCTCCAAGATGTTTGGCGCTCAGGCGTGGCATGGGACGAGCGCGTGCATGACAAAGAACGATCGTCGTGGTGGCACTGGGTGCGTAAGCTGAAATACATCAACGACATCCGCATTCCACGCTGCTATGTCTTGGCGAGCCGCAGTGACGATAACCAGCTGCACGTTTTTGTCGACGCCAGCATATCGGCATACGCAGCTGTAGCATTCCTGCGTTCCAACGTAAACGGCGAAGTTCAATGCAGCCTTGTAGCATCAAAAACCAGAGGCGCCCACTAAAGCCGCTTTCTGTTCCGAGGCTCGAGCTGATGGCAGCAATTCTTGGGCTTCGTCTCGCTAAACTTATACAACAAGAGATCTCTCTACCTATTAGCCGTATCTTCTGGTCCGATTCGAAGGACGTGTTATGCTGGATACGGTCCGATACCAGAAAGTTTCACTAATTTGTGGCCGTACGCGTCGGCGAAATCTTAGAAAAGTCACAAGTCAACGAATGGCGGTGGGTGCCCTCAAAGCACAACGTTTCGGACGACGCTACTAAGTGGAGTCCCCAAATCGACATTAACAACGCAGGCAGATGGTTCAGGGGTGCGGAGTTTCTGAGACTACCGGACACCTCCTGGCCCACATTCGAAATACAACTATCGCAATCCACCTTGGAAACGATACAGCATATATCAGAATACAACACGCGTGAAGGGGGTGCATCACCGGATCCCAACAGATTCAGCAAATGGGAGAAGCTACGCTCAGTACAGATGTGCGTTCTTCGTTTTCTTCGATTGACTGGAAAAACCCCAACCAAAAACCCTTTAACCCAGATGCTGCTATACGATATAACCTGCACAAGTGCCGAGCGTCTGCTATTTCGCATGTGCCAACGCGAATGCAATAGCGAAGAATTCAATCAACTGAAAACCGGCGGGGTAAGTCGTAAAAGTTCAATTTACAAACTTTCCCCATTCACAGATGAATACGGACTGCTGCGCGTAAAGGGACGAATCGACGAAGCAAGGGGAGTGCCATCGGACCTGAAACAGCCGATAATTCTCCCACGGCATCATATCGTTACATATCTAATAGCAGACTTCTACCACCGCAAATTCCATCACCACCACAACGAGATAGTGGTAAATGAGATGAGGCAGCGATACTGCATTCCGGGTTTACGTGCGCTGGTGAGAGCGGTTGCAAAGGCCTGACCACAATGTCGCAACCAACGGGCCATGCCAGATCCACCAGAAATGGGCAGACTACCTGCAGATCGTCTTGCAGCATTTACTCATCCCTTCGCATACACAGGGGTCGATTATTTTGGACCCTTTGACGTGATGGTAGGTAGACGGCATGAGAAGCGATGGCGCGTTGTGTTTACGTGCATGACCATCCGAGCCGTTCACATTGAGCTCGCGCCATCACTTTCGACGGACTCATTTCTCCTCGTATTAAAACTGTTCATAGCCAGAAGAGGCGTTCCCAGGCGCATTCTATCCGACAATGGAACCAATTTTAGAGGCGCCAGTCGAATACTGGCGGAAGAGATCGAGACGCTATTATGCAAAAATATCCCGAAATCGAATGGTCATTTATACCACCAGCAGCGCCACACATGTGTGGCGCATGGTGCGCTCGGTGAAATCAGTCTTGATGGACATATTGCCCAAAAAGCGGTTTGCGTGAAGAAGTACTGAGAGCTGCCTTAGCCGACGTTGAGAGCATCCTCAACATGCGACCACTAACATATATTCCGCTAGACTCGCACGAAAACGAGGCTCTGGCGCCAAATCATTTCCTTCTCGGTAATTCAAGCGGCATAAGAGAAAAGGATGACATCGACATAGGTCTTCCTACACAACTGAACGAAAACTTTCGTAATGCTGGCGATTTGGCAGATCGATTTTGGAGAAGGTGGCTCTGCGAATAATTACCTGATCTCACCCGACGCGCAAAATGGCTTGAAAACCCCCAAGTGCCAATCGCTCCAAATGACATCGTCATAACCGTAGACGAGAACGCAAAACGAAACACTTGGATGAAAGGAAGAGTACTAGATGTCATAAGGGGCGTAGACGGGCAAGTCAAAAGTGCAGTGGTCAAAACGTCCAACAGCTTGGTCACCCGCCCGGTTGTGAAACTTGCGCGCCTCGATCTGAAATCAGTGAACCCCACACCCCCGCATGAAGTTCACGGAGGGGGGAATGTTAGCACGCTACAAACCTGTACACCCTTGAGCATTGTGTATCAATACCAAGTGTGAACTCTTCTTTTGACAACACACATTAAAATGTCGGTTTGTTTACATCCTGCACATATTAAAATGTCGCCAGCACCGAATAACAGAAAAGCAAATGGCGTTGTTTAACATCCTGCACACATCAACATGGCAGTTTCCTATCTTTTACCTAATGGTAGAAAGAGATGGGAAGATGGAAAGAAGTGAGACAAAAATGAAATTAAAAACAGGTGACTAAACTCACTTTGAAGTTTTCACGACTATGTCTATGATATCACAATTGTTATTAACCACAATCTCGAACAGGTGTTAAACTCATTTTGGAATTTTGACTTCTATGCAGAAGAGTTTACACTTGGTATTGATACACAATGCCCTTGAGTGTTTAAAGCTACAAACATCTACTGCAGAAAAATGCAGCCCTGTGCCTGTTCGTTCACCTGACGTTAATATATTGCATTTTTGCGCCTGCCTTTTTCTTTTCTTTGGCGGAGCTGAACACACAGGACACAAAAGGCACAAGTATTTTGGCACACGATAAATTACATAACCATTACGTTCTAATATCAATTGTATCAATTTAACATAAAGAGTCGCTTACTTTTGTACAACAACATACACCTGAATTAAATGAATAGTTTACAAGGTATGTAATACAGCTCAAAATACATGTTTATTTTTCCAACCGCCAACAACTATGATACCGGATAGACCACGCTTCACGGTGTTGGTTGCTTCATTGACTCCTTTGCAATTGATTGTAGTTGAGGGCCTACTGCAACAAATTCATAATTTCCACTTTGAGCTCTGCATTAGCGAGCGGGAATGCTTTGGGGCTGACTTCTTCGGTCATTTTGCCCTTTGTTTCAATTATTTGTTTCAGTTTATGAACTTTAAGATAGTTTTTACATATTTTATTTTTATAAACACACATTATTTGCCAATTATTCACAAGAGAGTTGAATTCGCTTGTATGTCAATAAACAAATTCATAACCGCGTTCTTTTACTGTAATTGAGGAAAAATTATGAACAACTATTGCTGGGAAGCGGTTTTTGGACACAAGTTTGAGAAAGTTTTACAAAGCTCTTTATTGGTGACTATTCTTTGCTGGCTTTTCAAGAAACAGAGTTCATGTTTATTTCGGCGATTTCATAAGGCGAATTTAGGGCGAATTATCGTTTTGGCAGATGGGCTCAAAAATACAAAATCAAAATACATGGGAAATTGACATATTGTGGCGAATGTTCTCAAGAATCGCTCATCTCCCAACTGTAGCGTATTTCCACCACTAGTGTCACTACCACAACCATAGTGTATCAATACCAAGTGTGAACTCTTCTTTTGACAACACACATTAAAATGTCGGTTTGTTTACATCCTGCACATATTAAAATGTCGCCAGCACCGAATAACAGAAAAGCAATGGCGTTGTTTAGCATCCTGCACAAATCAACATGGCGGTCTCCTATCTTTTACCTAATGGTAGAAAGAGATGGGAAGATGGAAAGAAGTGAAACAAAAAAGGAAATTAAAAACAGGTGACTAAACTCACTTTGAAGTTTTCACGACTATGTCTATGATATCACACTTGTTATTAACCACAATCTCAAACAGGTGTTAAACTCATTTTGGAATTTTGACGTCTATGCAGAAGAGTTTATACTTGGTATTGATACACAATGACCACAACTACAGTTGTTTAGGTACATGACGCGAGAGCGAGAGAGTGCGAATGTGACACAAAGAGGAGATGACGATAGATAAATGTTTCGAGAGCACTGTTGCGCGAATAGCCCAGAGGTGTGTAGACGTTTCTAGGTTATGAAGCTGCTGTCTGCTAGGGTATATAAACCGCGCAAAGACAACGCACTTCAATCAGTTTATTTTGAAGTGTTGTACAGTGAAGTACTGAACAGTAAATTAACCCGCGATATTGTACTACGGTTTTTAGTACTGAATAAAGTGTACTACTTATTAAACAGAATCGGAGTGTTTTATTTAACGTACAGTGATCGAACTCAGGGAAAATAATCAAGGAATCATCGAATTCGTCACAATTGGTGTCAGAAGCGGTATTGTTAAATAAACAAGGACATTGCAAGGATAACAAGGACATTGCAAGGATAGCAAGGACATTGCAAGGATAACAAGGACATTGTAAGGATAGCAAAGACATTGCAAGGACATGGCAAAGTTGAGTGAATTGAAGATCCAGCAACTCAAAAATGAGTTGGAACGACGTGGACTGACAACAGCAGGCAATAAAGCAGAGCTTCAATCACGTTTGCGAGAGGCTATGGAAACGGAAGGAATCAACGTTGACGATCATGTTTTCCAGCATTCGGAAGAGGGAGCGAGCAAAATTGAAGAGCAGAAGGATACTCCGAATTCAGTGGAAAATGCGGACACAAACTCGTTATTGGCTGCATTGGCTCAGATGTCGACGAACATAACATCAAAGTTGGAACAACAAGAAACACGCATGGCATCTCAGTTGGAGCAACAAGAGTCACGCATGACTTCTCAGATCTCAGCTCAACTTGAGGATCAGGAGGCCCGGTTATCTTCAAAAATAGCATTGCAGCTGGAGGAGCAGGAAGAGCGTATGTCATCACAGCTAAAAATGCAGGACAAGAAAATAATGCAACTTGAGGAGAAAGTCGAGGCCGAGGTGGATGCGTTAAGAAATCGCATCAAGGAGTTGCAGCTGAATCGCACAGTGGTTTCAACAAGCGCACCCAAGGTAAAAACCCCATCCTTTGACGGTTCAGTCCCTTTCCAGGTATTTAAGCTACAATTTGAGAAGACAGCAGCTGTGAATAACTGGGGCGCTGAGGACAAAATCGCTGCTTTATTTGTGGCATTGAAAGGACCTGTAGCCGAAATCTTACAGACTATTCCGGACGCTGAAAGAAACAACTATGAAGCGTTGATGGGAGCCGTTGAAAGACGTTACGGCAGCGAGCATAGGAGGCAGATACATCAAATAGAGCTACAAAATCGCTTCCAGAAGGCTAACGAAACAGTACAGGAGTTTGCAGTGGAATACCTCGAGAGGGTGAAAATCCAAAGTTTCATAAATGGAATACGTGACGTGGAGACGAAGCGTGCCACATATGCAAATCCAAAGAGATCATTCGCGGAGACAGTATACATGCTCTAACTCAAGAAACCGCATCTCTTTTGAGCAAACCATTGTACAAAGCTCACCGTGTGGAAGTGGAGACGCCAGACTTGGTCAACAAAATTGACAAAGTTTTGGAAGCATTGAATGGGGCACAGAACAAAAGCGATGGCCCCATTAAGTGCTTTAAGTGCGGAAAATCTGGTCATATTGCACGTTATTGTGGATCTGGCTCCAACAATTCCAATAATGCAGGCGGGCATAAGCGCAAGGCTGAAGGAGATGAGCAAGTCTCCCAATCCAACCAACTGTTAAACTTAAGAGAGTCAGCCGCAAGGGGCGAAGGCTGGCTCCCGCAATTGGATGCCCCATAATCTCTGTCTCACAGATCGGAAGGAAGTCGAGTAATGTTACTGTTGGAGGACTCGTGGACGGAAAGGAGCGTTTACTGACTGTTGATATGGGCGCATCTCATTCCATCATTCGATCTGATTTAGTCAACAAAGTAGTGAGGCCATTACATGGAGCAAAGTTGCGAACGGCGACTGGTGAGGACACCCAAGTCCAAGGAGAAGTAACATGTGAAATCGCAATTAGGAATGTCACCGTACTGCACAATTTTATAGTGGCAGATATTGTTGATGAGATCATAGTTGGTGTGGATTTCTTAAGCAACCAAGGCATCAAGATCGACATGCAAAACAGGACTATGAGCTATAAGAACATGGATGTGCCACTAAATTTTGGTTACGAGAACAAGTACATCAGTAAGCGGGTCTTCGTGGAAGAAAGCCAACAAATTCCACCGAAGTCGGAGACGATCGTTTGGGCAAGGATTGATGGAAATTACGGCACAAACAAATTGTGGTTGGTAGAGGCAGCAAACAAATCAAAGACGGATATACTAGTAGGAAAAACACTGGCTATGACAAAACAAGATGGACGTTTACCGGTAAGAGTACTAAATGAGTTCAGATCGCTGATTAAGCTTTCCAAAGGAGCTATATTGGGGCAGTGTCAGGAGGTGGAGGTGGTTATAAATTGTGAACAGCTCCAGGAAAATGTTTCTACCAGCAACATTAATCTTTCAGATGATATCACGGCGTGGACGCAAGAGCTCGGAGAAAACCACCAGAGTAAGGCAAAACAACTTCTACTAAAGTACTCTACCATATTTGACAAGGATGGTTCCAAGCCAGGTAGAACCAATGTTGTGAAGCATCAAATTGATACCGGTGATGCGAGGCCAATCCGCCAAGCTCCTCGAAGTGTTCCCTTGGCCAAACGCCAAGTGGTCAGAGAAATTATACAGGAAATGAGTGAGAGCGGTGTGATCGAACCATCAGCTAGTCCATGGAGCTCACCGGCAGTGCTAGTGAAGAACAAGGATGAAAAAATGCGGTTCTGCGTGGACTACCGGAAGCTGAACGACGTAACGAAAAAGGACAGCTATCCATTACCGAGAATTGACGATACTCTGGACTCACTATCTGGTACGAAGTGGTTTTCTACACTGGACTTGAAAAGCGGCTATTGGCAAGTGGAGGTTAAAGATAAGGAAAAGACAGCCTTCAGCGTTGGAGAGGGGCTGTGGCAATTTAAGGTAATGCCCTTTGGACTATGTAACGCACCAGCTACTTTTGAGAGACTCATGGACCAAGTATTGAAAGGACTACATTGGAAAACATGTTTGGTGTACCTGGACGACATCATCGTGCTTGGAAAAAGCTTTGAGGAACACCTTAAAAACCTTGAGGAAGTTTTCCAAAGGATAGCTGGCGCCGGTCTGAAATTGAGTCCCAAAAAGTGTGCAATGTTCAGGAAGGAAGTAAGTTATTTAGGTCACAAGGTAACTACGGAGGGCATCTGCACTGCTAAAGAAAAGATTGAAGCTGTGAAGGATTGGCCAAGACCGAACAATTTACATGAGTTACGAAGTTTCCTTGGACTGTGCACGTATTATCGCCGATTTGTACCAAATTTCGCCAGCTTAGCCAGTAGCCTTCATGAGTTGACCAGGAAGAATATGTCATTTGATTGGAAGAAGGAACATGAAGTGGCTTTCCAAACCTTGAAGGAACGGCTGTGCACTGCCCCAATGTTAGCGTATCCAATTCCAGGCGCAACATTTATTTTGGATACAGACGCGAGCGGTTATGCGATTGGAGGAGTTTTGTCACAGATTGTCGATGGGCAGGAGAAGGTAGTGGCATACTATAGCCGCACAATTGGAAAGCCCGAAAGGAACTATTGTGTAACACGAAGAGAACTACTGGCATTGGTGGAGTGCATCAAACTTTTCCACAATTATCTCTATGGACAGCGGTTCCACGTCAGGACAGACCATGCAGCGTTGAAATGGCTTTTGCAGTTCCGTAATCCGGAAGGTCAATTGGCACGGTGGATAGAGCGACTACAAAGTTATGACTTTTCCATAGAGCATCGCAAAGGCAGCAACCACGGCAATGCTGATGCAATGTCCCGGCGACCATATAACCTAGAATGCAAGCATTGTTCGAAAGCTGAGGCCAAGGAAGATGTTATAGATGTGCGGCTGATGACTATAACATATACGGACGAATGGAACATGGATCAACTAAGGAAGCATCAGCTAGAGGACCCAGATCTGGTACGTGTGATGCAAGGAATCGAGCAAAACGAACGACCAACTAGAGAGGAGATGTCAGCAGAGAGTCCTGTTGCCAAGTAATATTGGGCACAGTGGAACAGTCTGAAATTGGTATCCGGTTGCTTACATAGAGTATGGGAAAGCGAAGATGGTCAATGCGCTCGGAAGCTGGTAGTTGTCCCAAGGAAGAAAATCTCTGATGTTTTGAATGAGCTACATAATGGACCAAGTGGAGGTCATCTCGGAGTCACGAAAACGTTGGAGAAAGTCAAGCAGAGATTCTATTGGGTTGGTTGCCGGCAGTCGATCGCGGAGTGGATCGCCAACTGTGAGGTGTGCATCAGAGCAAAGGGTCCGAAGTCGAGAAGCCATGGACAGATGCCATGGATGTAGCTGGTCCATTTCCTACTAGCAAACTCGGAAACAAATACGTACTAGTTGTTATGGACTATTTCAGCAAATGGCCAGAAGTTTACCCGATTCCAAATCAAGAGGCAGAAACCATTGCAGAGGTGTTCATAAACAATTGGGTAGCGAGGTTTGGTGTACCGATGGAGTTACATTCCGACCAAGGCAGGAATTTCGAATCAGTTGTATTCCAAGAAATGTGCAAGACATTGGGTATTCGGAAAACGCGAACAACTGCACTGCATCCTAAGTCAGATGGCATGGTGGAACGTTTCAATCGAACCTTGGAAGAGCACATGAGGAAAGTAGTGGATAAGTTCCAGAGAGATTGGGACACGCACATCTCCTTGTTCCTGATGGCATATCGCTCGGCAATACATGAAACAACGGGTCAGACTCCAGCAAAAGTAATTTTTCGGAATGATCTTCGGTTGCCAGCTGACTTGAAGTTTGGGATAAATGCTGATGAAGAAATAAATGCCAGGAAATCCACTAGCATCTTGGAAGAAGAAATGAGAGAAATACACGACCTTGTAAGACAACGGACAAAGATCATGAGTGATAAGATGAAAGCCATATACGACAAAGCCATCAACTCGGAAGGTTTTAAAGAAGGAGATTTAGTGCTATTATACAACCCACAACGAAAGAAACTGCAATGTAACTCGGTAGGCCCATATAAAGCAATAAAGCGGATAAATGATGTTGTCTACCGCATACAAACTGTTGGAAGACCACGAAACAAAATGAAGGTGGTTCACCTGGAGAGGCTAGCAACGTTTGGATCGGGAAATGTGTCTGATCGGGACGATCAGACTTAGGTGGAGGGCAGTGTGGCGAATGTTCTCAATAATCGCTCATCTCCCAACTCTAGCGTATTTCCACCACTAGCGTCACTACCACAACTACAGTTGTTTAGGTACATGACGCGAGAGCGAGAGAGTGCGAATGTGACACAAAGAGGAGATGACGATAGATAAATGTTTCGAGAGCACTGTTGCGCGAATAGCCCAGAGGTGTGTAGACGTTTCTAGGTTATGAAGCTGCTGTCTGCTAGGGTATATAAACCGCGCAAAGACAACGCACTTCAATCAGTTTATTTTGAAGTGTTGTACAGTGAAGTACTGAACAGTAAATTAACCCGCGATTTTGTACTACGGTTTTTAGTACTGAATAAAGCGTACTACTTATTAATCAGAATCGGAGTGTTTTATTTAACGTACAGTGATCGAACTCAGGGAAAATAATCAAGGAATCATCGAATTCGTCACAATATATTTTACTGCAGCCACCTGTATAAATTTGCCTTGTGTACTGGCACTATGTTGTTGTTGTAGTAACGAGGTGTAGTCCTGCCCAACGCGTATTTTTCCTTAACCTAAATTGTCATCAAATATCTTCTAACGTGAGTCCAAGGAAACTAGCAGTTTCAATAGGGTTGGACCAAAGAGAGATGGGTGTTAGAAGAGTGGGCTCAAATGAGCAAGAAAATAAGTGATTGGTATTGTGGAGGGACGAGCCGCATGCCGGACATACATTCGGCACATCAGGGTTCAGTCTAGATATGTAGGAGTTTAACCTGCTACAATATCCAGAGCGTAATTGAGCCAGAGTGACCCTTGTATCTCGAGGAAGATGACGCTCCTCTTCAGAAATGCCAGGTGTTGCGGCATGTAAGACATTGTTTAGCGGACAGAGCGCAGAGTAATGGCCAACAGACGTTGTATGGATATGCCCCAAGGCCTGTTTATGCACCTGTAGATCAAACGGCGTTGTTATATAGTGCCGGATCTCGTCAAAATGTTTACGTAAATGCGACCTTATGGTCCTAGGAGGCGGAATGAGTTCAAGCAGTTGTCTACCGGGATGCTGTGGTTTACAGCAATTCAGTAGGTACTGCTTGTTTAGCATTTCATTATGCTCCCTAACTGGAAGCATTTCCACCTCATTGTGTATATGAGATATATGTAGGTGACATAAGGACGCATCCCGTAGCGGTTCTGAGCGCGCTGTTTTGACAGGCCTGAAGCTGATTCCAGTGAACGTCTGCAAGCCCCGGCGACCATATCGGCGACGCATAGCTCAGGATCGGCCGACCAATTGCCTTGTACGTTACCAATAACGTTTCTTTGTCTTTACCCCAAGTACTGCCGGCTAGTGATTTGAGGATTTTGTTACGGCTCTGTAATTTTGAGACAATTGCGGCTGAATGGGCAGCGAAAGTGTGCATGGTGTCGAAAGTCACTCCTAATATTTTTGGGTGAGCGACAGTAGGTATTTTATGATCACCGACATAAATTTCTAGTTCCATGCCAACCTGCGCTGTCCACGTCGTGAATAGGGTCGCCGAAGACTTTGTTGGCGACAATGTCAAGCTTCGGGCGGTGAAGAACTCGACTAGAGAGGGGAGATAGCCATTTATTTTAGAGCACAGCTCATCAACGGAAGTACCAGTAGCCAATATCGTGCAATCGTCTGCGTAAGAAACAATCGTAACTTCTTCTGGTGGAGGAGGAAGGAACACCACCCTGTGGTACCCCTTGTTTGATCTTCCTGGCTTTAGATTTTTTGTTTCTGAATACAACAGACGACCGACGACCACTGAGATAATTGGCGGTCCAACGCTTGAGACAGGGGGGAGTGACGAGTCTTCCAAATCGGATACAAGCTGCCCATGATTTACTGTATCAAAAGCTTGACTCAGATCGAGTGCAACTAGAACCGTCCTGTCATTAGGTCTGTTTTGATTTAGACCGTCAGTTATCTGAGTGTTTATGACATTTAGAGCAGATGTTGTGCTCCTGCCTTTCCTGAAGCCATGTTGGTGCTCGGCTAACATCAAGTGTGATGTGTAGAGCGGGAGTAGGGCCGCTTTAAGTGTCTTTACTACTGGCGAGAGGAGTGATATCGGACGATAAGACTCCCCAACGTTAGCTGGCTTGCCAGGCTTTAGTAGTGGGATCACAGTTGCCTGCTTCCATTTGTGGGGTATGACAGCTGTGATCAAAGACAGGTTGAAGACGGCAGTTAAATATTTGACTCCCGCTGGGCCGATATGCTTGAGATGCACCATGGCTATGCCATCAGGGCCGATGGCTTTGGAATTTTTGGCCTTCCGGATGGCCTCTTGAACCTCTGTAGCGGTGATGGGAACGGGGGCATAGTTTTTGTGTTTATGCGCGCGCCTGAAGATTCCACGTCTTGTCCTATCTTGCGCAGGGTGTGGGACATACTGTCGACAAAAAGCCTGCGCACATTTCTTGGGGTCATTTAAAGTCTTGTCACCAAAGGTGATGTCGACATTTTTTGGTGCACCCGAAGGATTCGACAAGGACTTGACGGTGGACCATAATTTCCCAACACCGGTAGAGAGGTTACAATACCTAAGGTGCTCCTCCCATTTGGTTTGTTTGTGTACGTTAACCAGCCGCCTGATTTCCACGTTGAGATCACCGATCTGTGGGTCAGAGGGATCGATGTTGCGTATGAGGTCACGTTCATTGGCCAAGGCTGCGGCCTCAGATGGGAAGTTAGGCCTGATATTTTCTATTCTACCAGCTGGTATAAAACGGGCTGTAGCCTTTTTAATGACCTCACGTATGTTACGCTCGCCGACGTGTACATCAGTGGGAATGGGAAGATCACCAAAGGAGCTCTCCGTGAATTCCAAAAAGCCGACCCAATTAGCCTTTTTGAAATTCACGTATGTTCTTTTCTCCGACGTGATAAAATCCGTGGCACGATCGACGGACAGGATGATAGGCAGGTGGTCGGATGACAAGGCCACCATAGGTTGCCAGTTAATGCTGTTAATTAACCCCGGGCTAACAATAGTTAAGTCTGGGGAGCTACTGCCGTTAACAGCCATCCTTGTTGGGGTGTCTCCGTTCACAGTACAGAAAGAGGAAGTGTCAATTTGCTCAGCTAATTCCCGTCCTCTGCCGTCCACAAAAAGGTGTGCATGCCACATATCATGGTGGGCATTAAATCGCCCATGATGGTACGGTTATCGCCACAAAGAAACTCCCTAAGGTCAGGACGATAACTTCTGGGGCAGCAGGTGACGGGAGGAATGTATATATTGATTAGCTCGAGATCAACACCACCAGCTTGTATAACTATACCCTGACACTCTAAGGGTAATGGTGATTTCGTTTCATCAAAAAAATGCGCATTTTTGTTACACTCTTCATTTTTCCGTTTTCGTTTGCAAAATGAAGGTAAAACGTCAAACATGATATATCTTCGTTTCCTAAAAATGTACACTTCAGGAGTGTAAAAAACTAACACTTTTTACCCTCTGAAGCTTTGACAGGGTAGCTGATTGCACTGAAAATCAGCTACCGAAAATTCTATTTGACAGATAAATTTGGTGAAATAAATTGAATTTTGCAATAACAATTAAATATGGGTGATAAACGAAACTTAATTTTTCATGCACATAGCGTTGCAAATTGGGCAGTGTTTTTTGTTCGTTTTATCGATAGCAGGTTCATGTAGAACGCGTACACTTTTATCACACTTTTACAGTGTTCTGTGCAAGGGTGTAAACATGTTCAACGTGCAAGTGTACATTTTTTTTTCGATGAAACGAAATCAGCATAAGTCTCTTTGGTCAGTGTTGATATCAAATTCCCTATACTGCACCGTATGGTGAACAAGGAACGCGAGACCACCTCCGCCGTCCGTACGGTCATGCTGAAGAACGTGGTAGCCTCCACTCGCTCGGAGATTCGAGTGGGGACCAAGTTTTGTCTCCTGGATTGCAGCAATTTTGATTTTATGTAGCTGCATAAATGTGGTTATCTCCGCTATCTTGCCGGTCAAGCCGTTGCAGTTAAATTGCAACAATTTAAATTGCGAAGGAGAGGCAATGGCCACTCTGGGAGTTAGAGACTGATGTGTACGCCTAGATGGTGGTAGGCTAGGTCGCGATATTGATCTCCGTTGCAGTCCTGAAGCCGGCGGATTTCGTTCATTATTAGATGAGTGTACATCCGTCGGCGTTGAGGGCTGCACAACTCGACAGCAAGGCGTGACAAACACATCAGTCCAGAGATTTCTGTTTGCGAGCCCAGAACATATGCGTAGGTGGCATCGGCCTAGGCAGGAATTGCACTTAACCGATGCCACAGACGCATATATCCTATGCCGACATACAGTGCACGAAGAGTGAGGCACCAGAAGTTGATGGCCTTGACTTGCATTCGTGCTAATGCCGGAAGAAGTTAGTAAGGGGTTCTGAGACGGGGGCTGAAGCTCGGTAGTGCTAAAAGCATCAACTGATGTGCTACGAAGAAAGTAGCCATGAGTGGATGCTTGTGAAGTAGACGCTCTAGGAAGCGAGCTACAGCCGGAAACACACATATTCTGCTGGGCAATATAAGTATTGCAGGTGGTGGAGACTTGATTTAAGGAAGGCGATAATGCAACATTAGAACGTCGCTTGCCTCGAGACGTCCTAGGACGTGAACAGCAGGGCGCCACAAAACTTTTGAAGAAACTAATGGGCCGGTGTGTTTTAGGATCTAGTCCGGAGCAACTAAATTTATGCAACCGACCTTTGCATGATGCACGCTGTACTCAGTGTGATCGTCTTGTGTATATTTTCTTCCGGCAAACGCAGCAGAACCATTCTCTAGGGCCAGGATTTGGCTTAATGCCAGCCCGGATCAAGAGAATAAGGAGCAGCCGTGCTGCAAGGGGCTGTTCCGGGGATGACAATAGGTGAGGGAATCGTGACGCGTTAGACAGGGTCACTTCGAAATGTATTGCTCTTGGCCGGGTCATTATAAAAATAAAAAAAACAACCCGGGTCGTTTCGGTACGAAGCACAGTATAACCAGTGTTTGCACTGTGGTGAAAGTTCTCCATGGAGGTGAATTTTTCAGAGTTGAAATCCATGGTAGTATGGAATTTCGCGGACGCATGGTTGCATTTCAGTACCAAAAAAACTTTAGAAATATTTCAAGAAAAAAAATGAATTTAATGTATATATTCCATGAATTAATATAATAATATCATGAATTTACTGCACTACAAGAAGTATAAAAAATGTATATTAAAGGCCATATTGTAAAATTTCGTACAAATGCATATTGATGATCGGCTCTTTATGAATATATGTTGAAGTATTTGTTAGATAGTGATTTTTTCTCTAATACTTCACGTTGACCTGCAAACTGGTTTTCCTTTCAGTTTAAAACGGTTAAAACAATTTAGGCATGTTCATACTCGATATAAAGTAGGTACTTAAGTTAGCGTCAACCCTTTGATACCCTTTCCAAGGGTCTATCTGGCGCTAAATTTGGTACCTACTTTATTTCGTTCAGATTGTTGGACAGAGACAGATAAATATAAAAGACTAAAAGGGGTTGCTCAAGAAAATCCTACAAATTATGACGGATAACACATAATAATTAAAAAACTAAATTTATAATAGAACTATTTTTTATACACCTTTTTCACTCATATTTCAAAAACCGTAAAAATACTTTAGATAAGGTTAAATGCATTTAAGAATAGTGAATGGTAGTCCAAGACCCATACAATTATTTTCAGAATAGTCAATTGTATCTTAAAAACTGTAAAATATGCTTTAGAATAATCAACTGTACACCAAAAACTATAAATTGTACTTCATAAACTGTAATTTGTACTCGAGATCGTAAATTAGACTTCAGAAGCTTAAAAATGTGCTCCAAAATAGTCAGTTCTACTTCAGAAACAACAAATTCCAATCCAGAAGATGTTTCTGAAGTACATTTGATTTTTCTGGAATACATTTTACAGTTTCTCGAATACAATGGGCTTCTTCGTAGCAAATTTTGCGAATATTAACAACCATTTACGTTTTTTAAAGTACATTTTACACTCTAACCCACAATAAAATATACAGGCGGATTCTAAATAATTTCTTACTTTGCGGATTTTTTCCCTCTCATATAATTTGTGAGCGAAAATGTATGAAAAAGGTTCACTAGTGAAATTTATTTAGATTGGCACGATAAGCTTTTTGTCGAAAAATTCTCAAATTTCGAAATTTGTTTTGCGTAAAATTTTGCAAAAATCATTGGATCATGTGTTTCAATTTTGTGATATTGGAGTACTTCAATTGTAATACTTTCTAATGCCTCAGCGGACCACCTTCAGCTTATTGAAAGCCGATCATTGCTCATGCTTTATTGACCAAAATCACGACACGATCGCTCTGACAATAGATACTCCAAGGAGTAACAACATTGGAATACATTGCAAAGTACTCTGAAAACAGAAACAACTGTAGCGTCTCGTTGTGACATTTAATTTTGACAGCTGACATAAATGCACGTAGACAAAGGCAACCTGTCTTATAACCGCGTTTTAACACGCGTCGTTAACGCAGACTTGATCTAGTTTTATCTTTTTGGGTACGATGACATAATCAGCTGATTTTTCCTTGTATATTTTTTGGTTTTGTGCGTATTTGTCAAAGTTATAAATGTCACGCAACGCAATAAAGTTGTATTTGTTTTCGCCTGAATACACCTATGCGTGAGAAAAAACGCTGTGCATTGGTTCTTGGTTGAGTTGTAAAATACCAATTTCTTTTTTTTTAGAAATATAACCTAATATATACATATATAGTTTTACTTAAAACGCAAAATCCTAAATTTGACTATTTCTCCTCTTTTAAAGTAATTTATTACCTCATAAAATTTGTAACACAACACCCTGAAATAGCTGAAAATAGTTGACTGCAACCCGAAGTTCTCCATGGAGGTGAATATAAGTACGTTTGTGTTAGTGAGTGCAATCACTGTCTATACTGTGGTAGGAAGGGTAATGTACTGTGGCGAATGTTCTCAAGAATCGCTCATCTCCCAACTCTAGCGTATTTCCATCACTAGCGTCACTACCACAACTACAGCTGTTTAGATACATGACGTGAGAGCGACAGATGGAGAGGCAGCTCGCGTGTTTGCGAATGTGGCACAAAGAGGGGATGACGATAGATAAACGCTTCGAGAACACTGTTGCACGAATAAACCAGAAAGGTGTAGACATTTCTAGGTTGTGAAGCTGCTGTTGGCTAGGGTATATAAACCGCGCAAAGACAACGCAATCAGTCAGTTTATTTTGAAGTGTTGTACAGTGAAGTACTGAACAGTAAATTAACCCGCGATATTGTACTACGGTTTTTAGTACTGAATAAAGCGTACTACTTATTAAGCAGAATCGGAGTGTTTTATTTAACGTACAGTGATCGAACTCAGGGAAAATAATCAAGGAATCATCGAATTCGTCACACTTGGTGTCAGAAGCGGTATTGTTAAATAAATACAGGATAACAAGGACATTGTAAAGGCAACAAGGATATTGCAAGGATAACAAGGACATTGTAAAGGTAACAAGAACAGTGCAAGGATATGGCAAAGACTAATGAATTGAAGATCCAGCAACTCAAAAACGAGCTGGAGATACGTGGATTGGTAACAACAGGCAATAAGCCAGAGCTACAATCACGTCTACGCGAGGCTATGGAAGCGGAAGGAATCAACGTTGACGATCATGTTTTTCAACTTTCGGAAGAAGGAGCGACGAAAATAGAAGAGCAAAAGGACTCTACGGATTCAGTGGCAAATGTGGACACAAACTCTTTATTGGCTGCCTTGGCTCAGATGTCAAAGAAGATAACATCAAGCATGTCATCTCAGTTGGAGGAACAGAAGACACACATGGCATCTCAGTTGGAGGAACAGAAGACACACATGGCATCTCAGTTGGAAGAACAAGAGACACGCATTACGTCTCGGTTGGAAGAGCAGGAGACACGAATGTCGTCGCAAATTTCGGCACAGGTATCATCACAGATCTACTCCCAATTGGAAGAACATAAGGCTTATATGTCATCTCAGTTGGAGGCACAGGAGGAACGTATGTCAGCACAGCTAAATATGCAGGACAGGAAAATAATACAGCTTGAGGAGAAAGTCGAAGCCGAGGCGTACAAAGCTCATCGTGTGGAAGTAGAACGACCAGAATGGGTGGACGCAATCCTAGAAGCATTAAACGGAAAGCAACAGAAAAATGAAGCTGCCATTAAATGCTTCAAGTGCGGAAAATCTGGTCACATTGCACGTTATTGTGGATCGGGATCAAATAATTCCAGTAATGCAGGCGGACGTAAGCGCAAGGCTGAAGGAGATGAGCAAGTATCCCAATCGAACCAACCGTTAAACTAAAGAGAGCCAGCCGCAAGGGGCGTAGGCTGGCTCCCGCAATTGGATGCCCCATAATCTCTGTCTCACAGATCGGAAGGAAGTCAAGTAATGTTACTGTTGGAGGACTCGTGGACGGAAAAGAGCGTTTACTGACTATTGATACGGGCGCATCTCATTCCATCATTCGATCTGATTTAGTCAACAAAGAAGTGAGGTCATTACATGGAGCCAATCAAGCTTTCCAAAGGAGCTATATTGGGACAATGTCAGGAGGTGGAGGTGGTTATAAATTGTGAACAGCTCCAGGAAAATGTCTCTACCAGCAACATTAATCTATCAGATGATATCACGGCGTGGACGCAAGATCTCGAAGAAGACCACCAGAGTAAGGCAAAACAACTTCTACTAAAGTACTCTACCATATTTGACAAGGATGGCTCCAAACTAGGTCGGACCAATATAGTGAAGCATCACATTGATACCGGTGACGCGAGACCAATCCGCCAAGCTCCTCGAAGTGTTCCATTGGCCAAACGCCAAGTGGTAAGAGAAATTATACAAGAAATGAGTGACAGCGGCGTGATGGAACCATCAGCTAGCCCATGGAGCTCACCGGTAGTGCTAGTGAAGAAAAAGGATGGAAAAATGCGGTTTTGTGTGGACTACCGGAAGTTGAACGACGTAACGAAAAAGGACAGCTATCCATTACCCAGAATTGACGATACTCTGGACTCACTATCTGGTACGAAATGGTTCTCAACACTGGACTTGAAAAGCGGCTATTGGCAAGTGGAGGTTAAAGATGAGGATAAGGAAAAGACAGCCTTCAGCGTTGGGGAGGGGCTGTGGCAATTTACGGTAATGCCCTTTGGACTATGTAACGCTCCAGCTACTTTTGAGAGACTCATGGATCAGGTATTGAAAGGACTGCATTGGAAAACATGTTTGGTGTACCTGGATGACATCATCGTGCTGGGAAAAAGCTTTGAGGAACACCTCAAGAACTTGGAGGAAGTTTTCCAAAGGATAGCTGGCGCCGGTCTGAAATTAAGTCCCAAAAAGTGTGAATTGTTCAAGAAGGAAGTAAGTTACTTGGGTCACAAGGTTACTACGGAGGGAATTCGCACTGCTAAAGAGAAGATCGAAGCAGTAAAGGATTGGCCAAGACCGAAAAATTTACATGAGCTACGAAGTTTCCTCGGACTGTGCACGTATTATCGTCGATTTGTACCGAATTTCGCTAGCGTAGCCAGTAGCCTTCATGAGTTGACCAGAAAGAATATGTCATTTGATTGGAAGAAGGAACATGAAGTGGCTTTCCAAACCTTGAAGGAACGGCTGTGCACTGCCCCAATGTTAGCGTATCCAATCCCAGGTTCAACGTTTATTCTGGATACAGATGCAAGTGGTTATGCGATTGGAGGAGTTTTGTCACAGATTGTCGATGGGCAGGAGAAGGTAGTGGCGTACTATAGCCGCACAATTGGAAAGCCCGAAAGGAACTATTGTGTAACACGAAGAGAACTACTGGCATTGGTGGAGTGCATCAAACATTTCCACAAGTATCTCTATGGACAGCGATTCCACGTCAAGACAGACCATGCAGCGTTGAAATGGCTTTTGCAGTTCCGTAATCCGGAAGGTCAATTGGCACGGTGGATAGAGCGACTACAAAGTTATGACTTTTCCATAGAGCATCGCAAAGGCAGCAACCACGGCAATGCTGATGCAATGTCCCGGCGACCATATAACCTAGAATGCAAGCATTGTTCGAAAGCTGAGGCCAAGGAAGATGTTATAGATGTGCGGCTGATGACTATAACATATACGGACGAATGGAACATGGATCAACTAAGGAAGCATCAGCTAGAGGACCCAGATCTGGTACGTGTGATGCAAGGAATCGAGCAAAACGAACGACCAACAAGAGAGGAGATGTCAGCAGAGAGTCCTGTTGCCAAGTAATATTGGGCACAGTGGAACAGTCTGAAATTGGTATCCGGTTGCTTACATAGAGTATGGGAAAGCGAAGATGGTCAATGCGCTCGGAAGCTGGTAGTTGTCCCAAGAAAGAAAATCTCTGATGTTTTGAATGAGCTACATAATGGTCCAAGTGGAGGTCATCTCGGAGTCACGAAAACGTTGGAGAAAGTCAAGCAGAGATTCTATTGGGTTGGTTGCCGGCAGTCGATCGCGGAGTGGATTGCCAACTGTGAGGTGTGCATCAAAGCAAAGGGTCCGAAGTCGAGAAGCCATGGACAGATGAAGCAGTACAACACAGGTGCACCGTTTGAGAGGATTGCCATGGATGTAGCTGGTCCATTCCCTACTAGCAAACTCGGGAACAAGTACGTATTAGTTGTTATGGACTATTTCAGCAAATGGCCAGAAGTTTACCCGATTCCAAATCAAGAGGCAGAAACCATTGCAGAGGTGTTCACTAACAATTGGATAGCAAGGTTTGGTGTACCAATGGAGTTACATTCTGACCAAGGCAGGAATTTCGAATCAGTCGTATTCCAAGAAATGTGTAAGACATTGGGTATTCGGAAAACTCGAACAACTGCACTGCATCCTCAGTCAGATGGCATGGTGGAACGTTTCAATCGAACCTTAGAAGAGCACATTAGGAAAGTAGTGGATAAGTTCCAGAAAGATTGGGACACGCACATCTCCTTGTTCCTGATGGCATATCGCTCGGCAATACATGAAACAACGGATCAGACTCCGGCAAAAGTAATTTTTGGGAATGATCTTCGGTTGCCAGCTGACTTGAAGTTTGGGATAAATGCTGATGAAGGAATAAATGCCAGGAAATCCACTAGCATCTTGGAAGAAGAAATGAGAGAAATACACGACCTTGTAAGACAACGGACGAAGATCATGAGTGATAAGATGAAAGCCAGATACGACAAGGCAATCAACTCGGAAGGTTTTAAAGAAGGAGATTTAGTGCTGTTATACAACCCACAACGAAAGAAAGGTTTGTCCCTAAAACTGCAATGTAACTGGGATGGCCCATATAAAGTAATAAAGCGGATAAATGATGTTGTCTACCGCATACAAACTGTTGGAAGACCACGAAACAAAATGAAGGTGGTTCACCTGGAGAGGCTAGCAACCATTGTGCATAAATACCAAGTGAATTCACTTGACGATAAACGTCAAAATTCCAAAATGAGTTTAACACCTGTTTGAGATTGTGGTTAATAACAAGTGTGATATCATAAACATAGTCGTGAAAACTTCAAAGTGAGTTTAGTCACCTGTTTTTAATTTCCTTTTTTGTCTCACTTCTTTCCATCTTCCCATCTCTTTCTACCATTAGGTAAAAGATAGGAGACCGCCATGTTGATGTGTGCAGGATGTTAAACAACACGCCATTGCTTTTCTGTTATTCGGTGCTGGCGACATTTCAATATGTGCAGGATGTAAACAAACCGACATTTTAATGTGTGTTGTCAAAAGAAGAGTTCACACTTGTTATTGATACACAATGCTAGCAACGTTTGGATCGGGAAATGTGTCTGATCGGGACGATCAGACTTAGGTGGAGGGCAGTGTGGCGAATGTTCTCAAGAATCGCTCATCTCGTGTGTTTGCGAATGTGGCACAAAGAGGGGATGGCGATAGATAAACGCTTCGAGAACACTGTTGCACGAATAAACGAGAAAGGTGTAGACATTTCTAGGTTGTGAAGCTGCTGTTGGCTAGGGTATATAAACCGCGCAAAGACAACGCAATCAGTCAGTTTATTTTGAAGTGTTGTACGGAACAAGTGCAGTATACGGACAATGCTGATATAAAAAAACGAAAAGTTGAGATCGATAGGTATTAATAAAAGAAACACAACGGTATATTTTTTTTGTTGGGCAAACAACAACAACAAAAGTTATTGAGGGTCAAAGTTCATTTAAAACATTTTTTAAAATCAAAATATCTTCAATACTATTGCACCGATTTCCAAAATTTTTTTTGCATTGGATAGGTAATTGAATTACCTTTTATTTGAGGTACCACTGCTGTGGGTGCAAAACCGCGTATGTACAAAATTTTAAATTTTTACTAAAAATAACCCCCAAAAAATTTACACTTGCCGATAAGCGACCGGGGGTTTAATTCACAGTTTTTTTGTGTAAAACACCTCCGACGCATTGGGGAAATTTTAGTATAGACTCGCACAGCTAGAAAAAAAACGGTTTTTTCAGGAGGATAGAGGAGCTTTTTCTGAACACAAATATATAATCTTAGCGTAAGGACCCTTATATTTACTGAGATAATGATTGTTGAAGTTTTGCAAATTTTGCATGGCACTATAGGTAACTAACGCACAATTTTTTAAATTTCATCTATTTTCACAAAATTATAAATTTTCACCATCGCACGGCTATACACAGATATTTCACAACAAATTTGTTGTCAAAGAAGGATGTTGCCACACTTAAACAAAAAATAAAAAAAAAACATATTTTTTTTATTTCAACACCTTTCCGCGTAGGCGGCCTTCGGCCGCGCTTATTTAAAATAACCCTGGGCTACGCCATCCCATGTCCGGACGTGTGCTACAAATGCGGCTACCGCCGCAGTGAGTACTTCTGCGTAGTAAACCCATTTGGCGGAGTCCGGACGTGTGCTCTAACCGTGGCTACCGCCACGGTGAGTCCTTCTGCATAGTACACCCATTTAGTTTAGAAATCAATAAAGCGATTAATGGCACCTTACCATAACGCCATATCGAATACATTTATTTTAATAAAATTGTTGGTTAACGCTATAGAAAATTAATTTAAGATTTAAATACCAACGTATTAACAAAATATACATACACATACATACACATGCACAAATAAATATGCGTAATTTACTTAGTAAATTTAACACTTTTAAACATCGAATTTTTTAAGTATTTTACGGGATAGGAATACAAACAGCATATCAAATGAAAGGTAATTTTACAACCTATTCAATGAAGAAAAAATTTTGAAAATCGGTTCGATACTTTAAGAGAAATTTAGATTTAAAAAATGCTTCATATGAACTTTGACCCTTAATAACTTCTGTTATTATCAATTGCCCACAAAAAAATTTGTGTAGTTATACTCATCTTGACCATGTCTATCAATCCTCACACTCCTTTTTTTGATTTTGGAATTGTCCGTATACTGCACTTAAGCCTGTTGTACAGTGAAGTACTGAACAGTAAATTAACCCGCGATATTGTACTACGGTTTTTAGTACTGAATAAAGCGTACTACTTATTAAGCAGAATCGGAGTGTTTTATTTAACGTACAGTGATCGAACTCAGGGAAAATAATCAAGGAATCATCGAATTCGTCATAGTACAAATACAAATACCGTTCTGGCAGAACCGGCAATACGTGAAACGCACTACCGAAACTATTGGCTATCGCCAAAAAAAAAAACCATCGATACTATCGAAAATACCATCGATAGTTTTGCAGCTCTACTTCAAATAATTAGTTAATAAACTGATATAATCTTTCAGAAACAATATGGCTTCATCAGAAACGGGTGGAGTTAAACCCATGACCATTGCCGGTCGCACGGTACGAGAACGTGAACGATTGCTTGGTATGTCAAATGAGGAACGAGCATGGCGAAAACAATGGTTAAAAGATTTGGAGCTAGACCACGGTCCACGAGTAGTTCCAGAGTTGGAAAGAGAATTACAGAACCCTATAAGACGCCTCTATCGCTTACCACTTGACAAAATGGGCGAAGCTCTAGCTCCATTTCTGGTAAGTATAGCAAAATAAAAACTCGACAGAACTCAATGAAGTTATGTAATAATGCATAGAGTAAAGTTCATACAAATGCCAATAAAATATTTGTGTTTAATTTTCACAGGGTGTTACTCCTGCACGTTATGTACGGTTTTGGGCTGGTAAATTTGCTATGGGTATTGTAGGACTTTACGCAGGTGCCTACTACTTGAAATACAATCAAAATGTAAGTATGGCCGGAATACAACTTTTCATTCGCACCCACGGAATAACAATATTCCCTTTCTTGGCTTGAGAAATGCATATTTTCAGTCCGCATCTACGTTTTTGACACGGCTGGTGACGGTTTCTATTATTGGTGGTGTACTCTCCTTATATATATGTCGCTGCACACTCTCTTAGAGTTGTGTATTAAGCGGAATTCGCTGTTTTTTTTTATTTTTGTTCACAACGATTCGATGTTAATTGCACACCGCGATATATATTAAATTATTGTAATAGCCATTACTTGGGAGGGAAATTCAAAAAAAAACAAGTAAGGAAGTCTAAGTTCGGGTGAAACCGAACATTACATACCCAGCTGTGCACATAAAGAGGGCGTGATCGTTCACCGATTTTTCTTATTTTCTGTGGTAGTACTCTACATAAACATAACATGCCTGGTACCTAGTTTCGTAAATCTATCTCACACCGTTCTGAAGTTGTTAGCAGTCGAATTTAAAAATTGCTTGACTCATAAGTGGGCGGTGCCACGCCCACTTTCCAAAATTTTGAAAAAATTATGTAAAGAATATGAAAGTTGATGTATGTACCAAATTATATTATTATAGCGAAATCAGTTAATTAGATATGGACTTTTCAATATTTCCACCTCCTTTCAATATAACTTTTATGAAAAAGTAGGCGTGGTCGCGAAGCGATTTCGTTTATTTTCTATAGCTGAATTTACCACAACAATAGTACATATGTCCTCTACGAAATTTCGTTATACTAGCATAAACTGTTCTGAAGTTATTAAGAGTCAAAATTTTAAAATTTCTTCAAATATACGTGGGCGGTACCACGCCCCCTTTTCAAAAATTTTTATAAAATCGGCCTTAGAACATCTAAATCAATACATATTGCAAATTTTATGTTGTTGTTGTTGTTGTTGTTGTTGTTGTTGTTGTTGTTGTTGTTGTTGTTAACAACAAAACACTCCCCGAAGGTTTTGGGGAGTGATGCCGAAGTTGACAGTCCTTGGCCGGATATGACCCCGGTACGCTGCGGTACTCCCTTGCGGTACTGCCCGACTGTCGTGGTAGCGATTTGGTATGACCAGTGGAACCTTCTAGGTCATGGCATCCCTCCATCCATGAGGAAGGAGAAGATGGGTAATGAGAGGTGAGAGGCATCATATCCGTAGATCAACCATCGAGTAGCACGTCAATTACCTATGTGCATATTAGTCGCCTCTTACGACCGGTATGCCTACCTCGGGTATATTCTAAACCGATTTTACCCATTTTCAATAGCAATCTATTCTGAACCCAAATAAGTACGCATGCCAAATTTGGTGAAGATATCTCATTATTTGCTCAAGTTATCGTGTTAACGGACAGACGGACGGACGGACGGACATGGCTCAATCAAATTTTTTTTCGATCCTGATCATATTGATGTATGGAAGTCTATATCTATCTCGATTCCTTTATACCTGTACAACCAACCGTTATCCTAACAAAGTTATAATACCCTGTGTACAAGTACAGCTGGGTATAAAAAGGTTTACGCTTAAAATAGACTTTCGCGCTTTTTGTAACCCGCACAGCGCACACTCGGCGCGACTATCTTCACAGCTAACACAGTCCTTTCTTATGAACTGAAAGATACCTCCATTTATAGCAGAGTTCGCACCGAGACACCGTTTTCCTTTGCGTTGTGCTATTGTTTCCGATTCCAGTCAACAACGACATTACCCTAATATCCGTCCTTTTCTTTTTCCATAAGCATCCACCACACCATTAAAATGACGTATGGCAACCTTCTGTCCCAAAATCTTTCTACATCTCCCTGTGGTGGGAGCCCAGAAAAAAATTAAATAATTATAAAATTATACAATTACCGGCGTAATTATTAGTTAAAAATAGTGCCAAATTGGCCAGATACCGGCCGTACTAATCTATTTGTAACAAAAAAATATGCAAAGTGCTGACCAAGCGCTGTGGTCGCGATTGTATTGACCAGCACAAAAAAGGTTTTACTCGGCAAAACATATGCAGCTCACATATTTTGGACCAGCCTGTGCTCCGTCCCAGATATATTACCACCTTACCCAGGAATAGTTCACTATCTCAGGACTTACAGAGGATTTCAGCGCACCTTACGGGAAGTACTATGAAATTTATGTCTTTGCATGACTTCTTATTTTAGGTGCCCTTTTGCAGGTACCGCGGGTTGCAGCAACTCCCCGCCGACTTGACCCTCATCGACGGAGAGTTCCTGGCTTATGCACCGCCGCAACTAGCAACGAATCGACCATCGCTATTTTTGGGTAATTGTAGTTTTATGTGCGCCCCTCTGCCTGCCGTACCCGTTCTTAGAAACCTGTTCTGAGCGGTCCAATCCTACACTCGCCTCGTTAAGTCCAACGTGGGTACCCCCCCCCAGAACCTGACACGTTGGTCACCAGCAAATCCTACGACACATATCCCTGTGATTGGCATTTTATACTCTTATTTATTGCGTTCTTATCGCCTTTTTAACTGAAATTCCAAATCACAGCAAAAACACCCACTGTTTTCAGCCAATATATTTTGTCTGGTAACTGGGATTTTTCGCTGCTTCTGCTGGCAGATGTTCCTCGATTATGCAGTGCTGCCAAGTAGCAACACGTAATCAGTATCCTCGATAGGTGGCGCGCGAGAGAATTTCGCATCAAATCATCTTTGGTGTAAAGTGCTGTCAAATAGAAATTTGGGCTATTCGACGCTTTGAAGCGAATCAAGCAAGTAAAGTAAGGCTGCTGCCACTGGGCCAACTTTCATACATTTCAGTAGAGTTCAAAAGAATTTTGATATTTCTCGAGGCAAAGCCAGCTTAGCAAGCGTGCTTTGGCCCACCACCTTTAAGGTGATGACCCAATGCACGAAATAGAAGCTTCAAAACCTGTCAAAAATACAGGATGAGGCAAACAAGACAAATAGTGAAGCGTACAAAGCGCTGTCAAATAGAGATTTGGGTTACTCGACGCTTTGAAGCGCTTCAAGCAAGCGAAGTAAAGCTGCCACTGGGCCAACTTTCATACATTTCAGTGGAGTTCAAAAGAATTTTGACATTTCTCGAGGCAAAGCTAGCAAGGCAAGCGTGCATTGGGCCATCACCTTTACTATGTACTTAAGCTATCAACTGCTAATAAATTAGCTGAAATTATGGGAGGGGGCTAGGCTTGCCAGATCCAAATCAGCGGAAACCTGAACATTTATAAAAAATATCTGAAAATAGATGACTTCAGCCGCTGAACATTTCTGGACAAAGTAAAAATAATTATACATACATATTTTTCGTGGTTTTTAAACACAAAGAAAAATAACAAAAGAAAATAATACAGGTACAGACAAACAAAAGTGCGCGCCCTCTACACTACTTTCTTCTGTCGCAGCAGTCTTTATTACAATTACAAAAAAAATGGACTAAAAAGATATATTTTTAATTTCAAACATTGTACTTTGAGGCTACAACGATAGTTCCCAGAACTTTTCCGGCTTTTTTTTGTCGCCTAAATTTGCCATGCGATAGCTTTGCTGGTTGGACTCAGATTAACAACAATCTTATGTTTTTGGAAAACCGCAAATATTTTGCATAAAATACTGTTTTCTTTTGGTATATGTTATTTTGTTAGGACATAGTACGTGGGAATTCTGCATTACCCAATGGTAATCGTGCGTTGCCATATGGTAATCGTGGGTTGATCCGGGTTAAAACTTAAAAAAACTTAAAACTTAAATCCCACACGTATTTGTTATTGGTATTTACAGCTTAGAGCCTATTTTTATCATTTGGGGACTTCAATAAATTCATAAACGAACTACTATTATAATTCAAATTTAGTCTGATAAATTCTCTCTTTCACAATAAGCAGGCAGAATCGCTTACTACTCAGAAAAGGACAGAAGTAGTCCGAAACAGCCCGAGGTTACTAGCTACAAATCCCTTACTTTTCAGTGGTACTCTACTTATGTTTAAAAAATAAATTGCATTTTCGTTAAAAATATATAATATAACACTGCGGTACAAAAACGAACTTTTTTTCTGTCCTATGAACCAAATAGACATTTTCGGAAAGTGTACAAGAAATAAAAATACACGTGTATCGGCGATTTTCATGTACACGTCAGAATTTTTTTTTATGTATGTATCTACATAAGAAAATTCTGACGTGTACATAAATTTTGAACTTTTTTGGCAGAATTTTCAGAAAATTTTTGAGTATGCAGTTTTGTAGCCCATTAAATTTTACTCTAAGAATGTGCAAGTTAGAACTCCCTAAAAATTTTACTTGATTTTTTAGAATTTTGTTTGGCAAGGGTGTTGAGTGTTTTCTTCCCTACAAGTCACAAACTAAATTTACTTTTGTATGGAGGAAAACACTCAACACCCTTGAAAGAAAAATTCTGATAATTGAGGGAAAATTTGTAGTGAGTTCTAACTTGCTACAAAACTGCATACTCAAAAATTTTATGAAAATTTTCCAAAAAAGTTGAAAAAAAATTCTGACGTGTACATGAAAAACGCCGATACACGTGTATTTTTATTTTTGTCCACTTTCCGAAAAAGTCTATTTGGTTCATAGGACAGAATGTGTGTAGAGAAGTGTAATATAATATACACCTTAAGTTAATTAATTGGAAAATAAACATTTGACGTTTTTTGAAATTTGCTTTGCACTTTCCAGTGCCCCATTCACAATAACCGTGTTTTCGTCATTGTGAATTCCTTCAAGTGAAAAATCTTCGGCATTCTCTTGTGCTTTGTCCGCCTGTCAAAAACTGTGACAGGCTGTCGGAATGTTATGAATAAAAAGGAATAGGATGAAAGGGTTTGTTTTTTAACTCTTTTACATTGCCTGAATTGCCCCATCTGTGTTTCTTTATTGCATTTTATTCAATCAGGCCAATGAAAAAGCTGCTTATCTCTAATATTAACTCCATAAAAGCTAGTAAATATAAATAAATATATACATATATGAAGTCGTTTATTTAAACATGTATAACTTGAAAATAATGCAGTATGCGCGAAGCCCAAAAAATCGCTGATTAATAAAAATTGAGACAAAGAATTAAAATTGGCGAACAGTGTTTTTGACAGATGATCACTGGTGTTAATATTCTGGGTATTGACAATGGTTTTCAATAAGGCACTGATTAAAATTTGTAGTCTCCCAGCAAACCATAAGAGCTCTAAATGAGCGCATATAGGACTCGTTCCTCGGAACGGCCACATTCATAAAGAGTTCATAAAATAAGCAGAAACACTCATAAAATGTTCGTATTTGAGTGGCTTTTCCTGCGAAACTGGTCATTCATAAAAGAGCTCTTAGTCTTATGCATAAAAGGGTCGTTTTTGAATTTGAGCTATTAAACAAGTGCATAATAGAGTATTTTCTGAATGATTTTTTGTTCGAATTAAGAGCTTTTTCTTTTTAATTTCTATTCATATTCTTTTCCTTTCCCACTCCCTTTCCCATGATTTTTTTCTTTTTCTATCCATTTACTTCACGTCTCCCTTTAAATATTTAAAAACAAACGACAGAAAAACATAAATTTTCAGGCATAACATGCAATATTAAATTTTATTTCATTTAGAAAAATTTATTTCAAATAGAAAGAAAACCCTAACATACTTGAATCTAATGCTGATTTCGTTTTAACAAAAAAAATTTGCCCTTGCACGGTAAAAATCATTGTAAATAGCATCATTGTTTTTGATTTCCTCTTTTAAGTATTTATATGCGCACACTTAGAAAAACTCATATAACGATCATATTTGAAGACATGCATGGATGAAGGGGGTATGTCGCATTTTGAGTGAAACGAGAAAATCGGCTTTAAAGTTTTGCTTAAACATTTGAGGTTTTTTCGAATCGTTTTGAAAAACTGACAAAAAAATTATGCAAAGCCATAAAAGACGTTGCATAATATGCAATAAAAAGCATACGTTTTTATTTAGTGTTTTATATGAAAAAATTGGAACATACCACCTTCTTCCACAATTCATATTGAAAAGTTGTATACATACCCCCTTCATCCATGAATTATCTTCTACAATTTTCACGATAGGCAGATTCTGATAAGACAGAAATATAGATCTGCATAAACACTATTCACCAATGCCAAAAACAGAAATTGAGTGAGAATGCGACATACCCCCTTCATCCATGCATGTCTTCATTTATGCGCATGCTCAGAAAACTCATAGAAAAGCTCATATTAGAGCTCAAATTTAAGAGCGCTCCGAAGCTGGTTTGCTGGGTTTCCTCTGAGCGCTCACATTCATAATGAGTTAATAAAAAAATCATAAACAGTCGTAAGATGCTCATATTTGAGTGACTTTTCCTATGAAACTGGTCATTCATAACACGGTGGCGTTTAAAAAATTTAGATGCAATTTTCAGGTACCCCGAAGTTATGCTTATGAGATTGTTCTGAATAATTATTGAAAACAATTTTTGATAAAATTAAAATATTTCCCTGAGCGGATTTTTTTTCCTAGAAAAACCTTTTTGAAATACTAAAAATCAGTGAAATGCCATTTTCAAGTTAATAAGACCATATAATTACTTTATATAAAGGAGTTATACGTAAATTGCAACTACTAATGAGAAGACAAACAAGAAATAAATCAAAAAACTTCTTTTTTAAATTTAAATCTATATATTTATGAATATTTCATAAAAAAATTCGTATACAAAATGTTCCAGTTTCAATATTAATTTGTTATAAAAACTGTGGTAAGTATAATATACATACTATTATTATATTGATGTAGACTGCATAATCTGTAATATATAATATACAATTATATATAATAGCTATATAATAATTGTATTACAATTAAACGTGCCTACTGTTATATAATAGTAAACGTTCTGCGTAGTTAGAATTTGACTTTTTCACTTTGTATTTTTTCCATATTTTTTTAAAGTCTGCATGAGAAGATTCTACGGCTTGTTCCGAGTAAAATCCTTTACTTTTTTGTTTAAAAAAATCTTCGATGTGAAAAAATACTGCGTGAACTTTTGGAGTTACTCCTATGCCTAAATCTAGATAACTCTCTCTGAATATCTTAATCATTTCAAGATATCCTGGTTTCAACTCAATTGAAAAACAGGAATCGACAACATTTTTAAATGCTTCAAAACATTTCACATATTTCATACAAACAAAATTACTCATCACCGCTCATCGTTTATATCATACGTCACATATTTACTTATTAAATTTTCCAAAGTATCTGTTATTTCATAAAGAACTTTTTTCTTTGTTTTGCATAAAGCGTTCAGTACGTCGAAATAACTGACAGCAAAGTAGACTGCGGGGGTTTGTATGCGTAACGCCAGATAAGACGGATACGTCAAAGTAGAATTTGCTCTAAAATTGACGTACGTGACGCAACTGACGTATTGGCGGACTGATTCTGTTTAACGCTTAACAAATACAATTTCAAACGGCATTCACTGTGTAAAAACCGCTTTCTATCACGTAAATAAATAAATAAATAAGGCAAAGGTTTTTCAACATAACATTTATCTGCGCCTATGCATGGACGACGCAGAGAAGGACTCCTTCTACGATAAACTTGAACAAGCCTATGATCGCAGCCCCTGCATGATATCAAAATCGTGCTCGGCGACTTTAATGCTAAGGTGGGCAAGGAAGCAGTCTTTGGTCCTACAGTTGGAAAATTCAGTCTCCACGATATAACATCCCCCAACGGCACAAGGTTGATTGACTTCGCCGCTTCCCGCAATATGGTCATCAGTAGTACCAGGTTCCAGCATAAGCGAATACACCACGGCAGACACAGCTCCACCGTTCTAGACATGCGTACCCTACGCGGTCCCAATATCGACTCGGACCATTATCTTGTTGCAACCAAGATGCGCACACGCCTCTGTGCAGCGAAGAAAGTACGCACAGTAACGGAAAGAAAGTTTGACGTCGAGAAGTTGCGCGTGACACAGACAGCTGATAATTTCTCCACTCGACTCTCACACCTGCTATCGGAGAGCAATCCTCGACCTAACGATGTAACCGAGCAATGGAAGCATATCTTTTACTCATTACGTACCGCCGCTGAAGCCACTATAGGGTTTCAGCGAGCCCGCAAGGTTCCCTATGTACAGTCACTTCTCAGAGCAGAAAACCCAGGACATCGCCATGGATCTCTGCGCAGTGGAACCACCCGGGGTTTTACCTCGGCCAAGGACTGTCACTTTCAATGTAACCCTGTTTAGTATGTTTTGTCCCATTCCGAAACTATCATCCTCCCCCCTTGCAGCAGGGCTGCAAGATATTCTTTTGTTACGGGCGGGCGTTGAGCCGAACCCCGGACCAAAAGAATGGATATGCAGTGTCTGTTGCAAAAAAATATATATTAAACGGTCGCATTCTGTGCAATGCTTCTCGTGTAAGAGATGGCTCCATAAATCTGGATGTTCAGGGCTTAACCTTAACATCCACAGACCCCGTACTTTCTTTAGTACTTTCGTGGCCCCTTGCTGTTTGCGCCGTCGGGCGTCCCGCGGTAAGCGCCGTTCAAGCGCACCCCTACCGCCACCTTCTAGTAGCAATACTAATAATAATAATAATAATGTCTTAACGACTAGCAGCATTTCTGCTATACCCGCCACACAAATTCCAGACTGTTGCTCGTGCCTTATGGCGTCAACATCACGCGCAGCAGCTCAACACTCTTGCTCCCACCGGAGCAGTTTAGACATGAGCAACTCCGAGCATCAGTCTCTGTCTGTTTCGTTACACCCCCCCTCCCGTTTACACGTGAGTCAGGATCAACATCTTCTTGCACCTGTCTCGACGTGTACTGTTTGTCGGCAAAGACTATACACGCTCGCGTCATCGGTCAAATGCAATAACTGCTTAGGCCAATGCCACGTGCATCTATGCTCTGGGCTCGCGAACAGGAATCTTTGGACGGATGCGTTCATTGCACCATGCTGTAACACGCCTCAGCCTACGACGCCAGCCAACCCGGTTACACCAGGTCCACAGCTAACTAGGCTGAGGCACAGCCTTGGTCTTCGCCTACCAACACCTGGGCGAACACATCCGTCTCTCACGCCTTTGGTTAACTCGACATCGACCCCACCGGCGCACTTCCAAATCTTACAGCACAACTGTAACGGATTAACTGGTAAGATCGCAGAGATAACCAATTTGATGACGCAATATGACATAAAACTTGCCGCAATCCAAGAAACCAAGCTCAGTCCAAGGTCGGACCTCATTACCTATGGTGGATATAACATTCACCGAAAGGACCGTCATAGAGTAACAGGAGGTCTGGGAGGTGGTCTAGCGTTCATAACGCACAACTCTGTACAGTATCATCTATTTGATACCGACATCGAAGGAACGGATGATATCTTAGAAAGCCAAGGTATTATTATCCGTACAGGAGATGTCGATCTGCAAATCATAAACATCTACATACCCCCTGTCTCAAGTTGCCCCACCGGTTATCACCCCGACATTAGCTTGCTATTACGAGGAGATAACCGCGTGATCCTGGGCGACTTCAATGCGCACCACGATATGTGGCACTCAAACTTGCCAGCAGACAGTAGGGGGCATGTACTCGCAGAACAAATAGATGATACGGCTTTCTGTACATTGAACGGAGACGCCCCAACGAGAGTATCGGGTAACTGCTATAGTTCGCCAGATATTTCTATCGTAAGTGCAGGACTATTGAACAACACCAATTGGCGACCCATACTCACGTTGGCGTCTGACCATCTCCCAATAGTCATTACCATCGAACGACCGACGGACTTTATAACACCTGAGCATGGTACATACATCAACTTTACCAAGGCGGACTGGGACAGTTTTCAGACATATACGGACGAATCCTTGGCTGCTCTATCCATTCCTACGGACGTACGCAAAGGCGAACGAGACTTCCGCAACATCATTGACTTGGCCTCTAGACGCTTCATTCCTGCGGGTCGAATATCTCGAATAAGACCAAATTTCCCCGCGGAGGCAGCGGCCATGGCTAGAGAAAGAGATGAAGTGCGAAGTCTCAATCCCGCAGACCCCCGTATAAGGGATCTCAACGCGGAAATTCGTAGGTTGGTCGATAAACACAAACTGGCCAAATGGAAACAACACCTAGAGCAATGTAACCTCTCTGACGGTGTTGGCAAATTATGGACTACGGTCAAAGCTCTATCTAATCCAACACAACACAAGGATAAAGTAGATATTACTTTCGGTGACAGGGTGAAGAAGGACCCTAGGGGATGTGCGAACTCCTTCTGTAGACAATTTGTACTACATTCCCCACCCGATAGAGCTAAACGTAGAACCATGCGACAGGCGCGTAAATACAAAAACCAAAACACGCCCATTGTCATCACTGCCTCAGAGGTCAAGGAAGCCATCAGACAGGCTAAGCCCTCAAAATCCATCGGCCCCGACGGCATTGCCATGAAGATGCTGAAACATCTAGGCCAGGAGGGACACAAATACTTAGCGGCTCTATTCAATCTTTCACTGAACACTTTCGTCATTCCTGAAATATGGAAAAAGGCGAGAGTGGTTCCATTATTAAAACCTAGAAAGCCGGCAAACATAGGCGATTCATATCGCCCTATATCACTTTTGTCGCCGGTAGTGAAGACGTTAGAGTCCATTTTGCTCCCGTATTACACCGCAAATCTGCACCTGGCTAATCATCAACATGGCTTCCGTAAGCTGCACAGCACCACCACCGCACTCAATGCCATTACAACGCAAATAAATAGCGGTCTAAATCAAAACCAACCAAATCACAGGACTGTGTTAGTGGCACTTGACTTGTCGAAAGCTTTTGACACAGTCAACCATGCCACTCTCATACAAGATCTATTAGAAACACAAATACCTGATGGGTTAAAGAGATGGACTGCTAATTACTTGAATGGGCGGCAGGCGTCGGTCAACTTTAGAAACGCAACATCAAAACCAAGACGAATTAGACAGGGGGTGCCACAGGGTGGTGTCCTATCCCCGACACTGTTTAATTTCTATCTATCGAAGATGCCCCCACCACCAGAGGGTGTCTCCGTCGTTTCTTATGCTGACGACTGTACAATAATGGCGACGGGGAAGGGCCCCTATACTGATGAACTCTGTAATAAAATCAACGGTTACCTCTGCGACCTTTCCAGGTTTTTCACAGAGCGAGATCTGACGATATCTCCGACTAAATCAACGGCGACGCTTTTTACGACGTGGACGCACCAGGTGAGAAATGAATTAGACATTTTCGTTGACGGCACTAAGCTACCAACTGTCAGCCACCCAAAGTTATTAGGGATGACATTGGATAATACTTTCTCATTTGCTGGTCATGTGTCTGCAATGGTCTCAAAGGTACGTGGTCGCAACAAGATCCTCAAGTCACTTGCCGGCAGTACTTGGGGAAAAGACAAAGAAACGTTGTTGACTACATATAAGGCCATTGGCCGACCAGTCTTTGACTATGCTGCACCCATATGGTCGCCTAATGTACATAACACCAACTGGACGAAGTTACAAGTCTGCCAAAATACTGCCATCAGAACTGCTACGGGATGTCTCCTCATGTCTTCCGAGTCTCACCTCCATCAGGAGGCAAAACTGCTCAATGTAAAAGAGCATGCGGAAATGCTGAGCAAGCAATTCCTTCTGAACTGCCACAAGCCAGCACATCCAAACCGTCATCTTTTGGACATAGATCCGCCCCCGAGAGACATAAGGAAACATCTCCGTAAACATTATGATGAGATCCGGCATCATATTACCTTGCCGTTTGATCTGCAGAATCATAAGCGGGCTCTAACCGACATCCACACCGAGTCGGTAGATACTTTTGTCGGATCTCTACCTGTGAACCCCGTTCTGAACAGTCCTCCACCGGATATTGCTGAAGAAGAACGCACCTTACCAAGGGAGACAAGAGTTACCCTGGCACAGCTTAGGTCTGGATATAGTGTAAGGTTAAACTCCTACTTGTCCAGACTTAATGACACAATCTCAAACACATGCCCTGCATGTGGTAGGACCCCCCATGATACTCTACATCTCTTCAATTGTTCATTTGAACCTACTCTTCTAACCCCTCTGTCCCTCTGGACAAACCCTGTTGAAACTGCACGTTTCCTTGGACTCCCCTTAGAAGAGCTTGATGAAGATCTTCGGAATGATCATACACTCTAGACAGGGCAATGCATTGTTAACAACAACAACAACAACAGCGAGCCCGCAAGAACAACTGGTACGATGAGAAATGCACCACAGCCTCGGACAAAAAGGACGCTGCCTACAAGGAGACGTTGCGAACGGGCGCAACTCGCAGTGTATGGCAACAATATCGCGAGGCAAAGAAGGAAGAGAGACGCCTTTTCAAAAAAAGAAAAGTGAGGCCGAAAGGCGTGAGTGTGAGGAGCTTGAGATGCTGGCTGACAGGAATGATGCCCGAAAATTCTATGAAAAGATCCGGCGGATTACGGAAGGTTTTAAGACCGGGGCAAGCTTTTGTAAGGACAACAATGGCGACCTGGTAACCGACGTACAAAGTGTACTGAAATTATGGAGGGAGCACTTCTCCTCACTGACTTGAACTCCCTTGGGGTTTCCAATTGGCGTCAGTTATCGCTAAAAAGGAATGACTGGCGTGCTTTGATATGCAACGGCAAAAATCGCTTAGGCGGTTAAGCGCCAATAAATGATGATGAAAGTTAAATTTCAACGTTGTTAGAGCGCACCGCACAAAGGTTCGTCACAATTTAATGAAGCACAAATGAAGAAAAATTTAATTCTAACATTAAGAGAACAAAGGTTTCGCACAAATTAAATTGATAATAAAATAAGCAACCCGAGGATACTGCAGAATTTAGAGCCTGATAACGGAATTAAATTTAGTTCCACACTCCACTCAACTGCTCGCAACATTTGCGCTTTGGAAAGCAATATGCGAAGCTGTACGCGACGTGAATAAGTATACTAGTAGGCACGTTTAATTATAATACAATTATTATATAGCTATTATATATAATTGTACATTGTATATTACAGATTATGCAGTCTACATTAATATAATAATAGTATGTATATTATACCTACCACAGTTTTTATAACAAATTAATATTGAAACTGGAACATTTTGTATACGAATTTTTTTATGAAATATTCATAAATATATAGATTTAAATTTAAAAAAGAAGTTTTTTTGATTTATTTCTTGGTTGACTTCTCATTAGTAGTTGCAATTTACGTATAACTCCTTTATATAAAGTAATTATTAACTTGAAAATGGCATTTCACTGATTTTTAGTATTTCAAAAAGGTTTTTCTAGGAAAAAAAATCCGCTCAGGGAAATATTTTAATTTTATCAAAAATTGTTTTCAATAATCATTCAGAACAATCTCATAATCATAACTTCGGGGTACCTGAAAATTGCATCTACATTTTTTAAACGTCACCCTGATAAATGAGCTCTCAGTCTTATGCATAAAAGATTATTTTTCGAATGTTTTTTGAGCTCTTAAAAGAGTGCATAAAAGATTATTTTATTCATGATTTGTTTGCACCTTTAGGACCTTTTTTCTCCTTTCTATTTTTATTTATTTTATTTATATTTTCTTTCGATTTTATTAACCCTCGTCTTTACATCATTATTTCCCATGAGTTTTCTCATTCTCTTTACTCAATCCTTCACCGTTTCTTTCCTAAATTAAAGAGATAAACAACATTATTTTCCATACATAAAATTATTATTATATTGACAATAATTTTTATTTGATGTTTTTAGAAACACTTTTTTGAAATAGAAAATATTCTGACATTTAAATCTAAATTACGAAAGTGCGTACACTCAGAAAAACTCATAAAATGATCATATTATGCATAGCCTCAGAAAAGCTCATATAACGATCACATTTATGTGCGTGATCCTAAAAACACATAAAAAAGCTCATATAAGACCTCAGATTTAAGAAGCTGGTTTGCTGGGCTGTTCCAAAATGTATTCAACAAAGTGTGATTGAATTTGACGTAGCTCTCAATCGGAACCACCAGGGTATAATGTCAAAGAGAAAACATATTTTAACCCGCTTGAAAAAAAATTTTTCAGTTTATTAACTTTTAGGAAAAAATTGTAAATTAACTCTTGTTTTAAAATTTCAGTATTTATATTTTACTTTGATTCAAATCAAGGCATGAAACCGATTAAAATAATGTTCCGGTTACGGTTTCGGAGTGTAATGGGGTGTGGTTGCTAAGTGACCGCGCTCAATCCCGACTCTTGCGTCCTCGTTCGTGAACTCTGGGCAAAGCTGAGCTACCTAGGCTCGCGCAGAAAGAGAGGGAGCCCCGGTGGGGCCACTCTGACATACTTGGTTTAAGGGCTCACCGGGGTCTTTTTCGCAGCGTCTGTACACCATGAGGTGCGGCTGTAAGCGAGCGTCTGTCTTGAAGCAAGCGGCTCGCTATATAAATGTGCAAAACTTTTCCCTCCCAATCCAGGGTGTTATGCGATACCGTGCCCATTGGACGTTTGCAGCCGGGAGGCAAATCGTGGCTGTAGTCGAACGGAGCCTCACTGATACCGGGCCGCCTCAGGGAGTAACTATGGTCTTACCGCGGTATGGGGCTCTGCCGCGGCGGACGACACACTTCCCCTTACACTACCCTTGACCCTAAGCTGGCCTTGTCCGGCGAGGGGCCGTACGAACAAGATGAAGAACACACGCAATACAAAGCAATTAACGACTTCGTTTACTCCGCAGCAGAGAAGAACTATGCTGGAGCAAGCGAAAACACAACGCCGGAGGACAAACTCCGCCTCAAAGTTAACTGGGAGGCCGACAGCGATGGAAACTACGGGTCAGTCATCCCCCAAACTGCTATCAAGTAAGAGTGACTTGATGGGAGCAAGCAGCAGTGCGGCTGCCTACGCAGTCAAGCAGAAAACGGCGGAAGCTAAACTTCCATCAAGCGCTGGTACGAAACCCAATCTCTTCACATCTGGGGCAATGGTCTCACGACCTGGTTTCAGAGTTTCGAAAGAGAAGGACGACGCCGCAAAGGGAGAGACCGCGATGGCAACTACGAGTCTGAATCCCCCCCCCCCAAGAGGCATCTCCCCGACGCTTTGCGTACTGGGATAAAAGAAAGGCCGCAAGGATCCTTAAAAAATATGAGGGAGCATCGCAGGAGAAGCTGTCGCCGGAAAAAAGGAAGATGGTGGAGGAAGCGAAAGCTCTGATACCAAATTTCTTGTTGAGTTTTTCACTGCCCGGAGCCTGACATTGTCGCCAACGAAGTCCTCGGCGACACTATTCACGACCTGGACGGCGCAAGTTGGCATGGAGTTAGAAATCTACGTAGGCGATCAAAAATTACCTACTGTCTCTCACCCCAAAATCTTAGGGGTAACTTTCGACCCCATGCACAAATTCGCTGCTCATTCAACCGCAATTGTCTCTAAGCTACAAAGCCGCAACAAAATTCTCAAGTCGCTAGCCGGCAGCACTTGGGGTAAAGACAAAGAAACGTTGCTGGCAACCTATAAAGCAATTGGTCGGCCGATCCTGAATTACGCGTCGCCGATATGGTCGCCGGGGCTTGCTGAGGTTCATTGGAAAAGACTGCAGGCCTGCCAAAATACCGCACTCAGAACCGCCACGGGATGCGTCCTTATGTCTTCAAAACATCATTTACATCATGAGGTGGAAATGCTCCCAGTTTTGGAGCACAATGAAATGCTAAACAAGCAGTACCTGTTGAACTGTTGCAAACCACAACATCCCAACAGACTACTGCTTGAGTATGAGCCACCTCCTAGGACCGTAAGGGCACATCTACGTGAGCATTTTGATGAGATCCGGCACCTCACACTTTCGCCGTTTGATCCAAAGGTACATACGCAGGCCCTGAAGCACATCCATGACACGTCCGTTGCGTCTTATGTCTCGCTCTGTCCACTGAACGCCGTTTTGCACGCCAAACCACCTCGCGTCGCGGCTGAGGAGCGTCATCTTCCTCGAGAGACAAGGGTCACTCTGGCTCAATTACGCTCTGGATACTGTAGCAGGTTAAACTCCTACTTATCCAGACTAGACCTTGACGTGCCGAATGAATGTCCGGCATGCGGCTCGTCACCCCATAATACCAACCATTTATTTATCTGCTCTTCGGAGCCCACTCTTCTAACACCCATCTCCCTCTGGTCCAACCCTGTTGAAACTGCAAGTTTCCTAGGACTCCCGTTAGAAGAAATTGATGACAATTTAGGTTAAGGAAAAGTACACGCTGGGCAGGGCTACACTTCGTTACAACAACAACAACAGGCCCTATGTGCCTAAGATGGTGAACGGTAATCCCTTCAAACGCCAGAGATCGGACGGAGAGATAAACCCCCATCCGAAGCGGCATCAGGTCAACCCCGTAGTGGAAAAACTCAGCTTTGCTGAAGTAACCAAGGACAGAATCCTTATAGGTTTCATTGACCGAGGTAACGACCGTTGGTCCATCCCCAAAGACCGGTGGCTGTATGTCCGGAATGAAATGGGCAGGGCCCTCCTCGACTTAATGCGTGAGTCTCCGGGTAGTCCGCCGCGAGGTACTGACGCGGGCTGGCACCAAGGTCAGATCAAAATATTCGCGTGCGAGGATGCAAGAACTGTCGCACTGTATAAGGCAGCAGTTGCAAGACTGGGTGAAGTCTACCCAGGGGCAAGACTAGATGTCGTCGACTGGAAGGACATTCCTGCTCGGCCAAGGGCAAGGGCATGGATTCCTGCCGTCCCTGCAGAACCCGAGAATATTCTTGAGATGCTGCAGGTCTGGAATCCGTCTCTCCCGACGCAGGATTGGGGCGTCAATCTGGTCGATTATGTGGTTGGGCCCAATAGACAGGTGGTTATCACTCTGAATAAGGAGGCGCTCGAGCCCCTTAAACGGTGCAACGGACGAGTGCATTACGGCTTGGGTCAGATCGTGATCCACGTATACCGTGGCGATGCACAGCGCGCTGCTATTCCGGACGCTCCGGAGGACTCGGAGATCGAGGCATCGGAAGGGGAAGCAGAGGAGTCCGACGCGGAAAGTATGTTATCCGCCACGTCAAATTGCGATGGTGCTGCGAACAACTCGGCGATAGAAGAAAGCCTGCTTGACGAAGAAGGCCTCGACGTCACGATCGTGGCTAAACCTGAGCACAGTAACGTTGATGCTGCTTCAGACAGCAGGGTTCCCGCCACGCCAAATCGTGCAGGTGCTCTGAACAACTCCTCGTTGAGAGACAGCCCCCGGAACAGCCCAGACCTCGACGACACGCTGGCGGCAGGGAAGTCTGAGTTCTCTCATGTTGGTGGTGCTTCAGATAAATCTGCACAAATCTAAAGCAGCCTCGGCTGTTTTAAGCAGTCGTCTTTCTAAAGGCGACGTAGACGTGGTCCTTATCCAAGAGCCCTGGGTCAATAGCTCTAGGATCTGTGGATTGGGGACTAAGGGGTACAAGCTCATCCAAGCCAATGATAAGGGCAAGGTCAGAACCTGTATTTTGGTAAAGTCTGAGCTAAACACCTTTCTATTACCCAACTACTCAAATGGTGACGTTACAGCTGCCAGCTTAACAGTCGGCAGCACCAGCCTAACGATGGCGTCGGTCTATATGCCCTATGACGCCGAAGAACCTCCTCCACAAAAGGAGGTGAAAGATCTGGTGGATAATTTCTGTACGGGCCATCTTATTATTGGAGCTGACGCTAATGCTCATCACGTCCAGTGGGGAAGCTCCGATATTAACGCTAGGGGCGAGTCTCTGTTTGACTACCTACTAACAACTAACCTGGTGGTTTGTAACGTGGGTAACGAGCCTACTTTTATAACTAAAGCTCGTAGGGAGGTTATAGACCTCACTGTTTGTAGCGAAGGCGCTTATGAGTGGGTCAGAAAATGGCGTGTTCTTGATGAGCATTCATTTTCTGACCATCGGTACATAGAAATTGTGTTAGACTTTATTGTTGAGCAGCCAGTTATGAAACGAAATCCACGCAACACTAACTGGCAGCTACATAACCAAATATTAGCTAGGGACCTACCAGTATTACCTCCACAAGCCCCCTCATCAGTGGGAGAACTGGATGATCTGGTAACGACCTTTACAACGGCGCTCTCAAATGCCCTAGAGCAGGCTTGTCCAGTACCAAAACCACGCGGCAAACATAGACCCCACTGGTGGTCATGCAGGAAGCAATTTAACAAGGCCAAGAGCATCGGTACGGAGCCTGAATGGCTCGAATATAAAGCTAAACTGAGGGCCTATAAAAAGGCTCTAAGGCAAGCGAAGAGAACTTCGCGGAGAAATTTCTGCACCGGGGTCGAAAAAGTCGATGATACAGCGAGACTTAGACGAGTGCTATCAAAAACTCAAACAGCCATTAGCTATTTACGGAAGCCTGACGGATCTTGGACCAGCACGGAAGGGGAAACCCTAGAGCTGCTCCTGAACACACACTTTCCGGGGAACTTGTATGATGCACCTGTAGCATCTGCAACAAACCTGGCGGTAAACATACCCATTACGGAGGAAAGGGTAAGGTGGGCAATCAAAAGCTTTGAGCCGTTCAAGGCAGCTGGGCCAGACGGGATTTTCCCCGCACAACTCATAAACACGCTGGAAATATCAGCTAAATGGCTGGTAGTTCTCTATTCAGCCTGCCTGGCTCTTAATTACATTCCGTGCTCCTGGAGAAGCGCCACGGTAGTCTTTATTCCAAAGGCTGGGAAGGCCTCACACTATGAGCCTAAAGACTACAGACCGATCAGTCTCTCGTCTTTTGCACTTAAAACCTTCGAGAGGATAATTAGCGATTAACTCTCCTCTACTATTGATAGCAACCTTATTTCTAGCTATCAACATGCATACACCAAAGGTAAATCAACGGAAACTGCGCTCCACAGCCTAGTCTCTATTGTTGAAAAATCATTGCATGAAAAGGAGTACTGTCTCGTGGCCTTTCTGGACATCGAAGGGGCTTTCAACAATATAAGGCCGGAGGCTATTAACACTGCTTTAACAAACCTGGGCATAAATAGGTCTCTTATTGGACTAATTGATCAACTACTAAAGGGAAGGAAAATAGTTTCTTCACTGGGAACAGTTGATCTTTCACGCTATGTCACAAGAGGAACGCCTCAGGGTGGTGTTCTCTCCCCGCTCCTATGGAACCTCACCGTAAACTCGCTGCTACGAGACACAAGGTGGGGGGCGGGAAGATAGAGGCATATGCAGACGATTTAGCTATTGCATATAGGGGCAAATTCCCACAAACCCTGTGTGAGTTGATGCAAGTAGCACTGCGAGAAGTTTCTTCATGGTCCTCTCGCTGCGGACTTAGCATCAACCCGGGAAAGGTGGAGCTTGTCCTTTATACCAGGCGGTACAAGATACCACCGTTGAACCTACCAGAACTAGATGGCGTGCGCCTGAACTTAGCTGACAAAGCCAAACTCCTAGGCACAGTTCTAGATAGAAAGCTTAACTGGAAGGAGAATGTCATCCAGCGCCAGAGGAAAGCGTGCATTGCACTTTACACGTGTAAAAGAGCCATTGGCAAAAAATGGGGGCTCAGCCCCAAAATTTGCAGATGGATCTACACTGCGATAATCCAGCCAATTATGCTGTTTGGAGTCGTGGTATGGTGGCCTGCGCTAAGAAAGGCAACAAACCTAAATCTGTTAGGGAAAGTCCACATATCGAGCATGATCTGTATAAGCGGGGCGTTAAGAACAACGCCCAATGAAGCTCTCCAGGCCATTCTTGGCTTTTTGCCACTCGATCTGGAAAGGTACCGGGCAGCAGCAGCATCGGCTGTGCGTCTAAGGGAAACGCCCGTCTGGGGCGCAAGCACTATTGGACACTCCTGTATTCTAAGATCTTACAGCTTTCTCCCTCTGAGCACAGATCGGTGTGCGACCACAACAGACGGAGATTGTTGTTTTAGAATAAACATTCCCAGCTGGGAAGACTGGGAGAACATAGATCGGTGTCCCGCTACTAATGGCGGCACTTGTATATACACCGACGGCTCGAAGTTAGACGGCAGAGTCGGAGGAGGGGTTTACTCAAGGGATTTGGACCTAGAACTCTCCTTTAGACTACCTGATCACTGCAGCGTCTTCCAGGCTGAAGTTTCAGCAATCATGGACGCCGTGACTTGGATAGGTGAACGCACCATCGGACAGGATATCTGTATTTTCAGCGACAGCCAAGCGGCCATCAAATCCCTTGGCTCTTACTCGTTCAACTCTGAACTGACGCTCAGCTGTCGTCGATCTCTTCAAGAGATGGCCCAACAGAACCGCGTGAACCTCACATGGGTCCCGGGACACAGGGACATTGAGGGAAACTGTAGGGCAGACGAACTTGCCAGGCAGGGCACGACCAAGCAGATTCTTCAAGATAAAGAGCGCATAGGTATGCCGTTTGCCACGTGCAAGCTAATGCTGAAGGAGCATACACTCCGCGAAGCCAACGAAAGATGGCTACAAGCCCCAGGGTGCCGGATATCCAAGCAAACCTGGCCAAAATGCGATCTTAAAAGATCTAGACACATATACGCCCTAAAAAGGAAGGAAATCTCCATATTAATAGGTGTTTTAACCGGGCACTGCCTTATTGGTAGGCACGCAGCAAGGCTAGGCGTTCCCTACCGACGATGCTGCAGGAGTTGCAAAGATGATGAGGAAGAGGAAACGGTGGAGCACCTCATCTGCAACTGCCCGGCCTTAAGCGGAGCGAGAAGGCGCTCTCTGGGAGTTCCCTTCCTGGTTAGCTTAAGCCAGGTGGCGGAGCTAGACATAAAGGACTTGATGGCCTTCATCAAGTTATCAAAATGGTTCGAGGAGGGGTAGCGGTGTCGGTTAGGAGTGTCAGTCCCGGGTTTCGGCTATATGGAGAGTCCCGACAGCACTGGGATGTTCCATATGGCCGGGCCCCGGGACTGACTTTCCTAGTGTTTGGTGGTATCACAACGGGCCTTTTATTACTGGCCTAGGTGTGCCTTTGCGGCAGCCACTTCTACCTACCTACCTACCATAATGTCAAAGAGAAAACATATTTTAACCCGCTTGAAAACAATTTTTTCAGTTTATTAACTTTTAGGAAAAAATTGTAAATTAACTCTTGTTTTAAAATTTCAGTATTTATATTTTACTTTGATTTAAATCAAGGCATGAAACTTATTAAAATAATGTTCCGGTTACGGTTTCGCTTTTTTAACACGATTCGGTTTCGGTTCCGGTTTCGTTCTTCAAAATTTATTTCGGTTTCGTTCCGGTTTCGGTTTCCAAATGAAAACACGAACGTAACAAATTTTTACTACTAAAAAACATAAGTAGGTATGTAGCTGCAAAATAAAAAGGTCTGAATTTTTACAACATTTGTCCCATATATAGTAAGACTATACAACAAAATCCACTTTTTTATGGGTATTGGACTAAATCAGGGCTGGAAACCACTCCAAAATCGCTGTGGTTCGGCTCAGTGGTTCGAACCACTTCCCAAAAATCTGGGTGGTTCGGTTCAGTGGTTCGAACCACCTTGAAAAACTTGAACCGGTTCGTGAACCGGTTCAGCACGTCGTTTCTGTAACTTTTTAACGAAGTTCGTTACATAAAAATCGTTAATTTGAAACAATTTTCTTTACAAAATTTGTCAAAATCGATGTTAACGACAATAACGAATTTCGTTAAAAAGTTACAGAAACGACGTGCAGGGCTTATACCAACCCAGCCAAAAACTGAAAAAAAAAAAATTTCAAAAAAAAAAAAAAAAATATGTACATATATAAAAGCCTACTAAAAAAAATTGTTTGGAAATGTCAAAATTAAAACGCTTTGTTATTGAGATCAAATTCATTTATAGATAATATATATTAATATATCGGCAAAAAGTTATAATAGCAATACAATACTGAAAATTATTATTATGTAAAGAAACATACATATATAGACGAAGACTTGTTAGAAGACATTATTTTGTTAAAAAATACATCATTTGGTTATTTAGTATTTAAGTTTATCAAACGAATGTCTTCTAACAAGTCGTTGTCTATACCTGCCCTTAAGTCCGATAAAATAAATTTTGAAGTTGAAAATGCCCTTTCTACCGACACTTGTGTGGCAGGAGCAGCTAGTACAATCTCAGCAATTATATTTAGTTCTTTCTCTGAATATGTTTTCCAGAATTTTAAAACGTCTGAGTGTGGAGAAAGGCGTTTTATATTATTGCAGCAATTAATGACGTCCACTAGAGTTGTCCTATTTGGTAAAGTTTCCTTTTTATTTAATTGTTCCAGAATGCATTCCAGCTCATCCGAGCTTATCTTAGATTGAGGAGACTCCATCGATCTTTCCGGACATTGGATTTTAGATGTTAGTTCGAAAACTTGAATCAAATGTTTTTTTGCTAAATTTTTATCTGATTCTGATAACATAATCTGATACCTAGGGTCTAAATAAACGGCAGCTAAAGCAGTCGGGTTACTTATTATTAATTCTTTGACAGTCAGTTGTGAAAATAGTCAATATTTTGTAAATAGATTATCAGCGCTGTAATTGATTTAATATTCGTTTCATATGCTGTCGCATGGTGTGTAATACCGCGTAAACGCCAAATGCAGTACTGAGTATCACGTAGGATCACTTTCTGTTATATTTTTGGGAACACGGTTTTTATAGTTTCCGGATCGTTTCGGATACGTAAATCGATGGAAAAATACACGAACGGTAAAAAGTACGTTGCATGACGAAAGAAAAAACTCTTTTCATCTTTACGCTGTCAAATGGCATGCAGTTGGCAGGAATCGAACGCATTTTGACAACAGCGCAAAAGTAAAAAAGTGTTTTTCTTGCGTATGCTTCTACCTTTCAACCTTCTAAACTTGATACTTAATCGAAATACCAGTGCAGTTGCACTCACTTGCTATTTTCAGGAAAATTTATGTTTTAGGCATATAACTTGTTCCAATTTTGAACCGAACCGAACCATTTATTTTGCGGTTTTCGGTTCGGTTCATACATCTCCAAAAAAAATGGTTCGGTTCGTGGTTCGGTTCAAAGACTGAAAAATGGCTGTGGCTCGGTTCAAAAACCGGTTCGGTTCTGAACCGGTTACCAGCCCTGTAGCCCGTTTCTATAACCTTGCGTTATGATAACGATCGATTTGCTATCGCAAGGCTCGTATCGCTTTCGATATGAAAAATGTTTCTGTAACACACTCAATTCACCTTGCGATAAAATAGTGGTGAGTTTTTATCATATCGATGGAATAAACGAAATGGAACATAGCATCTATCATTAATAGCAAAAAAGTATATGTAATAACAAACAAAGTGCAGTGAATTTCCAAATTGGTAATAATTAAGGTAATTGTCTACCTTAGCTGTCAACTGCTAATAAATTAGCTAAAATTGTGGAAGAGGGCTCAAAACACGGGGTTTGGCCTCAGGGTCACCAATCCGGAAGTGCTTTTTTAATATTTCGCTTCTCTGAAGAGATATTTGCAAACAAAGTTGCAAGTTTTCATGTGGTTGTTGTAATTTTATTAGGCTGTACTGTAAACGTGCGACAGAATGCGTACCGTGGCATGTTGCCACGGTTCAGGCAACCACCCGGACTTGGGATGGCGTAGCCCAGGGTTATTTTTTATAAGCGCCGCTGCAGGCCGCCAACTCAGAAAGGTGTTCCGCACATAAATTTTGGTATCGAACCGTCAATCGGGTCATTTTTCGGTTTTTTTACCATAACTTTTCACAAAAAAAAAAAATATTAAAAAAGCGATTCCAGATTCGTGATCCTGACGCCAAACCCCGTCCTTTGAGCTATCTCCCATAATTTTAGCTAATTTATTAGCAGTTGACCCATAAAGGAAACAAATACCTTTTTGGCCTTCATTAGCTCCAAAAAAGTTTTACTTTTTGGTTTTTTTGTAATTTTTCCACTCCTGCTTTTTTTCTATAAAATAAAAAATTAATTAGAAAACAAAAAATATAAATTAGTTACCAAAGAACTTCACTCATTTTCGTTTTAACGTATAATATCACGACCTTCGGAGCTAGTGATATGAATAACGCAAGAAATATCGAAAATACATACTCACCACTCATACAGAAACACTTAGAGTGGAAACTAAATAAAATAAATCGTCAAAATATCTGATCAAGCCACTAAACACTTTTTTCGGACCCCGTAAATTTTTTCGATGTCTTCAGTCAGCTTTAGCTAAACTTCCTCTTTCGTAATTTGACACTGTATTTTGTAACATTGCTCGACAATCTTACAGGCTACCTATCCTTTGGTAAAAAAAAGGAAAAAAGGCATAAAAACCCGTTTGGAACAAGTTCCGGTTTTTGAAACGGTTTCGGTTTCGTTCTTTTTGAGATGAAAATAACGGTTCCGGTTTCGGTTTTGAAAAATGGATCGGTTTTAATCGGTTACGGTTTCGGTTTCAGTCCTTGATTCAAATTAGCAGTGCGAAAGGATATTCTGTAGCAAATTTAGACGTATTTTATTGATAGTAAAAAAACTTCGGTGCAAGTGAAGAACGGTTGGAATTCAACTGTTTTGTATGCTAAGGTAAAAAAATTGTAACCAAACATTTTTCACAAAAATCACGAATGTTATAAGAGTGAATTATTGCTAATATTAAATGTGGTGCACCATAAGGGATTAATTCATTTGTTTACATTATTTGGACATTATAGCCCTTACAGGAGAAACATATTTAATTGCCAATCACACTTTATTGAATATATTTTGATCTGTTCATAGCTATATGACACTACGTATTTTGACTAGTATTTTCTACTATTTTTTGTATTTATTGTGCGAAAGAAAGGATCTATACAATTATCATATTGGTACAAGCGGGCAGGCTATGTTAAAAACTAACGAAAAATAATGGAAATAGAAACCAGACTGTAAAAAAAAAAAAACAAATCAAAAATTTTATATTTTTTATATTTTTTGGTACTTTGACGTTTCTCCTCTATTTTAAGTGAACATTTTTTCTTTACAATTTTATGTTGAATGTTTTGTGCGCGAATTTATATGAAACCCGTCTTGTTTGTGAAATAAATAAATCAAATGGACATTCAATAGTTTCCTGCTTTATTTTCGGGGTTTGTTGTGAAAAAACAGTGCAGAAAAATGGAATACTTTTTATGTAAACAAAAGCATGTCGAATACAAAGGTTCTTCTTTTGGACTGCAAGTTTTCTCCGCGAATTCTTGTAAAAATCAATTTGCTGTGAAATAAATAAATTCAATGGACATTAAAACAATTTTTTGCTTCATTGTAGTATGTTTCTTGTGAAAAAATAGTGCAGAAAATTAAAGCAATTTTCATGTAAACAAAAACATGTCAAACGGACTCCGTTGTGCGCATGCGTGTAGTCTTTGTCTCACTCCTTCGTAGACAAAAAATACTGGCCAAAAATACAAAGACATTAATGTGAAAATATTTAGTGTCAAATAGCTATCACTGTTTTTTGAAAAACAAACATATGACGTTTTTTGAAATTTCCAGGGTTCTGACATTTCGTTTTGCACTTTCCAGTGCCCCATTCACAATGATACTGTTTTTTTACTTTTCAACGTTGCACAACTCTGGCCATGAAATGTCTGACAGATGGCCCAGTGGCAGCCTTACTTTGCTTGCTTGATGCGCTTTAAAGCGTCGAATAGCCGAAATCTCTATTTGACAGTGCTTTGCACGCTTCACTATTGGTCTTGTTGTTGTCTTGTTTGCCTGTAACGCTGTATTTTTGACAACTTTTGAAGCTTCTATTTGGCCAAAGAAGCTTTAAAAGGAAAGCAAAGCAAGCGTACATTGGGTCATCACCTTTAGCGCTTTCAACTCAACCCGCTTATATCAACTTTGTAGGTTATTTTTGTTGTTGTTTCCCATGTATTTTCACGACCTACCCAGCGTTTTTCATGAACTCGGTAAAACGAAAATAAGGCTAATGATACTATTTTTTTACTTTTCAACGCTGCACAACTTTGGCCATGGGATCGGTTATTGCATTAGTAGCACTTTCAACTCAACCCGCTTATATCAACTTGGTAGGTTATTTTTTGTTGTTGTTTCCCATGTATTTTCACGACCTACCGAGCGTTTTTGTTGAATTCGAGAGGACCAATACAGAGCTTATAATTTTTGAAGTTAACTTCTTAGGGTGCGGTATGACGTTTTGATCTAGAGTAAAATTTGAGAAAATGGATGACGATGAAACGGAAGTTATGGCACGGAAATAGAAAATGTAGCCGACTTTCAGGCGTATGTTGCAGACTTTCAGGCGTAGGTGGCGTTTTTCTTATATCTCGGGAAGCGCTCAACCGATTTGGCATTATAGATAGTATGATTCATCCCTCGTGAAGGGTGGATACCTTGCCGCGGTACGAGGGCTTAAGTCGATAGCCACAGGGCTACGCTGCCCTTGTGATCATAGCTCCGTACGGCACTTCATCACGAGAGCAGCCTAGCCTCTCTGGCGCGACGACAAAGATCTTCCCCCTCCCAATCCAGGGTGTTATGCGAAACCGAGCCCATTGGACGTTTGCAGCCGGGAGGCAAATCGTGGCTGTATTTGAACGGAGCCTCTCTGATACCGGGTCGCCTCAGAGAGTAAGCATGGCCTTACCGCGGTACGGGGCTCTGCCGCGGCGGACGACACATTTTCTCCTACTCTTCCCTTGGCCCTAAGCTGGCCTTGTCCGGCGATGGGTCGTACGAACAAGATGAACTCAAATAACCCAAATAAAAACGAAAAACATAAAAAACAAACAACGCCAAATTTCACTCCTCAGCAAAGGAGAGCTATGGAGGAGCAGGTGAGAAAGCAACAACAACGCCGGAGGACAACCTCCGTTCCACAATCGAGGTGGGGGGGGGGGGGGGGGGGGGGATCGACAGCGATGGCAACTACGAGTCGGTCAACCAACCCTCTATCGAGTAAGATTGAATTGATGGGAGCTAGCACCAGTGCGGTTGCCAACGCAGCTAAGCGGACAACGGCGGATGCTAAACTCCCATCAACCGCTGATATGAAAACCAGTATCTTTACGTCTGTGGCAGCGGTCTCACGACCTGGCCTCGGCGTTTCGAAGGAGAAGGAAGCTGCAACTGAGATGTCGGCAAGGAGAGCGAGACATCTCCCCGCCGCTTCACATACTACGAGAAAAGATTGGCTGCAAAGATCCTGAAGAGGTATGAAGGGGTACCGCAGGAATCGCTGTCGCCGAATTCCAGTAAATCGGTAGAGCTAGCGAAAGCTGTGATACCGGATTTCCAAAATTCTTACATGCCAAAGAGGTTAAAAGTTAACCCTTTCAAGCGCCAGAGATCGGACCTGGAGTTAATTCCCCCTCCCAAGCGGCATCAGAATACCCCTGGAGCGGGCAAACTAAGCTTTGCTGAGGTAACCAAGGACAGGATCCTTATAGGCGTCCTTGACCGAGGCAATGACCGTCTGGCTATCCCCAAGGACCGGTGGCGTTACGTGCGAAATGAACTCGGCAACATTCTTCTCAACGTTGCTCTGGAGTTTCGGGGTAGTTCGGCGCGAGTAACGGATGCGGGTTGGCACCAGGGTCAGATTAAATTACTCGCATGCGAGGATGCAAAAACCGTAGCACTGTACAAGGCAGCAGCTGCTAAACTGGGTGAAGTCTACAAGGGCGCAAAGATAGAGGTCGTCGACTGAAGGACATTCCAGCTCGTCCAAGGGCAAGGGCGTGGATTCCGGCCATCCCTGACGAACCCGAGAGAATTCTCGGGATGCTACGGCTAATGAATCCGTCCCTCCCAACGCATGACTGGAGTGTCAATCTAGTCGGGGATGCGGTAGGGCCCGACAGTCAGGTGGTGTTCACCATGAACAAAGAGTCAATCGGGCCCCTCAAAAGGTGCAATGGCCTAGTACACTACAGCGTAGGCCAGATCGTTATCCACGTATATCGTGGTGATGCTCAGCGCGCTGCCTTCTCGGCTGCTCCGGGGGAATCGGAAAACGAATTACCAAAAGAGGAAGCGGAGGATTCCGATGCGGAAAGCATGTTATCCGCCACGTCCCTTGGCGATAGTGCTGTGAAAAACTCGGAGATGGAGGACAGCCTACAGGACGAGGAAGTCCTCGACGTCACGGTGGTAGCAGCCAACGCTGAGCGATTAACATCTAACGCTACAGGCAGCAGGACTCCTGCAACGCCATATTGGGCAGTTAATCGGAACAACTCGTCGTTGATAGGCAACCTCCGGGATGGGGCAAACCTCGACGATATGGGGACGGCAGGGAAGTCTGTGCGCTCTCATGTTGGTGGTGCTTCAGATTAATCTACACAAATCTAAAGTGGCTTCGGCTGCTTTAAGTAGTCGTCTTTCTAAAGGCGACGTAGATGTGGTCCTCATCCAAGAACCCTGGATCAATAGTTCGAGAATCTGCGGATTGGGGACTAAGGGCTTCAAGCTCATTCGAGCCAGCGAGGAGAGCAAAGTCAGAACGTGTATTTTGGTCAAGTCTGAGTTGAACTCCTTTCTCCTACCTAACTACACCAATGGTGATATTACCGCTATCAGTCTAACGGTCGACAGTACCCGCCTGACGGTGGCGTCGGTCTATATGCCCTACGACGCCGAAGAACCCCCACCACAAACGGAGGTGAAAGACCTGGTGTCAAATTTCTGCACGGGTAATCTTATTATTGGAGCGGACGCTAATGCTCACCATGTCCAATGGGGGAGCTCCGATATCAATGCCAGGGGCGAGTCTCTGTTTGATTACCTCTTAACAACTAACCTGGTAGTTTGCAACGTGGGTAATGAGCCTACTTTTATCACTAAGACCCGCAGGGAGCTCATAGACCTCACTATCTGTAGTGAAGGCGCTTATGAGTGGGTCAGAAAATGGCGGGTTCTGGAAGAACATTCATTCTCCGACCACCGTTACATAGAAATGGTTCTAGACTTTATTGTAGAACAACCAATCATGAAGCGCAACCCACGTAACACTAATTGGCACTTACACAATGAAATATTAGACAGAGACCTGCCAGTACTGCCCTCACAAGCCCCCTCATAAGTAGAGGAGCTGGAGGATCTTGTTACTACATTTACATCGGCGCTCTCAAATGCTCTAGGGCAGACTTGTCCAGTGCCAAAACCACGCGGTAAACACAGGCCACATTGGTGGTCCTACGATTTGGACTCGCTCCGCAAATCATGCCGGAAACAATTTAACAAGGCCAAGAGCCTCGGCTCTGAGCCTCATTGGCACGAATATAAAGCTAAACTAAGGGCCTACAAAAAAGCTCTGAGACAGGCGAAGAGAACCTCGTGGAGAAATTTCTGCACTGGCGTCGAAAAGGTCGACGACACAGCGAGACTTAGACGAGTCCTCTCGAAAAGTCAAACAGCCATCAGCTATTTGCGAAAACCTGACGGATCCTGGACCAGCACGGAAGAGGAAACCCTTGAGCTGCTCTTGAATACACATTTTCCGGGGAATCTGCATGACGCACCACTAGCACCTGCAACAAACCTGGCAGTAAATATACCCATCACTGAGGAAAGGGTAAGGTGGGCAGTTAAGAGCTTTGAACCGTATAAGGCTGCCGGGCCGGACGGGATTATCCCCGCGCAACTTATAAACACGTTGGAGACATCAGCTAAATGGCTGGTATTTCTCTTCACAGCCTGCCTGGCTCTCAACCACATTCCGGGCTCCTGGAGAAGCGCCACGGTAGTGTTTATCCCTAAGGCTGGGAAGGCATCCCACTACGAGCCAAAAGATTACAGACCGATCAGTCTCTCGTCCTTTGTACTCAAAACCTTTGAGAGGATACTAAGCGACTACCTCTCAACGACTATTGATAGCAACCTTATCTCTAGCTATCAGAATGCATACACCAAGAGTAAATCAACAGAAACTGCTCTGCACAGCCTAGTATCTGTCATTGAGAAATCGCTGTGTGAAAAGGACTACTGTCTCGTGGCCTTCTTAGACATTGAGGGGGCTTTCAACAATATAAGCCCGGAGGCGATCAACTTCGCTCTAACTAATCTGGGCGAAGATGGACCTCTAACTGGTTTAATTGACCAACTTCTAAGAGGAAGGAAAATAGCTTCTTCACTTGGTACGGTTGAGTTATCACGCTATGTCACAAGAGGAACGCCAGGGTGGTGTTCTTTCCCCGCTTTTATGGAACCTCACAGTCAACTCGTTGCTACGTGACACAAGCTGGGGGGCGGGAAGATAGTGGCATACGCAGACGATTTAGCTATTGCATTCAGAGGCAAGTTCCCACAAACTCTGTGTGACCTGATGCAAGTAGCACTGCGAGAGGTTTCGAGGTGGTCCTCTCGCTGCGGACTTAGTATCAACCCGGGGAAAGTGGAACTTGTCCTCTTCACCAACCGGTACAAAATACCGCCACTAAGCCTACCAGAACTAGATGGCACGCGCCTGGGCTTGTCGGATAAGGCCAAGTTTCTAGGCATAGTTCTTCAGCGCCAGAAGAAAGTTTGCATCGCTCTTTACACATGCAAAAGAGCCATTGGCAAAAAATGGGGGCTCAGCCCTAGAGTATGCAGTTGGATCTACACGGCCATCATTCGCCCAATCATGCTGTATGGAGTCGTCGTATGGTGGCCGGCGCTGAGCAAGGCAACATACCTGAATCTGTTGCGGAAAGTCCATAGATCCAAGATGATCTGTATAAGCGGTGCGCTAAGGACAACGCCCAACGAAGCCCTCCAGGTCATTCTGGGCATTTTGCCACTTTATCTGGAAGGGTTTCGGTCAGCGGCGGCATCAGCTCTGCGCCTAAGAGAAACCTCCAGTTGGGGTGCGGGTACTATTGGACACTCCAGTATTCTGGAATCTTACAGCTTTCTCCCTCTAAGCACAGATCGTTGTGCGACCACTACAGTCGGGGATAGCTGTTTCAAAATAAACATTCCCAGCAGAGAAGACTGGGAGAGGACGGATTGGTGTCCCGAAACAAATGGTGGCACTTCCATATACACCGACGGCTCGAAGTGGGACGGCAGAGTTGGAGGAGGGGTTTATTCAAGGGATTTGGACCTTGAGCTCTCCTTCAGACTACCTGATCATTGTAGCGTCTTCCAGGCGGAAGTCTCGGCAATCCTGGACGCGGCCTGGTTAAGCAAACGTGTTATCGGAGAAGATATCGCTATTTTCAGCGATAGCCAAGCGGCAATCAAATCCCTTGCCTCATACACGTTCAACTCTGAACTGACGCTCAGCTGTCGTCGATCTCTTCAGGAGAGGGCCCAACAGAACCGCGTAAACCGCGTAATGGGTCCCGGGACATAGGGACATTGAGGGAAACTGTAAGGCAGACGAGCTTGCCAGGCAGGGCACGACCAAGCAGGTTCTTCAGGATAAAGAGCGCTTAGGTATGCCGTTTGCCACATGCAAACTATAACTGAAGGAGCACACACTCCGTCAAGCCAACGAAAGATGGCTGCAATCCCCAGGGTGTCGGATATCGAAACAAACCTGGCCAAAATGGGATCTTAAAAGGTCTAGACGCATTTATGCCCTAACTAGGAGGGAAATCTGCATATTGATAGGGGTATTAACCGGTCACTGCCTCATTGGTAGGCATGCAGAAAGGCTAGGTGTGCCCTATCGACGATGCTGCAGGAGTTGCAAAGATGATGAGGAGGAGGAAACAGTGGAGCACCTCATCTGCAACTGTCCGTAAGCGGCGCGAGAACGCGCTTTTTGGGAGTTCCGTTCCTAGATAGCCTAAGCCAGATCGCGGAACTGGACATAAAGGACTTGATGGGTTTCATAAAGTCATCTAAGTCGTTCGAGGAGGAGTAACGGTGTCGGTTTAGGAGTGTCAGTCCCGGGATTCTGCTATGTGGAAAATCCCAACAACTCAGGGATTTTCCATATGGCTGGGTCCCGTGACTGACTTTCCTTGTGTTGGTGGTATCACAACGGGCCTTTCAAAACTGGCCTAAGTGTGCCTCTGCGGCAGCCACTTGAACCTACCTACCTAGTATGATTCATTCTAAGATTATATGTGTGGGTGTTGCCACTTGGGTCAGTTCACAGGGTTGCCACTTATCTCAATTTTTTTTAAATATTGAGCAAGATATGCCAATGTTGGTATCAAATGAAAGGTATTTGCGACCGTATTCCAAATATGTAAATCTCAAGCAGGGTTGCCACCTAACCGCATTTTATATATTTTTCTCTATATCTGGGACATTCCAGCCAAAAGAGAAAAACGACATAAAATTTAAAATGCTACTAATCATTCCTATTTATTCAGTTATCTGTAACCAAAGTATATTAAACAAAGTAATAGTGAACTTGACAGCTCTCTCTCTTCTGTAGGAGTTTTCCCGTCAAATGAAAAAAAATATTAACCCGTTCTGTTTAAGATTTTTAAATTTTTTCAATAGTGTGAAAAAATAGCAAATTGTTTCATTTAAATACAATAGCGCTTGCTGATTTGAGTAATCAATGGGCTTACGTCCTTTCTAATCATGGCTTCCTCAATGGCCTGATACGTCGTATTATCGAAAGCGCCTGATATATCGATAAATGCACACAGGGCTATGTTTTTAGACTCTATGGTCTTTTCAATTTTTTCCGTAAGGCAATGGATAGCAGTCTCTGTAGATTTTCTGTGTTGGTAATCAAATAGGTTTTTACACAGAGGAAGTTTCTTTAAGTTTTCTTCTCTAATGTGCTGATCCAAAATTTTCTCCATTCCTTTTAGGAGAAAGGAACTGAGACTTATTGGTCGATAAAGTTACTCCGGAACTGTTTGGGCTATCATTTTTCGCGGTATTGATAATTTTTTGGGCTGAGCAAATGTTATCTAATTTTTCAGTAAAGCAATTGTATGGGACACAAAAACTGTGCTTGGGGGGCAAAGGGTTAATACGCTTGTTTACATTTTTTTGAAAGAAAAACTCCTACAAAAACAAAATGTTTCAGTTGTCAATTCTACCTTGTTGAATTTGCCTTGTCTGTAACTAAATGTGTATATTTTCCTAATATGGTAACAGAAATATAGAAAAATATGTAAAAACCCAAAATTTTTGTCCTTATTACTTTGACTTCACACCTTACTATTTTGCGGAAAAAGTTTGGTCATGTTTGCATTGCTGCATTAGCTATATTTTCATTTATAGAAAAAAATTTGCTAGTCATTCCAGTAAAGCAGAGAAAAAATAAAATAATTACATAATATAAAATAAAAAAAGGTATGTGATTTTTGTGTAGATCTTCATTAAATTGATTCATATGGGGTGTCCCAAGAGTCACATGAAAAGGCATAAAAATTGGTCTGGTAACCTTAGGTATGACCCTACGAAACCAGATATTTCTGGAAGTAAGGATAAAGAGGCTGTTCACCGTCTAAATACATTGTTTGAGTTAAAAGGGTCATACTATGGTTTCTAGACTATTTTGAAATGTGTCCCAGGAGTCACACGAGTCTAAACTCTCATGTATTATTCAGATGAATGCCGCACAGAGGACAAGGAAACAGCGAGAGAAAATGAAGATGGATGCCGAGAAATGGAAGATAGCCAAAGAAAATCAAAATAAGTGGAACAAAAAGTATAGGGAGAAAATTAAACGTAAGTGTGAACAAAACTTAGCAGAGGGAAATAATTTCAGAGAAAAAGAAAGAATGCGAAAACAAAAGCAAAGGCACAATAGACGTTTAGTAGCTGTACAAGATGGAGTAAACCCCTCCTTAGGGTCATACAAATGCTTAAATACATTGGGCAGTTGTGAAAACAAAAAAAGCTCTACCTCCAAGTCCCAGCAAACGGAAAGCAGTAATGTTGCACGTGATAAGTGACATTATTCCTCATGTGCCAGTGTTGTGCGATAAACCTAAAACCAATGGAAATATTAAGGTTGCTGATGAAGTCAAAGATCTAGCTCGAGATTTTTACCAAAAAGATTACATCAGCCGTGCTTCTCCGAATAGGAAAGATACTATGGCGATTAAAGACTTGAAAACAAATAAGAGAGTTCATATTGGTAGGAGGCATATGATGATGACTATCGCTGAAGCATATTCGTTATTTTTAACTGATAACCCTGAAATAAGACTCTGTAAAAGCATATTTTTTGAACTAAGACCCTTACATGTAAGGCCAATGAACGAAATGCCGCACAACACTTGTGTTTGCATTCATCATGCAAACTATAGTTTTCTTCTAGAGGCTCTCAACAAAATTGTACCAACAGTTCCCGACTCGTCTACAAAAGCTCTTGAGCAAATCACTTGTGACATATCAAACGAAAAGTGTATGACTGGTGAGTGTTTTAACTGTTATCTGATTTCGGATATTATTCCTTTGGGTTTAGACACCTTATTAGAAGTTTCGTGGAAGCAATGGCAAATATCCGAAAATAGATATCAAATAATAAATAGCGTTGGAACAATTGAAGATATTATTGAAAAGCTGGATGCCAAAACTGTAAAGTTCAAATCACATGTTTTTGTGAAAAACGAGCAATTTAAATATTTTGATTTACAAAAAAAAAAAAGTACCCAGGAGGACGTAGTGCTTCAAATCGACTTTGCAGAAAATTTTGCTATTCCAAATCAGGATGAAGTTCAATCCGCACACTGGAGCCATACTCAAGTTACTCAGTTTACTGGATGTGCATGGGCTAAGCAGGGTCAAGAAAAGTATTCATATGTGATTATAAGCAACGAATTGACCCACGACAAATATTGTGTATGGTTGTTTTTAAAAAAAATTATTGATGAGTTGAAACTTTATTTTGCAAACCTCAAAAAAGTATCAATATTCTCTGATGGATGTGCAGCGCAATATAAAATCGATTCACACTATCAAATATATGCTACTCTCAACTTGATTTTGGTGTTGTAATAGATTGGAGTTTTCTTGCTTCAGGACATGGTAAAGGGGCAGTTGATGGCATCGGAGCAGTAGCAAAAAGAACCCTTTGGTCTGGTATAATGACAAGGAAAGCAGTAATTAAAAGTAGCTGGGACTGTTATGACTACTTAGTATCAAAAAATATTGGTCGGTTCCACATTTTTCATATTGCTAATAGTGATATTGAAGTATATCACCGAAAGCTTGACGAAAGGTGGGAACATATTAAATCCATTCCTCATATACAAAGTCATCATCATTTTAAATTAAGTGGAAGCAAAAGTATCATTTATGCCCAGACGGCATGCTCGGCTTAGCTATTCTGATGTATACTCCAGTTGCAGTGATAATGTTCAAACTTGACAAGAGCCAAAGCAAAAAGTTCGGCGAAATATATGTATGTTAATACGCAAACCTGTACTTGAAATATAATAGTACCTAAAATATATTAAAAAACGAAATTTTGAATTGTTTTTAGTTTTTATTATATAGTTTTAAATAATTGTTTCGAGAGATGTTGAATTCGACTTGTTTTTAATAAATATTTAATCAGAATTTTGAAGTAAATATAAATATTATTTGCCTTCACTTTATTTTATTTCATTTAATTGGCTCGCCAATTCTTTTAATGCATTAATTGTATTGGATATTTATCCACGTCGATAAATATATTTCATATCAATTTAAGTCCCGATGCCAGTTTTTCAAGGCAAAGTTGACTCAGCCTTGGAGTCAAATGTCCCAGGAGTCACGATGGAATGTCCCATCTCGGGAACCGCTCGACCGATTTGGATAAAGTTTGGCATTATAGATAGTATGATTCATTGTACGATTATGTGCGTGGGTGTTGCCACTTGGGGCGGTTCGCAGGGTCGCCACCTATCTCATTTTTTTTTTTAATATTGAGCAAGATATGCCAATATGGATATCAAATGAAAGGTAGTAGTAAAAGTAGAAATTTTTGAAATGTACTTACGAATTTTCATGGTGGAAGGAAAATTCAAAATAAGTATAGGAATATACTTCACTAATGAGTACTAAACCACAGTATAAATATTTCTTTAAAAAAATAACTGGTTTACTTATTATATGCATTTAAAAAAAGTGCATCTTTTCGTGAATTAATTTTTTTCTCGAAAACCACTTGATAAAAAATTATAAAAATTTGAGGATATGTCAAGAAATAAATGTAACGAAGGATGAAATTTTTATTATTGTGTCACTCATTATTGTTGCAAATTTATTGACTTTCTTAACAAACTAATACTGATTGAACGCGGTTCTTCACGCTGCATTTTAACGCCTATATAAGTTTTGGGAAGTCTTATCGATGCAGATTAATATACCGATGCAACTTTTTTGTGCCCGCTCTTTGTTTTAATGTAATAATTAAAATCATGCAACCTCGCAGGAAATATACTTCAAATTTTTTTTTTTTTTTTTTAATTGCGGAATACTGTTAGTTATTGAGGCAGATATATGTATATACATAGAGAGTGGGTTCTTTTACTATAGAGTTTATTTTTTTATTCTGTTTTCGACGTTGCAATTTCAACAAAAGTGATGTCAATTTGGCTTTGCCAAATGACGTTGAGCAATACCAACAGCTCCGTCAGAATCGGGAAGGACCTCTCTGAGCCATTTGAAACCAAACGAGGCTTCAGACAGGGCGGCTCCCTTTCGTGCGATATCTTCAATCTGATGCTGGAGAAGATAATTCAAGCACAATCTTTTACAAGAGCGTGCAATTGCTGGCGTATGCCGATGATATTGATATCATTGGCCTTAACAACCGCGCCGTAAGCGCTGCCTTCTCTGGGCTGGATAAGGAAGCGAAAAAAGTGGGTCTTGCCGTGAACGAGGACAAGACGAAGTATTTGCTGTCATCAAAGAAAGAATCGGCGCACCTGCGCCTTGGCAGCCATGTCACTGTTGATAGTTACAAATTTGAAACTGTGAGGGACTTCGTCTATTTGGGAACCAGTATCAACACCGAAAATAATATCAGTCTAGAAATCCAGCGGAGAATCACTCTTGCCAACAAGTGCTACTTTGGACTGAGTAGGCAATTGAGAAGTAAAGTCCTCTCTCGAAGAACAAAGATCACGCTCTATAAGTCTCTCATCATACCTGTCGTGATGTATGGCTCAGATTCATGGACAATGTCAAGAGAAGATGAGATGGCCCTTGGAGTATTTGAGAGAAAAGTTCTCCGGAAGATTTATGGTCCTTCCCGTAATGCCAACGGCGAGTATCGAAGGAAATTTAACGATGAGCTTTACGAGCTATACGCAGATTTGACTATAGTCCAGCGAATTAAAGCCCAAAGACTTCGCTGGCTGGGCCATGTTATGCGAATGGACAAAGAAGCTCCAGCACAGAAGGTTTTCCTACCGTCGCCTGAATTCGGCAGCAGAGGAAGGGGGAGGCCTCGACTGAGATGGAAACAACAGGTGGAGGATGACTTGAACTGCCTTGGGGTTTCCAATTGGCGTCAGTTATCGCTAAAAAGGAATGACTGGCGTGCTTTGATACGAAACGGCCAAAATCGCTTAGGCGGTTAAGCGCCAATAAATGATGATGATGATGATGATGATGTCAATAGAAAACATTTTACAAATAATTTTGTTATCACACAAGTTTGACACAAGTTTAACAGAAGAGTTGCAGGTCCTCATAAAACATAATTTTCTCGCCAAGTCCCAAGCAACATATTTTAGTCAAAAGAAGGACGAAATAGAAGAAGGAGAATTCGTGATATGTATGGATTTTGCCGAAAATTACACTTTGGACAAATACTCATAATTTATAATTGCCAAAATGCAAATCAACCACACACTAGTTTTGTCATAATTTCGAAAAAAATTAACTCACGATGCAGGCTCCGTTCCTTTATTTAATTCGGGAGTCATAAAGTACTTGAAAGAAAAGTATGTTAGTGATAGTGTCAATAAGATTTATTACTTTTCTGATGGAGCTGCATCGCTATATAAAAATAAATACAATTTCGCTAGGATTATGCAACATCAGGAGGATTTCGGGGTTAGTGCGGAATGGAATTTGTTCGTTACCTATCACGGTAAGGTAGCGTGTGACGTCATCGGAGGCACCGTCAAAGTCATGTCGAGCCAGCTTAATAAGAGTTGATGGTTACCAGTCCGAAAAGTGTATTTGAATGGGCTAAAAATCATTTCTCAAAAATAGATTTCGATTTCTGTACCACAAATGAACATTGAAGGTACGATTTGAAAAAGCAAAACCTATAAAAAACACTCGACAGTATCATTGTTTCAAACCTGGGTGTGATAACAAAATTATTTGTAAAATGTTTTCTAATGACATCACTTTTGTTGAAATTGCAACGTCGAAAACAGAATAAAACAAGTAAGGAAGTCTAAGTTCGGGTAAGCCGAACATTAAATACCCAGTGTATGGAAACAATAGTAGTACCTATAAGTTATATATTTTCTATATATATTATAATTTGGGAAAAACGAACTCAATAAATTTATTAGTTAGTTTATAAAATTAATATTTATTTATGCTACGGTATAACATATATGTACATTGTTCGTGTGCCCTCAAAATCTTACTTATAGTTGAATACATTTCTTACTTGTAATATACTTACGCCCAATTTGTGACAAAGTTTTAAATTGAAAAAAAATACGTTTGGGCCAGTTTTTCGAAATTCAAAATATTTTCAAAGTTACAGCTATCACCACTTTTCGAAATTCCTTACTTTTTGATGTAAATAACTTCCGCTCCCTTAAAGTGGCAAAAAAATTTTTTTTTGCTAATAGTTACTAATGCAATGCCCAACAACATCATACAAAAGCGCCATCGCGCCACGCTGGAGAAGTTAAAAATTGCGAATAATGTTTGCAAAAAAAATTGGAAATGTCCTTTTGTAGAAGATACCATCTTTTATATATATTTAAAAAATTAGCAAAATCGGTTTGACCAATCGTGAGAAAATCATCAAAAAGTGAGGAATTTCGAAAACTGTTGATAGATATAGCTTTCAAAATAATTCGAATTTCGAAAACTGTTGATAGATATAGCTTTCAAAATAATTCGAATCTGATGGAGCTGCATCGCTATATAAAAATAAATACAATTTCGCTAGGATTATGCAACATCAGGAGGATTTCGGGGTTAGTGCGGAATGGAATTTGTTCGTTACCTATCACGGTAAGGTAGCGTGTGACGTCATCGGAGGCACCGTCAAAGTCATGTCGAGCCAGCTTAATAAGAGTTGATGGTTACCAGTCCGAAAAGTGTATTTGAATGGGCTAAAAATCATTTCTCAAAAATAGATTTCGATTTCTGTACCACAAATGAACATTGAAGGTACGATTTGAAAAGCAAAACCTATAAAAAACACTCGACAGTATCATTGTTTCAAACCTGGGTGTGATAACAAAATTATTTGTAAAATGTTTTCTAATGACATCACTTTTGTTGAAATTGCAACGTCGAAAACAGAATAAAACAAGCAAGGAAGTCTAAGTTCGGGTAAGCCGAACATTAAATACCCAGTGTATGGAAACAATAGTAGTACCTATAAGTTATATATTTTCTATATATATTATAATTTGGGAAAAACGAACTCAATAAATTTATTAGTTAGTTTATAAAATTAATATTTATTTATGCTACGGTATAACATATATGTACATTGTTCGTGTGCCCTCAAAATCTTACTTATAGTTGAATACATTTCTTACTTGTAATATACTTACGCCCAATTTGTGACAAAGTTTTAAATTGAAAAAAAATACGTTTGGGCCAGTTTTTCGAAATTCAAAATATTTTCAAAGTTACAGCTATCACCACTTTTCGAAATTCCTTACTTTTTGATGTAAATAACTTCCGCTCCCTTAAAGTGGCAAAAAAATTTTTTTTTGCTAATAGTTACTAATGCAATGCCCAACAACATCATACAAAAGCGCCATCGCGCCACGCTGGAGAAGTTAAAAATTGCGAATAATGTTTGCAAAAAAAATTGGAAATGTCCTTTTGTAGAAGATACCATCTTTTATATATATTTAAAAAATTAGCAAAATCGGTTTGACCAATCGTGAGAAAATCATCAAAAAGTGAGGAATTTCGAAAACTGTTGATAGATATAGCTTTCAAAATAATTCGAATTTTGAAAAATTGTATACGTATTTTTGTTTAATCGTTCTGAGCCATACTACCCACTTTCAATAAAATACATGGCCGTCGAAAAAATTATAGGTGGCTCACTTAACAAAATTAACTCATCTTTTAAGACTCGTTAATAGTAGACAATTCCTTACAAATTTAACTACCAAATTATACTATAATTATACTATTTTAGTTATTTACCTTACCGAATTGTGTCAATTTATGTGATTTTCGAAATTTTCCATATTGAAAGTGGACGTGATTGGGAAGCGATTTCGTTTAATTTCAAAAGGTATACTTCCTATAACTCTAGTATACCTTGTGCCGAATTTCACGATTCTACCGTAATCACTTTAAAACTTACGACCAGTCTTTTAGGTGATTTTCGATATCGAGAGTAGCCGTGTTGGACGGGGATTTTATCCAATTTCATCACTTATACTCCCAACAGCACTAGTATGATTTGTGCAAATGTCATCGTTCTACCATAATTTGTTTAAAAGTTACGACCACTCGAATTTTCAAAAATGCCTCCCTTGAAAGTGGGCGGTACCACGCCCACTTTTTAAAATTTAACAGATAATCATAATAGAATGAAAAGAGAGATTCACCTATGAAATTATATCATTTTATCAATTTCAGCTACCGATATATGTTAGTTTATGTGATTTTCGAAATTTTCGATACCGACAAAAGGGACGTGGTTATAATCCGATTTCGCCCATTTTCTCTAGCAAGCTACCTTGGCCATAAAGTAATCTGTATACCGAATTTCGCCCATTTTCAATAGTAACCTACCTTGGCCAACCCTCGTGAAGGGTGGACACCTTGCCGCGGTACGAGGGCTTAAGTCGATAGCCACAGGGCTACGTTGCCCTTGTGATCATAGCGCCACCGGTACTACATCACGAGAGAAGCCAAGCCTCTCTGGCGCGACGACTAAGATCTGCCCCCTCCCAATCCAGGGTGTTATGCGACCACGTGCCCATTGGACGTTTGCAGCCGGGAGGCAAATCGTGGCTGTAATCGAACGGAGCCTCTCTGATACCGGGCCGCCTCGGGGAGTAACTATGGCCTTACCGCGGTATGGGGCTCTGCCGCGGCGGACGACACATTCCCCTTACTCTTCCCTTGACCCTAAACTGGCCTTGCCCGGCGAGGGGTCGTACGAACAAGATGATAAATAATAACGAAAACCCTAAAACTAAAGATACAATGTATACTGCACAGCAGAGGAGGAAAATGCTGGAGCAAGCGAGAACGCAACGTCGGACGACAAACTCCATTTCTTTATCAGCCGAGAGGTCGACAGCGATGGCAACTACGGGTCGATTGCTCTGGATAACAAGGGGGCAATCCCCAAAGTAAGTACCGGTACAAACATAGTGAAGCCAATAACGGCTGATGCTAAAGTCCTAGTAAGTGCCGGTACCGAATACCAAGTCTTTAACGTCTGTGGCAGTGGTCTCACGACCTGGCCCCAGAGATCCAAATAAGGGAACAACCGCGATGGCAACTACGGGTCGAAATTTACACCAAAAGACATCTCCCAGTCGCTCTGAGTACTTGGACAAAAGAGCGGCCGCGAGGATCCTGAAGAAATACGAGGGTATTTCACAAGAGACGCTATCGCCGAATGCTAGAAAGACGGCGGAGATGGCTGAAGCTATCTTACCGAACTTCCAAAGCGATTACGCGCCAAAGAAGGTTAATGGAAATCCCTTCAAACGCCAGAGATCGGACGTGGATTTAAAACCTCTCCCGAAGCGGCAGCAACACGCCCCCGTATTGGGTAAACTCAGCTTTGCTGAAGTAACTAAGGATAGGATCCTCATAGGCGTCATTGACCGAGGTGACGAAAGCTGGGCCATCCCTAGGGACCAGTGGCGGCACGTCCGGAACGCTATCGGTAATACCCTTCTCGACATTATGGATGAGTCTCCGGGTGCCACGCCGATGGGTTCTGTTGCGGGATGGCACCACGGCCGAATCAAGGTATTCGCTTGCGAGGATGCAAAAACTGTTGCACTGTACAAGGCAGCAGCTGCAAGACTGGGTGAGATCTACCAAGGGGCAAGAATCGAGGTTGTCGACTGCAAGGACATCCCGGCTCGGCCAAGGGCAAGAGCGTGGATTCCTGCTATCCCTGCTGAACCTGAGAGAATTCTCAGGATGCTGAGGATCATGAACCCGTCTCTCCCGACGCAGGACTGGGGTGTCAATCTGGTCGAGGATGCCGTAGGGCCCGACAGGCAAGTGGTCTTCACCTTGACTAAGGAAGCACTCGAGCCCCTAAAACGGTGCAATGGGCGAGTGCACAACGGCATGGGTCAGATCGTGATCCACGTATACCGCGGCGATGCACAGCGCGCTGCTATTTCGGCTGCACCGGAGGGCTCGGACATCGCAGTGCCGGTAGAGGAGTCGGAGATGTCCGACTCGGAAAGTATGGTATCTGCCACGTCAAATGGCGAAGGAGCAGTGAACAGCTCGGAGATGGGAGACAGTCTGCTGGACGGGGAAGACCTCAACGTCACAGTGATAGCAGCTAGTCCTGAGCGCACCAATGTCAATACTGCCACAGTTAGTAGGATCTCGGCTACGCCAAATCGTGGTCTGAACAAATCGTCGTTGAAAGATAAGCCTCCAGACGAGGTGGAACTCGACGATACGGCGGTGGCAGGGAAGTCTGAGCGCTCTCATGTTGGTGGTGATTCAGATAAACCTGCACAAATCTAAAGCAGCCTCGGCTGCTTTAATCAGTCGTCTCTCTAAAGGCGACATAGATGTGGTCCTCATCCAAGAACCCTGGGTCAACAGCTCAAGGATTTGCGGTTTGGGGACTAAGGGTTTTAAGCTAATCCAAGCCAGCGAGGGGGCAGGGTTAGAGCCTGTATTTTGGTTAAGTCTGAGCTGAATGCCTTTCTCTTGCCCAACTATACCAAAGGTGACGTTACAGCTGCCAGTTTAACAGTCGACAGTACCAGTCTGACGATGGCATCGGTCTATATGCCCTACGACGCCGAAGAACCTCCGCCACAGAGGGAGGTAAAAGACCTGGTGGCAAATTTTTCCATGGGTCATCTTATTATCGGAACTAACGCCAATTCTCATCACGTCCAGTGGGGAAGCTCCGATATCAATGCTAGAGGAGAGTCGTTGTTTGATTATTTGTTAACAACTAACCTGGTAGTTTGCAACGTGGGTAAGGAACCTACGTTTATTACTAAAACCCGTAGGGAGGTCATAGATCTCACTATTTGCAGCGAAGGCGCTTATGAGTGGGTCAGAAAATGGCGCGTTCTCGATGAACACTCATTCTCCGACCACCGGTACGTAGAATTAGTTCTAGACTTTTCTGTTGAGCAGCCGGTTATGAAACGCAACCCACGTAACACTAACTGGTAGCTACACAATGAAATACTATCTAGGGACTTGCCAGCACTGCCCCCAAAAGTCCCCTCATCAGTAGGGGAGTTGGAGGATCTGGTAAAGACCTTTACAACGGCGCTCTCGAATGCCCTAGAGCAGGCTTGCCCAGTGCCAAAACCACGCGGTAAACATAGGCCGCATTGGTGGTTCTACGACCTGGACTCGCTCCGTAAATCATGTAGGACACAATTTAATAAGGCCAAGAGCCTTGGAACGGAGACTCAATGGCTCGAATATAAAGTTAAACTCAGGGCCTACAAGAAAGCTCTGAGGCAGGCGAAGAGAGTATCGTGGAGAAATTTCTGTACTGGGGTCGAAAATGTCGACGATACAGTGAGACTTAGACGAGTGCTCTCAAAAACTCAAACAGCCACAAGCTATTTGCGCAAACCTGACGGATCCTGGACCAGCACGGAGAGGGAAACCCTAGAGCTGCTCTTGAATACGCACTTTTTATATTCAGCGACAGCCAGGCGGCCATCAAATCCCTTGGATCTTACTCGTTCAACTCTGAATTGACGCTCAGCTGTCGTCGATCTCTACAAGAGATGGCCCAACAGAATCGCGTTAACCTCATATGGGTCCCGGGGCATAGGGACATTGAGGGAAATTGTAGGGCAGACGAACTTGCGAGGCAGGGCACGATCAAGCAGGTTCTTCGCGATAAAGAGCGCTTAGGTATGCCGTTTGCCACATGCAAGCTTATGCTGAAGGAATACACACTCCGCCAAGCCAACGAAAGATGGCTGCAATCTCCAGGATGCCGGATATCCAAAGAAACCTGGCCGAAATGGGATCATAAAAGAACAAGACAAATTTATGCCCTAAGGAGAAGAGAAATCTCCATATTAATAGGCGTATTAACTGGCCACTGCCTCATTGGTAGGCACGCAGAAAGACTTGGTGTGCCCTACCGACGATGCTGTAGGAGTTGTAAGGATGATGAGGAGGAGGAAACGGTGGAGCACCTCATCTGCAACTGCCCGGCTTTAAGTGGCGCGAGAATGAGCTTTTTGGGAGTTCCCTTCCAGGTCAGCCTACGCCAGGTCACGGAGCTGGACATAAATGACCTGATGGCCTTCATCAAGTCATCTAAATGGTTCGAGGAGGAGTAACGGTGTCGGTATAGGAAAGTCAGTCCCGGGATTCTGCTATGTGGAGAATTCCGTTAATACCGGGATTTTCCATATGGCAGGGTCCCGGAACTGACTTTCCTAGTGTTGGTGGTATCACAACGGGCCTTTTAATACTGGCCTAGGTGTGCCTCTGCGGCAGCCACTTGAACCTAACCTAACCTACCTTGGCCAAAAAGTAACCTGTATATAAAATTTCATGCAAATATCTTAATTCTTACTCAAGTTATCGTGTACAAAGACGGACGGACGGACGGACATGCCTGAATAGACACCTCTTTTCAACCTAAGAACTTTCATACATGGATCTTGATTATTTTGCGCCGGTACATAGTACAGTAATGTGGACAAAATTATAATACCCCTGTACTAGTACGCTGGGTATAAAAATGCCTCCCTTAAAAGTGGGCGGGGCCACGCCCACTTTAGAAAATTTATCAAAAAATCATTATATAATGACCATGGGGATTCACCTATAAAATTATATAATTTTACCCATTTCCGTTAGCGAATTATGTCAATTTATGTGATTTTCGAAATTTTCGATATCGAAAGTGGGCATGGTTGGAGGGCGATTTTATCCATTTTCATCAGGTATAATCCCAACGATAATAGTATGCTTTTTGCCAAATTCCATCGTTCTATAGTAATCAGTTTAAAAGTTACGACCAGTCAAATTTTCAAAAACGCCTCCCTTAAAAGTGGGCGGTGCCACGCCCACTATAAAAAATTTATGGAAAAATCATAAGAGAATGACCAAGGGGATTCACCTATAAAATTATATCATTTTAGCCATTTCAGCTGCCGAGATAAGTCAATTTGTGTGATTTTCGAAATTTTCGATATCGAAGGTGGGCGTGGTTGAAGGGCGATTTTATCCACTTTCATCAGGTATACTCCCAACGATACTAGTATGCTTTGTGCCAAATTCCATCGTTCTATCGTAATCTGTTTAAGAGTTACGACCAGTCAAATTTTCAAAAACGCCTCCCTTAAAAGTGGGCGGTGCCACACCCACTATAAAAATTTATGAAAACATCATAAGAGAATGACCAGGGGGATTCACCTATAAAATTATATCATTTTAGCCATTTCAGCTGCCGAGATATGTCAATTTGTGTGATTTTGAAGTTTTCGATATCGAAAGTGGGCGTGGTTGAAGGGCGATTTTATCCAGTTTCATCAGGTATACTCCCAACGATACTAGTATGCTTTGTGCCGAATTCCATCGCTCTATCGTAATCAGTTTAAAAGTTACGACCAGTCAAATTTTCAAAAACGCCTCCTTTAAAAGTGGGCGGTGCCACGCCCACTATAAAAAATGTATGGAAAAATCTTAAGAGAATGACCAGGGGGATTCACCTATAAAATTATATCATTTTAGCCATTTCAGCTGCCGAGATAAGCCAATTTGTGTGATTTTCGAAATTTTCGATATCGAAAAAGGGGGCGTGGTTATCATCCGATTTCGCCCATTTTCAATAGCAACCTACCTTGGCCAGAAAGTAACCTGTGTACAAAATTTCATGCAAATATCTCAATTTTTACTCAAGTTATCGTGTACACGGACGGACAGACGGACGGACATGCCTTAATCAACTCCTCTTTTAATCCTAAGAACTTTCATATATGGAACTCTATATCTATCTCGATTATTTTGTGCCGTTACATACAACCGTTATGTGAACAAAATTAATATACCGTTGTACTAGTACTAGTACACTGGGTATAAAAAATAAACTCTATTGTACAAGAAACCACTCTCTATGTATATACATTAGAGCGGGACGATTTGTATCGACCCAAAAAAATTCACAGGGGCCCATGGCGATTATGGTTAATTGGATAATTTCAAGCATTTTTGCCGAAGAAACTATAGGTCTAACATGAATTTCGAGCTAGCGGATTTTTCAAACATTTTTTTTTTTTCTTAAAAAGTGATTTACTTGTTAAATAGCTGTGTTGAAAACTAAAAAAAATTCATTCTATATATGCATTTGGGGGTTTTTTGAGTCGATAAACCCATTTCCGACATTCATTTTTTATTTTGACGTCCGCCAGAGGGCGTTTCCGTCCTTTTATTTTTGTATTTTTTGTTTTAAGTAATTCACTCGTTGAAAAGCTGTATTGAAAACTAAAAAAAAATCATTCTATATATGCATCTGGGGGTTTTCGGGGTTGTTGTTGTTGTTGTTAACAATGCATTGCCCTGTCTAGAGTGTATGATCATTCCGAAGATCTTCATCAAGCTCTTCTAAGGGGAGTCCAAGGAAACGTGCAGTTTCAACAGGGTTTGTCCAGAGGGACAGAGGGGTTAGAAGAGTAGGTTCAAATGAACAATTGAAGAGATGTAGAGTATCATGGGGGGTCCTACCACATGCAGGGCATGTGTTTGAGATTGTGTCATTAAGTCTGGACAAGTAGGAGTTTAACCTTACACTATATCCAGACCTAAGCTGTGCCAGGGTAACTCTTGTCTCCCTTGGTAAGGTGCGTTCTTCTTCAGCAATATCCGGTGGAGGACTGTTCAGAACGGTGTTCACAGGTAGAGATCCGACAAAAGTATCTACCGACTCGGTGTGGATGTCGGTTAGAGCCCGCTTATGATTCTGCAGATCAAACGGCAAGGTAATATGATGCCGGATCTCATCATAATGTTTACGGAGATGTTTCCTTATGTCTCTCGGGGGCGGATCTATGTCCAAAAGATGACGGTTTGGATGTGCTGGCTTGTGGCAGTTCAGAAGGAATTGCTTGCTCAGCATTTCCGCATGCTCTTTTACATTGAGCAGTTTTGCCTCCTGATGGAGGTGAGACTCGGAAGACATGGGGAGACATCCCGTAGCAGTTCTGATGGCAGTATTTTGGCAGACTTGTAACTTCGTCCAGTTGGTGTTATGTACATTAGGCGACCATATGGGTGCAGCATAGTCAAAGACTGGTCGGCCAATGGCCTTATATGTAGTCAGCAACGTTTCTTTGTCTTTTCCCCAAGTACTGCCGGCAAGTGACTTGAGGATCTTGTTGCGACCACGTACCTTTGAGACCATTGCAGACACATGACCAGCAAATGAGAAAGTATTATCCAATGTCATCCCTAATAACTTTGGGTGGCTGACAGTTGGTAGCTTAGTGCCGTCAACGAAAATGTCTAATTCATTTCTCACCTGGTGCGTCCACGTCGTAAAAAGCGTCGCCGTTGATTTAGTCGGAGATATCGTCAGATCTCGCTCTGTGAAAAACCTGGAAAGGTCGCAGAGGTAACCGTTGATTTTATTACAGAGTTCATCAGTATAGGGGCCCTTCCCCGTCGCCATTATTGTACAGTCGTCAGCATAAGAAACGACGGAGACACCCTCTGGTGGTGGGGGCATCTTCGATAGATAGAAATTAAACAGTGTCGGGGATAGGACACCACCCTGTGGCACCCCCTGTCTAATTCGTCTTGGTTTTGATGTTGCATTTCTAAAGTTGACCGACGCCTGCCGCCCATTCAAGTAATTAGCGGTCCATCTCTTTAACCCATCAGGTATTTGTGTTTCTAATAGATCTTGTATGAGAGTGGCATGGTTGACTGTGTCAAAAGCTTTCGACAAGTCAAGTGCCACTAACACAGTCCTGATTTGGTTGGTTTTGATTTAGACCGCTATTTATTTGCGTTGTAATGGCATTGAGTGCGGTGGTGGTGCTGTGCAGCTTACGGAAGCCATGTTGATGATTAGCCAGGTGCAGATTTGCGGTGTAATACGGGAGCAAAATGGACTCTAGCGTCTTCACTACCGGCGACAAAAGTGATATAGGGCGATATGAATCGCCTATGTTTGCCGGCTTTCTAGGTTTTAATAATGGAACCACTCTCGCCCTTTTCCATATTTCAGGAATGACGAAAGTGTTCAGTGAAAGATTGAATAGAGCCGCTAAGTATTTGTGTCCCTCCTGGCCTAGATGTTTCAGCATCTTCATGGCAATGCCGTCGGGGCCGATGGATTTTGAGGGCTTAGCCTGTCTGATGGCTTCCTTGACCTCTGAGGCAGTGATGACAATGGGCGTGTTTTGGTTTTTGTATTTACGCGCCTGTCGCATGGTTCTACGTTTAGCTCTATCGGGTGGGGAATGTAGTACAAATTGTCTACAGAAGGAGTTCGCACATCCCCTAGGGTCCTTCTTCACCCTGTCACCGAAAGTAATATCTACTTTATCCTTGTGTTGTGTTGGATTAGATAGAGCTTTGACCGTAGTCCATAATTTGCCAACACCGTCAGAGAGGTTGCATTGCTCTAGGTGTTGTTTCCATTTGGCCAGTTTGTGTTTATCGACCAACCTACGAATTTCCGCGTTGAGATCCCTTATACGGGGGTCTGCGGGATTGAGACTTCGCACTTCATCTCTTTCTCTAGCCATGGCCGCTGCCTCCGCGGGGAAATTTGGTCTTATTCGGGATATTCGACCCGCAGGAATGAAGCGTCTAGAGGCCAAGTCAATGATGTTGCGGAAGTCTCGTTCGCCTTTGCGTACGTCCGTAGGAATGGATAGAGCAGCCAAGGATTCGTCCGTATATGTCTGAAAACTATCCCAGTCCGCCTTGGTAAAGTTGATGTATGTACCATGCTCAGGTGTTATAAAGTCCGTCGGTCGTTCGATGGTAATGACTATTGGGAGATGGTCAGACGCCAACGTGAGTATGGGTCGCCAATTGGTGTTGTTCAATAGTCCTGCACTTACGATAGAAATATCTGGCGAACTATAGCAGTTACCCGATACTCTCGTTGGGGCGTCTCCGTTCAATGTACAGAAAGCCGTATCATCTATTTGTTCTGCGAGTACATGCCCCCTACTGTCTGCTGGCAAGTTTGAGTGCCACATGTCGTGGTGCGCATTGAAGTCGCCCAGGATCACGCGGTTATCTCCTCGTAATAGCAAGCTAATGTCGGGGTGATAACCGGTGGGGCAACTTGAGACAGGGGGTATGTAGATGTTAATGATTTGCAGATCGACATCTCCTGTACGGATGGTAATACCTTGGCTTTCTAAGATATCATCCGTTCCTTCGATGTCGGCATCAAATAGATGATACTGTACAGAGTTGTGCGTTATGAACGCTAGACCACCTCCCAGACCTCCTGTTACTCTATGACGGTCTTTCCGGTGAATGTTATATCCGCCATAGGTAATGAGGTCCGACCTTGGACTGAGCTTGGTTTCTTGGATTGCGGCAAGTTTTATGTCATATTGCGTCATCAAATTAGTTATCTCTGCGATCTTACCAGTTAATCCGTTACAGTTGTGCTGTAAGATTTGGAAGTGCGCCGGTGGGGTCGATGTCGAGTTAACCAAAGGCGTGAGAGACGGATGTGTTCGCCCAGGTGTTGGTAGGCGAAGACCAAGACTGTGCCTCAGCCTAGTTAGCTGTAGACCTGGTGTAACCGGGTTGGCTGGCGTCGTAGGTTGAGGCGTGTTACAGCATGGTGCGATGAACGCATCCGTCCAAAGATTCCTGTTAGCGAGCCCAGAGCATAGATGTACGTGGCATTGGCCTAAGCAGTTATTGCATTTGACCGATGACGCGAGCGTGTATAATCTTTGCCGACAAACAGTACACGTCGAGACAGGTGCAAGAAGATGTTGATCCTGACTCACGTGTAAACGGGAGGGGGGGTGTAACAAAGAAATAGACATAGACTGATGCTCGGAACGGCGCTTACCGCGGGACGCCCGACGGCGCAAACAACAAGGGGCCACGAAAGTACTAAAGAAAGTACGGGGTCTGTGGATGTTAAGGTTAAGCCCTGAACATCCAGATTTATGGAGCCATCTCTTACACGAGAAGCATTGCACAGAATGTGACCGTTTAATATATATTTTTTTGCAACAGACACTGCATATCCATTCTTTTGGTCCGGGGTTCGGCTCAACGCCCGCCCGTAACAAAAGAATATCTTGCAGCCCTGCTGCAAGGGGGGAGGATGATAGTTTCGGAATGGGACAAAACATACTAAACAGGGTTACATTGAAAGTGACAGTCCTTGGCCGAGGTAAAACCCCGGGTGGTTCCACTGCGCAGAGATCCATGGCGATGTCCTGGGTTTTCTGCTCTGAGAAGTGACTGTACATAGGGAACCATAGGGTTTTTGGGGTCGATAAATCCATTTCTGACATTAGTTTTTTCTTTTTACGTCCGCCAGAGGGCGTTTACGTCCTTTTTGGATTTTATCTTTATTTTTACGTGGTTCACTTGTAGGAAAGCTGTATTGAAATAATAAAAAAAACATTCTATATGTGCATCTGGGGGTTTTTAGGGTTGATAAGTCCATTTCTGGTATTGATTTTTTATTTTGACGTCCGCCAGAGGGCGCTTGCGTCCATTTTTTTAATTTTAACACCTTTTTCCGACTTCTCATAATGCAATTTCTTTTTTTTTAAGTAGACTAACACCTCGATCAAAGAACTAGAAACCAGATTGATCATGTCTTGATTAACGGCAGACATAGCTCCACCGTTCTGGACGTGCGTACACTGCGTGGTCCCAATATTGACTCTGACCATTATCTTGTTGCAGCCAAGATACGCACACGCCTCTGTGCAGCGAAGAAAGTACGCACAGCTGCGCGTGACACAGACAGCTGATAATTTCTCCACTCGACTCTCACACCTGCTAGCAGAGGGCAATCCCCGACCTAACGATGTAACCGAGCAATGGAAGCATATCTCTCACTCATTGCGTACCGCCGCTGAGGCCACTATAGGGTTCCAGCGAGCCCGCAAGAACAACTGGTACGATGAGGAATGCAAAACTGCCTCGAAAAAAAAGGACGCTGCCTACAAGGAGACGTTGCGAACGGGCGCAACCCGCAGTGTATGGCAACAATATCGTGAGGCAAAGAAGGAAGAGAGAAACGAAAAGTGAGGCCGAAAGGCGTGAGTGTGAGGAGCTTGAGATGCTGGCTGACAGGAATGATGCCTGAAAATTCTATGAAAAGATCCGGCGGATGACGGAAGGTTTTAAGACCGGGGCAAGCTCCTGTAAGGACAATAATGGCGACCTGGTAACCGACGTACAAAGTGTACTTGAATTATGGAGGGAGCACTTCTCCTCACTGCTAAATTGCGAGGGAGACGTCGCACCCGATACCCCAATCCCTGACGATGGAAAAGTCGTCCCACCACCTGACTATGATGAAGTGAGGATAGCTATATCCCGGCTCAAAAACAACAAAGCGCCTGGAAAAGATGGACTACCCGCCGAGCTGTTCAAACACGGAGGCGAAGAGCTGGTAAAAAGAATGCATCAGCTCTTATGCAGAATATGGTCAGACGAATGCATGCCTCCGGATTGGAATTTAAGTGTGCTTTGCCCAATCCACAAGAAAGGCGATCCCGCTAACCGCACCAACTACCGCGGAATTAGTCTTCTTAATATCGCATATAAGGTTCTTTCTAGCGTATTGTGTGAAAGGCTGAAGCCCATCGTAGACAAACTGATTGGACCTTATCAGTGTGGCTTTAGACCTGGTAAGTCTACCATCGACCAGATTTTCACGATACGCCAAATCCTGGAGAAGACCCATGATAAGAGAATCGACACTCACCATCTCTTTGTCGATTTTAAAGCCGCTTTTGACAGCGTAAAAAGGAGTTGCCTGTATGCCGCCATGTCTGAATTTGACTTCCCTGCAAAGCTTATACGGCTTTGTCAAATGGCCTTGAGCAATACCAACAGCTCCGTCAGAATCGGGAAGGACCTCTCTGAGCCATTTGAAACCAAACGAGGCTTCAGACAGGGCGACTCCCTTTCGTGCGATTTCTTCAATCTGATGCTGGAGAAGATAATTCGAGCAGCAGAGCTAAACCGCAATGGTACAATCTTTTACAAGAGCGTGCAATTGCTGGCGTATGCCGATGATATTGATATCATTGGCCTTAACAACCGCGCCGTAAGCGCTGCCTTCTCTGGACTGGATAAGGAAGCGAAAAAAGTGGGTCTTGCCGTGAACGAGGATAAGACGAAGTATTTGCTGTCATCAAAGAAAGAATCGGCGCACCTGCGCCTTGGCAGCCATGTCACTGTTGATAGTTACAAATTTGAAACTGTGAGGGACTCCGTATATTTGGGAACCAGTATCAACACCGAAAATAATATCAGTCTAGAAATCCAGCGGAGAATCACTCTTGCCAACAACTGCTACTTTGGACTGAGTAGGCAATTGAGAAGTAAAGTCCTCTCTCGAAGAACAAAGATCACGCTCTATAAGTCTCTCATCATACCTGTCCTGATGTATGGCTCAGATTCATGGACAATGTCAAGAGAAGATGAGATGGCCCTTGGAGTATTTGAGAGAAAAGTTCTCCGGAAGATTTATGGTCCTTCCCGTGATGCCAACGGCGAGTATAGAAGGAAATTTAACGATGAGCTGTACGAGCTCTACGCAGATCTGACCATAGTCCAGCGAATTAAAGCCCAAAGACTCCGCTGGCTGGGCCATGTTATGCGAATGGACAAAGAAGCTCCAGCACAGAAGGTTTTCCTATCGTCGCCTGAATTCGGCAGCAGAGGAAGGGGGAGGCCTCGACTGAGATGGAAACAACAGGTGGAGGATGACTTGAACTCCCTTGGGGTTTCCAATTGGCGTCGGTTATCGCTAAAAAGGAATGACTGGCGTGCTTTGATACGAAACGGCCAAAATCGCTTAGGCGGTTAAGCGCCAATAAATGATGAATGAACACCTCGTTTCTATATTCTTGTTAAATTGTCAAGATACAAATTTTTTTATCAAGTATTTTGAATTTTGCGTAAAAAACCAGTTGTATTTTATTAAAATTAATTTCAAATTATTATTTTTTAAGCAGAATTCAAAATATTTGATACAAATATTTGGTTTTTTATCAAGATTGATAATTATAACTCCGATGGTTTGTTGGGTACTGTTTATTTACATTGTATTACAAATGACACACGTGATCCCGCTACTTTTCATTTCTATACTGTGTTTGCTATAGTTTTCGCGTCAATTGAAATTGATAATAAACAAAAAAAAAAATCAACCAATAAATCAAGAAAAAAAGTTTTTAAGAAAACTAAAAGGTATGTATTAAAACAGTTATTAATAATAAAAAAGTGCAGCGTGGAAGTTGAAAAGAATAGTTTGGTTTTGTGCAAAAAAAATATTTGTTTGCTTAGTTTTTGTTTTTGTTTGATATTAGGTTAACGGTGCTTTTTTAAAATCAAAGTTATACGTAGAGTTTATGTATGCGTGATATTTTTTTTAGCTTGATTTCGCACCGTTAACCTAATACCAAACAAAAACTAAGCAAACAAATATTTTTTTTTGCACAAAACCAAACTATTCTTTTTAACTTCCACGCTGTACTTTATTATTATTAAGAACTGTTTTAATACATACCTTTTAGTTTTCTTAAAAACTTTTTCTTGATTTATTGGTTGATTTTTTTTTGTTTATTATCAATTTCAATTGACGCGAAAACTATAGCAAACACAGTATAGAAATGAAAAGTAGCGGGATCACGTGTGTCATTTGTAATACAATGTAAATAAACAGTACCCAGCAAACCATCGGAGTTATAATTAGCAATCTTGATAAAAAAACCAAATATTTGTATCAAATATTTTGAATTCTGCTTAAAAAATAATAATTTGAAATTAATTTTAATAAAATACAACTGGTTTTTTACGCAAAATTCAAAATACTTGATAAAAAAATTTGTATCTGTTCGGAAAAAGGTGTTAAAATTCAAAAAATGGACGGAAGCGCCCTCTGGCGGACGTCAAAATAAAAAATCAATACCAGAAATGGATTTATCAACCCTAAAAACCCCCAGATGCACATGTAGAATGTTTTTTTTATTATTTTCAATACAGCTTTTCTACAAGTGAACCACGTAAAAATAAAGATAAAATCCAAAAAGGACGCAAACTCCCTCTGGCGGACGTAAAAAGAAAAAAACTAATGTGTTTTCTGCTCTGAGAAGTGACTGTACATAGGGAACCATAGGGTTTTTGGGGTCGATAAATCCATTTCTGACATTAGTTTTTTCTTTTTACGTCCGCCAGAGGGCGTTTACGTCCTTTTTGGATTTTATCTTTATTTTTACGTGGTTCACTTGTAGGAAAGCTGTATTGAAACAATAAAAAAAACATTCTATATGTGCATCTGGGGGTTTTTAGGGTTGATAAGTCCATTTCTGGTATTGATTTTTTATTTTGACGTCCGCCAGAGGGCGCTTCCGTCCATTTTTTTAATTTTAACACCTTTTTCCGACTTCTCATAATGCAATTTCTTTTTTTTTAAGTAGACTAACACCTCGATCAAAGAACTAGAAACCAGATTGATCATGTCTTGATTAACGGCAGACATAGCTCCACCGTTCTGGACGTGCGTACACTGCGTGGTCCCAATATTGACTCTGACCATTATCTTGTTGCAGCCAAGATACGCACACGCCTCTGTGCAGCGAAGAAAGTACGCACAGCTGCGCGTGACACAGACAGCTGATAATTTCTCCACTCGACTCTCACACCTGCTAGCAGAGGGCAATCGCCGACCTAACGATGTAACCGAGCAATGGAAGCATATCTCTCACTCATTGCGTACCGCCGCTGAGGCCACTATAGGGTTCCAGCGAGCCCGCAAGAACAACTGGTACGATGAGGAATGCAAAACTGCCTCGAAAAAAAAGGACGCTGCCTACAAGGAGACGTTGCGAACGGGCGCAACCCGCAGTGTATGGCAACAATATCGTGAGGCAAAGAAGGAAGAGAGAAACGAAAAGTGAGGCCGAAAGGCGTGAGTGTGAGGAGCTTGAGATGCTGGCTGACAGGAATGATGCCTGAAAATTCTATGAAAAGATCCGGCGGATGACGGAAGGTTTTAAGACCGGGGCAAGCTCCTGTAAGGACAATAATGGCGACCTGGTAACCGACGTACAAAGTGTACTTAAATTATGGAGGGAGCACTTCTCCTCACTGCTAAATTGCGAGGGAGACGTCGAACCCGATACCCCAATCCCTGACGATGGAAAAGTCGTCCCACCACCTGACTATGATGAAGTGAGGATAGCTATATCCCGGCTCAAAAACAACAAAGCGCCTGGAAAAGATGGACTACCCGCCGAGCTGTTCAAACACGGAGGCGAAGAGCTGGTAAAAAGAATGCATCAGCTCTTATGCAGAATATGGTCAGACGAATGCATGCCTCCGGATTGGAATTTAAGTGTGCTTTGCCCAATCCACAAGAAAGGCGATCCCGCTAACCGCACCAACTACCGCGGAATTAGTCTTCTTAATATCGCATATAAGGTTCTTTCTAGCGTATTGTGTGAAAGGCTGAAGCCCATCGTAGACAAACTGATTGGACCTTATCAGTGTGGCTTTAGACCTGGTAAGTCTACCATCGACCAGATTTTCACGATACGCCAAATCCTGGAGAAGACCCATGATAAGAGAATCGACACTCACCATCTCTTTGTCGATTTTAAAGCCGCTTTTGACAGCGTAAAAAGGAGTTGCCTGTATGCCGCCATGTCTGAATTTGACTTCCCTGCAAAGCTTATACGGCTTTGTCAAATGACCTTGAGCAATACCAACAGCTCCGTCAGAATCGGGAAGGACCTCTCTGAGCCATTTGAAACCAAACGAGGCTTCAGACAGGGCGACTCCCTTTCGTGCGATTTCTTCAATCTGATGCTGGAGAAGATAATTCGAGCAGCAGAGCTAAACCGCAATGATACAATCTTTTACAAGAGCATGCAATTGCTGGCGTATGCCGATGATATTGATATCATTGGCCTTAACAACCGCGCCGTAAGCGCTGCCTTCTCTGGACTGGATAAGGAAGCGAAAAAAGTGGGTCTTGCCGTGAACGAGGATAAGACGAAGTATTTGCTGTCATCAAAGAAAGAATCGGCGCACCTGCGCCTTGGCAGCCATGTCACTGTTGATAGTTACAAATTTGAAACTGTGAGGGACTCCGTATATTTGGGAACCAGTATCAACACCGAAAATAATATCAGTCTAGAAATCCAGCGGAGAATCACTCTTGCCAACATGTGCTACTTTGGACTGTGTAGGCAATTGAGAAGTAAAGTCCTCTCTCGAAGAACAAAGATCACGCTCTATAAGTCTCTCATCATACCTGTCCTGATGTATGGCTCAGATTCATGGACAATGTCAAGAGAAGATGAGATGGCCCTTGGAGTATTTGAGAGAAAAGTTCTCCGGAAGATTTATGGTCCTTCCCGTGATGCCAACGGCGAGTATAGAAGGAAATTTAACGATGAGCTGTACGAGCTCTACGCAGATCTGACCATAGTCCAGCGAATTAAAGCCCAAAGACTCCGCTGGCTGGGCCATGTTATGCGAATGGACAAAGAAGCTCCAGCACAGAAGGTTTTCCTATCGTCGCCTGAATTCGGCAGCAGAGGAAGGGGGAGGCCTCGACTGAGATGGAAACAACAGGTGGAGGATGACTTGAACTCCCTTGGGGTTTCCAATTGGCGTCGGTTATCGCTAAAAAGGAATGACTGGCGTGCTTTGATACGAAACGGCCAAAATCGCTTAGGCGGTTAAGCGCCAATAAATGATGAATGAACACCTCGTTTCTATATTCTTGTTAAATTGTCAAGATACAAATTTTTTTATCAAGTATTTTGAATTTTGCGTAAAAAACCAGTTGTATTTTATTAAAATTAATTTCAAATTATTATTTTTTAAGCAGAATTCAAAATATTTGATACAAATATTTGGTTTTTTATCAAGATTGATAATTATAACTCCGATGGTTTGTTGGGTACTGTTTATTTACATTGTATTACAAATGACACACGTGATCCCGCTACTTTTCATTTCTATACTGTGTTTGCTATAGTTTTCGCGTCAATTGAAATTGATAATAAACAAAAAAAAAAATCAACCAATAAATCAAGAAAAAAAGTTTTTAAGACAACTAAAAGGTATGTATTAAAACAGTTATTAATAATAAAAAAGTGCAGCGTGGAAGTTAAAAAGAATAGTTTGGTTTTGTGCAAAAAAAATATTTGTTTGCTTAGTTTTTGTTTTTGTTTGATATTAGGTTAACGGTGCTTTTTTAAAATCAAAGTTATACGTAGATTTTATGTATGCGTGATATTTTTTTTAGTTTGATTTCGCACCGTTAACCTAATACCAAACAAAAACAAAAACTAAGCAAACAAATATTTTTTTTTGCACAAAACCAAACTATTCTTTTTAACTTCCACGCTGTACTTTATTATTATTAAGAACTGTTTTAATACATACCTTTTAGTTTTCTTAAAAACTTTTTCTTGATTTATTGGTTGATTTTTTTTTGTTTATTATCAATTTCAATTGACGCGAAAACTATAGCAAACACAGTATAGAAATGAAAAGTAGCGGGATCACGTGTGTCATTTGTAATACAATGTAAATAAACAGTACCCAGCAAACCATCGGAGTTATAATTAGCAATCTTGATAAAAAAACCAAATATTTGTATCAAATATTTTGAATTCTGCTTAAAAAATAATAATTTGAAATTAATTTTAATAAAATACAACTGGTTTTTTACGCAAAATTCAAAATACTTGATAAAAAAATTTGTATCTGTTCGGAAAAAGGTGTTAAAATTCAAAAAATGGACGGAAGCGCCCTCTGGCGGACGTCAAAATAAAAAATCAATACCAGAAATGGATTTATCAACCCTAAAAACCCCCAGATGCACATGTAGAATGTTTTTTTTTATTATTTTCAATACAGCTTTTCTACAAGTGAACCACGTAAAAATAAAGATAAAATCCAAAAAGGACGCAAACTCCCTCTGGCGGACGTAAAAAGAAAAAAACTAATGTCAGAAATGGATTTATCGACCCCAAAAACCCCCAGATGCATATATAGAATGATTTTTTTTTAGTTTTCAATACAGCTTTTCAACGAGTGAAATACTTAAAACAAAAAAATAAAAAAAAAATACAAAAATAAAAGGACGGAAACGCCCTCTGGCGGACGTCAAAATAGAAAATGAATGTCGGAAATGGGTTTATCGACTCAAAAATCTCCAAATGCATATATAAAATGAATTTTTTTAGTTTTCAACACAGCTTTTTAACAAGTGAATCACTTTTTTAAGAAAAAAAAATACGTTTGAAAAATCCGCTAGCTCGAAATTCATGTTAGACCTATAGTTTCTTCGGCAAAAATGCTTGAAATTATCCAATTAACCACAATCGCCATGGGCCCCTGATGCAAAAAAAATCGACCCGCTCTAATATACATATATCTGCCTCAATAACTAACAGTATTCCGCAATTAAAAAAAAAAAAAAAAAAATGGAGAAAATATTTCCTGCGAGGTTGCATGATTTTAATTATTACATTGAAACAAAGACCGGGCACAAAAAAGTTGCATCGGTATATTAATCTGCATCGATAAGACTTCCGAAAACTTACATAGGCGTTAAAATCCAGCGTGAAGAACCGCGTTCAATCAGTATTAGTTTTTTAAGAAAGTCAATAAATTTGCAACAATAATGAGCGACACAATAATAAAAATTTCATCCTTCGTTACATTTATTTCTTGACATATCCTCAAATTTTTATAATTTTTTATCAAGTGGTTTTCGGGAAAAAAATTAATTCATGAAAAGATGCACTTTTTTTAAATGCATATAATAAGTAAACCAGTTGTTTTTTTTAAGAAATACATATTTATACTGTGGTTTAGTACTAATTAGTGAAGTATATTCCTATACTTATTTTGAATTTTCCTTCCACCATGAAAATTCGTAGGTACATTTCAAAAATTTCTACTCAGGTATTATCGACCGTATTCCAAATATCGCTCATTTGCTGCAACATCGTCATAAGTCAAAAAACCCAAATTTTGAGTTAACATCACTAATATATCGGAAATAATATGTTTGATCAACTGGCAAAGTGTTATATCAGAAGTTTCAATATTTCACGCAGCATCGCGATAGAATTAATTACTTATCCCATATAAATATACAGTAATTCAAAAACTAAAAATGTGTTTTCTGTAATATCATATTTTTTGAGTTATGACGATGTTGCAGCAAATGAGCGATATGTAAATCTTAAGTAGGGTTGGCACCTAGGGTTGCCCCCAAACCGTATTTTATTTATTTTTCCTTATATCTCGGGAACCGCTTTGCCATTTTGTATTAAATTTAGCATTATTAGTAGTATGATTCAAGACTATATACATGGCGGTTGCCACTTGGGGCGGTTCAAATGGTTGCCATCTATCTATTTTTTTTTTTTTTTTTTTATTGAGCAAGATATGCCTATATGGGTATCAAGTGAAAGGTATTTGCGACCGTGTTCCAAGTATTTAAATTTCAAGCAGGTTTGCCACCTAGTCTTCCTATCTTTCTTCGTACAATTCTCTTTCCTATCTCCCTCCCTTTTGCTCTTCATTTCCCTCTTTCCTTCTACCACGCCCCTCTTCCTCTATATCCCATTCGTGTTTCATGCACATACAACTTGTATTGGAGCAACCGAATTTGATCGCACGGCCTAAAAACCTAACTTGATTGTACACAAACGCACGCACATTTATTTCCGTTACAAGGAAAAAAGTAAAGTCGTACATGTACATGCGGCAAACGCACGGAATGCGTTTATATTAGGTTAGGCTGTAACGCCATGCCCATAACGCTAATCAGCTGTTCCAACCAAACTTATGGAAATCAATGTAAATGATTAGTAATGCCATACGATAACACTAACGCGGTAACCATACCATAGCCAACCGATTTGTTTTTGATTTTTCGCCATATCCCTAACCTCTTAAAGTTTGTGATGGTGAATTTTCGCACATTTTTAAGCTTTTATTTGTTTTTTTTTTTTTTTGGATGTATTACCTCGGTGAGTAAGCATATGTGTAATTTGCTGCCAATTTTTTCATTTTCTTTGTTTTAATCAAATTGTCACTTCTTTATGGTTAATGCATGACTACTTGTTCACTTTGGAGATGGCTAGCGTTATCGTTAGCGTTATGGGCATGGCGTTAGCAATAACTAATTATGCCTTAAGCCTTTGTTACCGGTTACCGCATTTTTTGTATATTGCCCTAAATATACCGGACACTCCAATTATCCTTAAAGTACCGTTTACATTGCTCGATTTTTCATTAAATTTCATGTTGATTCTGAAAATTGACTCGTGTCAACGGGTTTTGCAAAATTGCTTGCAACAAAGTGTGTAGGCAGCCGACTTTGGTTCAACTCAACATTCAACTTTTCTACGTTTGTTTACGAACTGACATTCGTGAATTTTTTTCAGACTTTGTTGACAAATTTTTGTAATAAATTAAATAATTATTAATGATTTTTTTTCTTTTTTAGGCGATTTTTTACGCAAGAGCAGAGCAAAATCTGTGCGTCTATACTACCCAACCAGGCAAGTTCGTAAGGTGCTCCGTTATGACTTCCGGAGCAGTGCACTCACTCACCTAGGGTATTCCCTTAGTACTGACTGCTCGATCCCATTAGCACGCTTTCGAAAGAGCTATTCGCTCCTTTTCGAACGCTTTTGTCCTTAGTTGTCATACAAGGAAACGAGCAGTCACAATAGGGTTGGACAAAAGTGAAATTAACTTAAGAAGAGTAAGCTCCGAGGAGCAGTTGAATATGTGGTTAGTGTCGTGAGGAGAAGTGGCGCCTACCGGGGAAACGTTTGGCACCTTTGGACTCAGTCTGGATAAATGGTTTCATTTTAATACCAGGGGTAGGTAACATGGCCTATAAAGTTTCACTGGTGATAAATCACTACGATAGTCGGGACGTACCGCAAGGGAGTACCGGAGCCTAGCGGATTGATTTCCGGCCAAGAATTCTCAATTCGCAAACACTTGCGAAACCTTGGGTACAGTTTTTGTCGTTATAATAACAACAAAAGGGTTTTTGCGGCTTTGTATATATGCTGCCGAAACTTACCGCCAAGGGCGAGGGCCATTCGGGATCAAAGCTCCATTGACGTAGACTTATAACTCCCTGTTTGTTTGCGGTGGTGAATATGGTGGGGAGGATTTTGCTGAGGTATTATCAGGCTCCTTGCGGCTAAAAATCGATGGGAGTCGGGAAATAACTATGTATTTATTCTGTTGTAAAAAAAAATCCTTTTTCTATTATTATATAATTTTTTTTTAAATGGCATAAACAACCGTCAAATAGTTTTCAAAAAAATTGATTAATGTAAACGGGTGGTCAACTCAATTTGGAATCAACGGCACATGCGACGAAAATTGATTCCAAAATTGAACAATGTAAACAGGCCTAAAGTGGCTGATTGTTGTGGAAGGGGGTCATAATTTAAGGCCCTGTTATTCAGTGCAAGTTTTAACAACACTGCGAGTTTAAACTTAGTTTAAACGGCCAAACTGGTAGGGATAATACTGATTAACCTTGTCTGTGGTTTAAATTTTCATTGAAAAACCGGGCTTAAGGGCTTGCATAAAAGTCTTCCACCGAAGTTTAATTCACTCTTTTTGTATGGTTAGCTGTCAAATTAATCACCAATAAGCCATTATCGTTTTTTTATGCAAGCGGCCCTAAGTGGTACTGTTTATATCGAGCCCTAACCGCAATTTTGGTGTAACCAACAAAATTTGGAAAATCCGTTTTTTTGCGAATATCGGTAGTTTTGCTTATTTTAAACTATCTCACAAAATATTATAACTGTATTAAGAACCATTTCAAAAATAAAGCCAAAGCAATTTTGATGTAACCAACAATTTACCTTAAAATTTTTAAAATTTTAAAACTAAAAACCCTTTTCCTGTAAAATTTTATTTTTGTTGGTTACACCAAAATGGCTGTTAGGGTTCGATATAATTTAGTCAAACAGATAAAAATAAACGATATTTTATGTATTCATGCTTAAGCGTTCAGCAGAATCAGTCCGTCAGTACGTGGAAATAACTGAAAGCAAAGTAGACTGCGGGTGTTTGTATGCGTAACGCCAGATACGACGGATACGTCAAAATGGAATTTGCTCCAAAATTGACGTACGTCTCTCAACTGACGTATTGGCGGACTGATTCTGTTTCCCGCTTTAGATGAAAATGTTGACACTATTTATTCAAAAAACCAATGATAGGTTTGTTTACTGACCAAAAAAAAGTTCAGAGCAGGTTAGAGCAGAGCAGAGCAGGGCAGCTGTCATAATAGAAATAGAGCAACTTAGAGCAACTCGGAGCAGAAATGCCGTGAATCACTTGATAGTTTCTTTTTATTTGGTTTTTTTGTTTAAATCTTCAAAATTAATTCAAATTCACGTATACACAAACATTGATTTTTTTGAAATTTTCAAAAATTTATTTTTTCCTTACTGACAATTGCTTCTCTGCTCTAACTTACTCCATAAAAAATGCTAGAGCAGAAATTTGTGATCTGGATTACTCTAGTTTTGTTTTGAGCGTACTCATGAAACAAAAGATAGAGCAACCTAGAGTAAGAAAAGTGTTCGTTAAACACAATTTTGTGAAATATCTCAATCTGGCGTAAGCTAGAGCAGCCCAATAAACAAACCTGATATGTTAGTTTTTTTTTAATTGTATTGATTTTTATTCTTCTTTCATGTTTTCATATTCAGGATTGGACACGCAAAGGTGGTTGGCGGGTAATCCATTCACGACCCGTCTGCAATCCTGGCGACGAAGGCTTCCCAAAATTATCGGAACGGTCACAACCTGCAGAGTATGCCTCGCGTGGCTTTAAATATTAAAAAATTATAAAATTTCCAAAACTAATGTAAAGTAAGAATAATCAGAAATTACACAAGTATTGTGAAACAATATCAGCAGTTTGCCAAGTCAACAATTTCTTTAAAATACTTACTTTAACGTTATGAGCCCAGTAAAAAATTCGCTTACCATTGGGATTTATTTCTTTTTTCCTCATACTCTTTCTCCCCTTTTGTATGGGCTTTTTAGGTGGATGTTACAATTTACAGTGAACTCTCGACATACATACATATTAGGGCGGGTCGATTTGTATGGACCCAAAAAAAATCACAGACACATGACGACAGTGTCGTAGAAAGGAAGGGGATATAGGGGATCAATTCCCTGCCATGGGAAATTGTAGTAGGGGGTAATAGAGCATCAGTCCCCCCTGAGAAATTGACCTTTTGCAGTATTACATTATTTATATCATTCTAAAATTAGAAAAAAACAATCTTTTTATGGTTGTTGTTGTTGTAACGCGTGTATTGCTCTTGGCCGGGTCGATATAAAAAACGGCCCGGGTCGTTTCGGTACGATGGGTACAGCACAAATGCTGGTACCGTTCTCGTAGAACCGGCAATGCGTAGAAACTAGCCGTGTAGGCCATGTACAGTTATAAACAGTGCGGGTTTCCTAATAGTGGCTTGTTCATGCTGAGCCAGCATTTTGCATTTTAGCATTAAGCCCAAAACGCAGGATTTATTCTGTCATTTTTCAAAGAAATTCTAGCACAAAAAGGAACTAAATGCTACAATAGTTTTGCATTAACATTATTAATCCACATGTACACCCTGTATTCTGCTACGAAATAATCGTTTCGAACTTAAAACAGTTCCATCACTAGTGACTTTCTTGACATTGTTCCATTCTCTGCTATTCGTAAACAATTGAAAAATTTATTTTGTTGAAAAACTAGCAAATTCGCGCGCGTGTGTTCAAATAAAATTAAAAAAAGTTCGACTTTTTGTAAACATGCTCATAACCTAAACCAATTGCAACCATGAGCTAAATGTATTATAAATGTCGCAGCATGAACGTATCTTCGAAATGTAAGTCCGAAAATGGTAAACGCAGCATTTAAAACCTAGCATGAACACTACATAACACCAACTTCGAATATTTAAATTTAAATTTTCATAAACATTCCTAATAATTTAATCTGGCAAATTTCTTACTTGCTTTGTGAATGTAGCTTTTGATTCGAAGAAGTATGACAGCTACAGCATGGTAGGTAGGTAGGTAGGTTGCGGTGGCTGCTAGCAGACACAGCTAGCACACGTAGGCACCGAAGGTCCCGTTGTGATACCACGTGGATCTGGATGACCCCCTACTCGAACCACTTTGTGGATTCCGCGAACCGCAGAATATCCTTCGGCTTAATGGACGCTACCTCGCCGAGGTGATTAAGAATACCAAACCCCAGGTATTTTAACCTAAAGCCCCACAGCGCAGGACACTCACATAGGAGATGCCGCACAGTTTCGGGCTCCTCCTGGTCTCTGCAGCTTCTGCAGAAGTCATTAAAGGGAATGCCTAACCTTTCGGCATGTCTGCCCAAGCCTTTATGGCCCGTTAGAATCCCCATTAATAAAGAGAGTTTCTCCCTCCTAAATTTGAGTAGGTCTCCCGACCTACTCGCACTAATATCTGGTCATACCAGTTTTGCATGACTGCAAGTGCTGATGTTATCCCATCTGTCACTTGCTTGTTGGAGGAACTTGTTCCTCGTTAAGAGCTTACTGATCGCGAGCGGCATGCCTAAACCCTTCCAGGACTGTGAAAATGGAGCGGATGTACCCCCTCTAGCAAGCTCGTCTGCCATCTCGTTTCCCAGTATGTCGCAGTGTCCAGGCACCCATACCAAGTGGATCGAGAGTTACTCAGCCATCTTGTTGAGAGATTTGCGGCAGCTCTCCACAGTCCTGGAATTACATGTATTAGCCCCAAGCGCCCTGAGAGCTGCTTGACTATCTGAGAAGATGTAAACATCACCATTACTGATGTCTGCTTTCTTCAGAAATTCCACAGCTTCCTGTATAGCAGACACTTATGCCTGAAAGACACTACAGTGGTCGGGCAATCTAAAGCTAAGATTGAGGCTCAGCTGGGGAGCGTACACTCCTCCTCCAACCTTGTTATCAAGTTTTGAGCCATCTGTGTATATATGCATTGAGCCGATGTCTTGGGAAGGTCCTCTGTCCCAATAATCTCTTTCCGGAATTAAGATTTGATATTTCTTCTCAAAACAGTACTTCGGTGTAAAGTAGTCCGAACTGTACACGGGGAGATTATTCAGGATGGATGAGTGGCCTTCCCCAAAGGATCCCCATCCTGGTAAGTTTCTCAGTCGTAAAGCGGAACATGCCGCAAATAGTTTACCGCACAAGTCAATCGGTAAGATGTTTAAGATTGCATTCAGTGCGTCTGCCGCTGTTGTTCGTAGCGCCCCACTAACACATATGAGCGCACTTGTCTGCACTCTTTGGAGTATGATGGTATGGGAGCTCTTCTCCAGACCCGTCCATCAGACTAGGACTCCATACAGAAGAATTGGTCTAACCACCGCAGTATAGAGCCAAAGTGTAATTTTGGGGGACAACCCCCATTTTTGCCCTATGGCACCCCTACAAGAGTATAAGGCGACTAGTGCCTTTCTAGCACGCTCTTGGATGTTCTCTTTCCATGAGAGCTTTTTATCAATGATTACCCCCAGGTACTTAGCGGAGTCACCCAGTTTGAGGGTGGTATTACCTAATACTGGTAGTTTCAGCGCCGGAATTCGGTATTTCCTGGTGAACAGGACCAGTTCTGTTTTGGCCGGGTTAACACCTAGGCCTTTGTTATCTGTCCACCTTTCTACTAATCTAAGGTTTCTCTGCATAATGTCACAGAGCGTTTGTGGAAATTTACCACTCACAACCACCGCAAGGTCGTCCGCATAAGCTATGACTTTAGACGCCCCCTCCCTCCCCAGGCTTTCCAGAAGTCCATTGACTGTGGCTACCCATAGAAGAGGAGAGAGGATTCCACCCTGCGGCGGGCCTCTGTTGACTACCTTGTCAACCGACACCCCGGCTAGGTCTGCATGCACCCTTCTACACGTCAGAAGTTGGTTCACGAAGGACACTAGCCAAAGTTCGATGCCCAGGCCCGTTAGAGCCGCCGTGATCGCTTCCGGTGTGACGTTGTTGAAAGCCCCCTCATTATCCAAGAAAGCTACTGATAACTTACGTGGAAGGATGCCAAATATAGAAAACGATTGGAATTCTAGGAACTAATATTTATTCAAGTAACTTCCCGATACGAGGCAAACCGGAACTCTGGTTATCATCCGTTTTGGCATGTCAGTATGACGTGCTTAACTTTGACAAGTAAAGAGTTACCAGCTTAACTCTAACATTTCCCCCACTTAATTTTGAGAGTTTATCATCATAAATTAATTTAATTATTAATAATTATTTCGAATCAATTAACCCCATAAAATTAATACATGGATTGAATCTAACTGTCTGCTTTCTTTCACGTTCCGATCGATGGAGACTTGCCGGTGGTGATTTTGTACAGTTAGGATCAACTCCCTTTTTGCTGTTTAGCGCATCAGTATCAATTTCGATGTCATCTGGACTTACGTACTCGTTCGAATGCCCGGATTTATCAAGGCGAATTTGATTTTGATGACGTTTGACAACACCTTTAGATGTTTGAGCTACGTACATTTTACTGCCCAAAAGCTTATGGATTTTTCCGCGGATCCACCGTTGGGAACCGGAATAGTTACGGGCGATTACTTTCTCCATTTCGGAAAATTTAGTTTTGGTTTCGATGTTATCTTTTTTCTCTGGGAATAATGCTGCCAAAATTATTCTCGGTTGTCGACCATGCAACAGCTCTGATGGCGGTTTTCCGGAAAGCGGATTTGGTGTTGCTCGATATGTAGCCAAATATTTATACAAGGCACGTTCGGTACGGTGCTCTTCGCTCATAATTTTCGTAAACGCCCCTTTAAATGTCCGTACTCCCCTTTCTGCTAGACCATTTGAAGCCGGATGAAAAGGGGCTGTCCTAAGATGCCTTATGGCGTTTCGTTCGCAAAACTCTTTAAATTCACCCGATGTGAATTGCGTTCCATTATCTGTAACGATGGTTACAGGTAGGCCTTCCATAGAAAAAATGCGCTGAAGTGCAGCGATTGTTGTCATTGACGTTGCAGCAGTCAACTCTATTGTATATGGAAATCTCGAATATGCGTCTACCACGATAAGCCACATACGGTTAAAAAAAGTACCAGCAAAATCCAAATGAATTCTCTCCCACGGACATTTCGGTTCTGGCCAAGACGAAAACATTTGTTTTGGTGACGTTGCGGTTGCTTGGCATACACGACAGCTTGTATGCACATTTTCGATTTCTTTGTCAATACCAGGGAACCAAACATATCGCCTGGCCAACTGCTTCATGCGTTCCTTACCCCAGTGGCCTTCATGAAGAAGCGTAAGTACTTTGGTTTGCAGTTCCCTTGGTATCACAACCCTTGTATGATCAGCAGTTTGCAAGAGTATGACGCCAATCTGCAAAGATAAGCATAATTTTCGATTAGCAAATGGCTTAAGGTTACCTTCAGAATGTGCCGGCCAGCCGGTTTCAATGTATTTTGATACAATCCGCAAGACGTCGTCATTTCGGGTAGCATCGGCCACCACTTTTGCTCCTAGTGGAAATTCATGAATTGTATTGCAGTAGATCTTTTCCACATCTAACATTTTTTTCTCTGATTCGTCAAAACTGGGATCTGAGTCGGCCGTCAGTCTAGACAGAGCATCCGCATTTGCGTTTTCAGATTACTTCTTGTAGCGGATTTTGTAATCGTATGCCTGTAGTAGTATTGCCCACCGCTGTAGACGGTGTAACGTCATAACAGGGAGCCGTTTTTCTGGATGAAATAAGGTTGTGAGCGCTTGGTGGTCGGTTACGAGCTCGAAGTGGCGGCCATATAAATATTGGTGGAATTTGGTAACACCGTATATTATGGCCAGTGCATCCATTTCGATTTGCGAATATCTTACTTGACTGCTGTTGAGTGTTTTTGATGCGTGCGCGATCGGTTTCTCGGAACCATCCTCATATCGATGGGAGATAACAGCACCAATGCCATACTGCGAAGCATCAACAGCGAGTATTAGCGGATAGGAATCATTGTAATGCACGAGCTGAGTTGCTTTAACCACTGCGCCCTTAAGTGTTTGGAAGGCGTTTTCTTGACGTTTAGTCCATTTAAGTTCGACGTTATTTCTTCTTAACTCGTTTAGAGGCGCGGCGACAACTGAAAAGTTGTTTACAAATTTGTTGTAGTAATTTATGCTCCCAATGAAGGCTTCTAATTGCTGGATATTCTCTGGTCTTGGCATATCCTTAATAGCATTGACTCGTTTTTCTGTGGGCATAATCCCATTTGCGTCAATTTTATGACCCACGTACTCGATACGTTCCTCTGCGAAATAACATTTCTCGGCCCTACATCTTAGACCATGCAGTTGAAGCCGTTTCAGAATCTTACATTCTCCAAATGGTTATCATTATTTACTCCAGTAACGATGATATCATCTAAATATACAGCGCTATGAGGTATTCCCGCTATGACCTTTTCCATGAGCCGCTGAAACATACCTGGTGCACTGCATGCCAAAGGGTACACGCTCGTATTGGTACAATCCAAATGGTGTATTGATAACCATGAACTTTTTCGAGTTTTCTGATAGCTTAATTTGTAGATACGCATCACTCAAATCAATTTTCGTGAAATATTCCCCCTTTGCAATTTGTGAAACAAGTCTTCAATTCTTGGAATTGGATAACGATCCATTTCTATCTGGGCGTTGACACCAGCTTTAAAATCAGCGCATATACGCAGCTGCCCATTTGGCTTTTTTACACACACTATAGGTACCGCCCATTCGCTTGTCTCAATTTCTTTTAAAACAGATATTTGTACGAGACGATTTAATTCGATACGAACTTCTTCAGTTTGCGCAAAGGGAATATTATACGGCTTAAGAAATTTTGGTTTTGCGCCAGGTTTTAGCGCGATATTTGCCTCGAATGTTTTACACATACCCAGGCCGCTTTTAAAAACATCAGCATATTGCGTAGTAACTTGCTTCAACCTTGAACAAAGAGATTGCTGTGTTTCATAGTCTACACCCACTGTTGCAATTCTTGGCTATTACTTTGGGTCGCCGACGTATCCAACACGAACCCGAGTTGCCAAAACCAATCCATGCCAAGAATATTCGTTGCTGCATCGGAGCTAACTACAGCTACCGATAGTTTTTTTTCTATACTGCCACACTGAACGTTTACATGAATTATGCCTTTCAAATTCAACATTCCACCTCCGTACGCTTTGAGTACTTTACTTGTAGGCTCACAAGGTGGCATACCTAAAACGGAATATGAAGAGGGACAGATCAAAGTGCAGGTTGCCCCCGTGTCAACTAAAAACTCAAGCACTTTATCATTTATTGTAATGTTTACAAAAACTTTTGCGGCGCCTTCGTTCACTACCGCACAATGATGTGAATTGCTCTCGTTAATGCTCGTTGACGTCAATTCTACTGAACTTATACTTTCAAATGATGCAGAATTCACTTTTTCGTCATTTGCTTTTTGTTTTGATTTACGTTCGCTCGTTGATTTTTTAGTTGATTTTTGACAAACAGCTGACAAGGTGTCCGAGGTTGCCACACTCTCGGCATTTGGTTTTATTTAGGAAATGAAAACACTCCGATCGCTGATGCGAGATGCCACATTTTGTGCATGACTTATTTGTTGGTTGATACTTACCGCAGAATTCCGTAAGCTGTCGCTAGTCACTAATAGAGACAATAGTCACTAATAGAGACATTTTGTGTTCCAATTCCATTTCGTCCATATCAAACCTCAAACGACAAATCTCAATTTTTGTGACTTGAGATGAGACAAAATTACTTACTTTTTGAGCGATTACTATAACGCTGACGATTGGGCTGATTGCTGGAGCGAACTGCGTTGACGCTCGTACTATTACCTGTATCTCCCTTAAGTTCTGAACATGTTTTTTACTGTCGTTATCCTTGTATGAGGATGCGATTTTCATTACTTCCTCCAATGTCGGATTTGTTTTCTGCAGCGTACCTTATCATGAGGTGTGTGCATTATGATCATGTCCCGAATATGAGAATCTACAAACGATTCGCTGCATCCTTGCTTGGTACATTGAAATGAACACTCCTTCGCAGCCCCCCGCAACTCAGCAAGCCAATCTGCATGTACTTGACTTGGTTTCATTCTAATTGAATAAAACTTGAAGCGCGCGGGTAGGATGTGTTGTTTTTCAACAAAGTGCTTATTTAATTTATCAATTAAATCACTGAAAGTTTTTCCGTTTAAATCGTTGTCACACAGCTTTTGGAGCAACTCAAAGGTTTCTGCGCCTATCCATGAGAGAAGGCACGCTCTTTTAAGCTTTAAATTTTCGACTCCATGTGCTACAAAATGCAGCTCCATTTGCTAAATATACGTAAGCCATTTTTCAACGCTATTGTTGAATGGTCTAAAAACTGGTGTGGCACTTCCATGAACTTCGCTAGTGAACATTTTATGCATTGTCTGTATGTTTTGCCCCAAGATTTTTTTTAACATGCTGGAGCTCGCCTCCTCGTCGCCACTGATAACTTACGTGGAAGGATGCCAAATATAGAAAACGATTGGAATTCTAGGAACTAATATTTATTCAAGTAACTTCACGATACGAGGCAAACCAGAACTCTGCTTGTCATCCGTTTTGGCATGTCAGTATGACGTGCTTAATAATAATAATAATAGTTATAGAGGTAGCGCACTGCGACCTTGTGATCTATTGTGCCCTCATGTACTCAAAGCACATCTAGCAGGCCGATCGCCGTCAGGAAATCCAGAATCGGGGTCGGCCCTAGTTGATGTATGTGCTTGCCCTCTAGGGTTGTGGACCCAAGGATCCTTAGCCTGCTCCTAGAGATAGCGTCACATTTGCACACTATGTGCTCCGCGGTTTCGTCCTCATAATCACAGAAACGGCACAGGCTGCTGGACGCGATGCCCAGTCTGTGCATATGGGCCTTTAACCTACAGTGCCCTGTAACAATTCCTGTGATGATTCTAAGATTATTCTTGGATAGGCCGATTACAGCTTCGAATCGCTTAGCGTTGTACCCACCCATCATTACCTTCGCCTGACGCAGCCCAGTGGTCTGCCGCCAGTTCTCCTCTCTCAAAACTAGCTCTTCCTTTCTCAGTATATCACTTATGGTGTGAGGGCCGATGCCCAGGAAAGGTTCCGGGCCTATGGGCTTCGTTGCCGCCGCTACACGAGCAAGTTGGTCAGCTCGCTCATTTCCCTCCACGCCGGCATGACCCGGGACCCACACCAGCCATACCCTGTTTCGAGACGCCAACTCGTTCAGCCTGTCGACGCACTCAAGTACCAGTTTTGATCTTATCTCACTGGCCCAGATGGCTTTAATTGCCGCCTGTATCGCTTAGTATCGTTATGTTTTCCTTAAAGTAGCCGCGCTGCAGGTTTATGTGGGCACATATGCTTATCGCAGCTACTTCTGCCTGAAATATACTTGGGTACTCTCCAAGGGGTATTGACTCGTTTACGCGGGGACCTGTTATTCCCGCTCCGATCCCTTCGGGTGTCTTTGACCCGTCAGTGTACCATACCAGATGTTTGTCTTGGTGGAATCTTTCCACTTTGGAGGCGTCCCAGGTGGTCTTGTCACCTAGTTCTATCCTAAATCTTTTTTCGAATCTCGTTGTTTTAGCGATGTCATCCCTAGGGAGCTGACATATCGGGAGTTGTTTCCTCAGTTTGTCCGCTCCAGTAGACGAGATGACTTTTCCTCTGCCAGTTCCTTCCCTTGCTATGTTTAGCAAGGTACGTTTGGCTACCTGTTCGATCACTGTGTGCAGGGGACTCAGATCAAGCAGCACCTCCATTGCCGCCGTCGGGCATGTACGCATGGCTCCCGTTATACATACGCAGGCCAGACGCTGGATTTTCGTGAGTGATTTCCTCACTGTGCCTAAGGCCGATCTGGGTGCCCATGCCACCGCTCCGTATGTTATTGCGGGTTTGACTATGGCGGCGTACATCCAGGTCAGCATCTTGGGGCTGCAGCCCCAGGATTTTCCTGCAATTCTTCTGCACACCATTATTGCCCTGGTGGCTTTCGCTGTCGTGTTATCAATGTGTTTCCTCCATAGTAACTTGGAGTCAAAGGTGACCCCTAGGTACTTTACTTCGGAAACAGCCACCAGGTGTTCCCCGCCTAGTGCGATAGTTCTCAGTCCCGGAAGGGATCTTCTTCTTGTGAAGGGGATTATGGCCGTTTTACTGGCGTTTATGTTGAGGCCCACCCCCGCACTCCATTCCTTGGTGAGGTTTAGTCCCCTCTGTACTATGTCACATAGAGTGCTCTCGAATTTGCCTCTTGCTATGATTACTATGTCGTCCGCATAACCTTGGCATCTGATGCCGTTTTGGGTTAGTACATCCAGCAGTTCATCTACCACTATGCTCCACAGGAGGGGTGATAGGACCCCCCCCTTGCGGACAACCCCTCGTGGTTCGAATTTGAACCGTGCGGTCACCGACCTGAGTTTCCGCTAGTCTTGTTTTGAGCAGGGCCCTTATCCATCGTATTATGGGTCCCTGAACTCCCTTTCTCTCCAATGCCCGACCCACACTGTCGTGAGACGTGTTGTCGAAGGCCCCCTCTATGTCTAAGAAGGCGCATAATACCACCTCTCCGCAGTCGAACGCGTTGTTGATTTCCTCGGACAGCTGGTATAGGGCTGTGTCCGTCGATCTCCGCGCTCTGTATGCGTGCTGACCCGCATGTAAAGGCACGTGCCTTAGACCGTTCGATCTGATCTCGTGATCAACTATTTTCTCCATTGTCTTAAGGACGAAGGAGGTTAGACTGATGGGTCTGAAGGATTTCGCTATCGAGTAATCCTTTTTTCCTACTTTTGGTAGAAATACCACTTTTGCTCGTCTCCATATTGTCGGTATGTAGGCTAGTGCTAAGCTGTCCCTCATGATGCCCGACAGATATGGGATCAGAGCTTCCCCTTGCTGCAGGAATACCGGATATATGCCATCCACCCCAGGGGATTTGTAGCTATCAAAGGAGGATATAGCCCACTTAACTGCACCCTGAGAGAACAGAGTTCTTGACAGGTGCCAGTCTTGTCGTGTGGGTCTCCTCCAGTGAGGCTCCGCCTCCTCTAGGTCCGTGGATGCTTCCGGAAAGTGAGCGTCCAGAAGAGCTCTTGCTCTTTCTTCCTCTGTGCATCTAAACTCCCCGGTGGGGAGTTTCAGCGCCATCTTTGTGTCCACTTGTTCCTTGGCCATGGCTTTGTGGAGCCTAGCGGCCTCTGGAGTGGATTCTATTTTCTCACAGAAGTTCCTGAAGCTACTTCGTTTGGATCTTCTTATTTCTTTATTGTACTCAGTTAGAAGCGTCGAGTACTCCTCCCAGTGGCCAGTGCGCCTTGCTCTATTGAACATCTTTCGCACCTTGCTCCGCAAATCAGAGAGCTTTTTTGACCACCAAGGGGTCTTGTATTTTGTCCCCCTGGATTCCCGACAACTAGAGTTAAAGGCCTCGATCACAATGCTGTTTAGCCCATTTACTCTAACTTCTAACTCCAAACTGCTTGTTCCCCTGTCGTTCCCTCCCAGACCTGGAAGGTTTTCCTCAATTCTCTGTTTAAAGGATTCCCAGTTAGTTCTCCTGGGGTTCCTAGTCGGTTCCTTTGGTACTATGTTTGCCCCTATGTTAAATTGTATGATGCGATGATCCGAGAGGGAGGGTTCAGTAGAAACTCTCCATCTCGAGATCAGGTCATCAGACAGATTGTTACCTAGAGTTATATCTAGTACCTCAGCTCTGACCCTAGTTACGAAGGTGGGTGTATTATTATAAATTCGAGAAGGTACTCACCCCTTACGTTCGTATCTGTGCTCCCCCATATCTCATTGTGGGCGTTAGCATCGCAACCCATGACTAGCGGAAGTCGCGCCCTCCTGCAATAGTCCACCAATTTTGCCACGTTCGCAGGCGGGATGTCGCCGTCTCCCGCAAAGTAGGCCGCAGCAAATACAATGTTCACGGTTCGTCCTCCCGTGCTCATTGTTGCCTGCAGTGCCACTAGGTCTCTTCCCATGTACTCTGTAATGCAGAAATAGTTAATACCTTTCTTTATCATTATACACGCTCTGGGTCTTTCCTGAGAAAGATCCCATATTACCTCATTCTTCCGGTCTTTCAGTCCTCTGATGTGCCCCTTCACGGTGTACGGCTCTTGAATGAGCGCTATGCCCAGATCCTCCGAGGCGAATTTATGCGCAAGGACAGCCGAGGCCGCCTTTGCATGGTGGAGATTTATCTGGGCCACGTTCATGGTGTTGGGGCCCATCATTGTTTGTCGACCATCGGCTCGTCCTCATCGGACAGCCGCGCGTCGTCACCCTCTTTGCTTTCCAGGTCCAGGTTCTGGAAGTCCATGCCCTCCAGCAGGTCCTGTGTCCCAGTTCCCGCACTGGCCGCCTCCGCGCCCGTATTGGGCTCCTCAGTGGCCACGCCGGTATTTGCAGCCTGTGCGGGTGCCTCAACCGCTACTTCAGTAGCCCCGCCTTCCACGGTTTCGCCTTCCTCTTCCGCAGCATTTGTATTACCTGGAGCTTTCTGCTTCCAGGGTTTTACGGGGATGGGGCTGAACCTATAAAATAGTCGGAAGGATGCCCTCCTGATGACCCCGAATGACTCGTCATCGATGGCCACGTTCAGCCTCAGTCCCCCATCCTCAACGGTCCTTCCGAATACCCGCCAGAGTCTGGTGTTGAGTCCCACGTTCTGGCCCCCAATGAGGTCCAGAACAAACTCTGTTTCCCATTCGGCACTTCTTGGGAGGAATATCGTGACGGTGTGCGTCGGCGGTATATCGTCCCCCCTCCTAGTGTCGAGGGGCGGTCCTGACCATCCTCGTAGGCTGGGGATAGTCCTAGCCAGCCACTCTGCAGAGTGTTCGTCAAAGCAGTCTACCAGTAGGATTCCCGGCCTAAAGAACACTCCCATGAAGGATACGCCGGTGTTCGTCCCTGCTCTGAACTCTCGCACTATCTCCTCCATTATCGCCTCTTGCAGCCTGGAGAGGTCCTCCTGGGTCAGAGCCCCCGCCGGATAGTCCCTAGACAGCACAGCCATTCGTATGCTTCTGGCGGCATCCGAATAGCTCTGCTGTCTCGGCCCATCCCTCGCGGACCCCGGCCCAGCCGGAGCCTCTCGCACCCTAGTGGTCGCAGTCCTAGTCGGTGCCTGCTGCTTAGACATATGCCTCTTAGAGTTTGGTGTCTCTTCCGGTGTGCTCTGCCCACCTCTACGTTTCTCGGCCGCGGTGGTACTTGTTCCCGCAGACGTCCCGCTGACGCGCCCAGTTGCGCTAGCAGGCTGCGGGCCACCTGGTCTGTCCTCAACTCTCCCACCTTGACCACTGCTTCCGCCTGATCCTTGTGGTGCTGCCTGTTTGCTTACCTCCATGTGAAGGTAAGCTTTCTGCCTAGCTACTTCAGGGGTCTTCCCTTGTTGCAGGTAGCGAAGGTACCACTTGCATCCGGACCCACTCAGGCCCCTTCTATTTGGGTCATCCCAGCCTCCTGGCTCTCCCAAGCTCGGTGTTATGGGTGGCCTGCCCCGCGACTTTTTCTTGCCGGCCCTCTCTGTCTCCTGCTCTCTCCACCTCGCCGGCATCGCATTCTTCCTTCTGGGAGAGCTATGTTGCTCCGAACTGCTGGAGGACGGGTGCCTTCTTTCTGGGGACTTACCACCGTGTTCGGAATGGCGACTTCTTCTGTGGCGCTCTTGAGCCCGATCTGCATTTGATCGGTTATCCGCCTTTGTCCCCTCGGGGGGGTTACCTCTTGCCACTTCTCCATACGTCTTTTTCACAGCACTTTGCTCATAGGGTGCGTGACCCGTACCACTTCCCGTTCTGGGTGGTGAGCGCGCTCGCGAAGGTGCCTGACCGCTATATTTGGATCCGCCAGTCGGAACCACTGTGCTGGTGCAGGATTTATCCTTCCCTTGTATCGGTTTTTCCTTGCCCGATGATGACGTGCTTAACTTTGACAAGTAAAGAGTTATCAGATTAACTCTAACAACTACTAATGTAAATTCCTTATTAACTAAAGATTTCTCGATATGTGTAACGATCTCGTGCAACGCTGTCTCCGAGGATCTACCTTTCATATACGCATGCTGCGATGATACGATTTTGCTCTCTAGCTTCTCTCTAAAGTGTGGCTCTATAAGCCGCTCCAGAACCTTGAGTTGGAAGGACGCCAGACTGATAGGTTTGAAGTCTTTTGGACCAACGTGAGGTGTTTTACCTGCCTTAGGTATGAAAGTTACCCTGGAATTTTTCCATGGGTTGGGAATGTGGCAATAGGTTAAAACACCCCTATATATAGCCTGCAGCCAAGGTGATACACTGTTCCATGGATTGCTGAAGTTGAATGGGTGCTATGCCATCTAGCCCCGGAGCTTTGAACGGCTTAAATGATCGTATGGCCCATTCTATTCGTTCGTTGGTGAGGTACTGCCCCGGGTCAAGTTCTTCCTGACTGATATCTGGTTGATACCTAAAGTCGTTTTCCGCATCTGGAAAATGGGTGTTTAGGAGAAGTTGCAACGTTTCCTCCCCGTGTTTGTCCAGGACCCGTCTGGCTATTTCAAACACCCCGGTCCGATACGGGGTGATTTTGATAGAACTTTCCTCAACCTAGAACCCTCTGACAGCTACAGCATAGATGGCAGATTTTAGGGCGATAGAACTGGTGCGATGAGGAATGCAGCACTGCCTCGGACAAAAAGGACGCTGCCTACAGGGAGACGTTGCGAACGGGCGCAACCCGCAGTATATGGCAATGCTATCGTGATTCGAAGAAGGAAGAGGCACGCCTTTTCAGAAAAAAGAAACGTGAGGCCGAAAGGCGTGAGTGTGAGGAGCTTGAGATGCTGGCTGACAGGAATGATGCCCGAAAATTCTATGAAAAGATCCGGCGGATGACGGAAGGTTTTAAGACCGGGGCAAGTTCCTGTAAGGACAATAATGGCGACCTGGTAACCGAGGTACAGAGTGAACTTAAATTATGGAGGGAGCACTTCTCCTCACTGCTAAACTGCGAGAGATACGTCGAACCCGATACCCCAATCCCTGACGGTGGAAAATTTGTCCCACCACGTGACTATGATGAAGTGAGGATAGCTATATCCCGGCTCAAAAACCACAAAGCGCCTGGAAAAGACGAACTACCCGCCGAGCTGTTCAAACACGGAGGCGAAGAGCTGGTAAAAAGCATGCAACAGCTCTTATGCAGAATATGGTCAGACGAGTGCATGCCTCCGGATTGGAATTTAAGTGTGCTCTGCCCAATCCACAAGAAAGGCGATCCGGCTAACCGCAACAACTACTGCGGAATCAGTCTTCTTAATATGGCATATAAGGTTCTTTCTAGCGTGTTGTGTGAAAGGCTGAAGCCCATCGTAGACAAACTGATTGGACCTTATCAGTGCGGCTTTAGACCTGGTAAGTGTACCATAGACAAGATTTTCACGATACGCCAAATCCTGGAGAAGACCCATGATAAAAGAATCGACACACACCATCTCTTTGTCGAATTTAAAGCCGCTTTTGACAGCGCAAAAAGGTGTTGCCTGTATGCCGCCATGTCTAAATTTGACTTCCCCGCAAAGCTTATACGGCTTTGCCAAATGACGTTGAGCAATACCAACAGCTCCGTCAGAATTGGGAAGGACCTCTCTGAGCCATTTGAAACCAAACCAGAGCTAAACCGCAATGGTATAATATTTTACAAGAGTGTGCAATTGCTGGCGTATGCTGATGATATTGATATCATTGGCCTTAACAACCGCGCCTTAAGCTCTGGCTTCTCTGGACTGGATAAGGAAGCGAAAAAAGTGGGTCTTGCGGTGAACGAGGACAAGACGAAGTATCTGCTGTCATCAAAGAAAGAATCGGCGCACCTGCGCCTTGGCAGCCAAGTCACCGTTGAAAGCTACAAGTTTGAAACGTTAAGGGACTTCGTCTATTTGGGAACCAGAATTAACACGGAAAACAATATTAGTCTAGAAATCCAACGGAGAATCACTCTTGCCAACAAGTGTTAGTTTGGACTAAGTAGGCAATTGAGAAGTAAAGTCCTCTCTCGAAAAACAAAGATCACGTTCTATAAGTCCCTCATCATACCAGTCCTGATGTACGGCTCAGAATCATGGACAGTGTCAAGAGAAAATGAGATGGCCCTTGGAGTATTTGAGAGAAAAGTTCTCCGGAAGATTTATGGCCCTTCCCGTGATGCGAACGGTGAGTATCGAAGGAAATTTAACGATGAGCTGTACGGTCATTACGCAGACTTGACCCTAGTCCAGCGGGTTAAAGCCCAAAGGCAAGCCAAGATTAAATTAGATGGTTATCATCAACCAATCGTCGTGTCCCTGCAAAAATCGTTGGATTATATGTTCCCATTTTTTGTAATTGGAGTACATTAATAGTAATACTTTGTATACCTCATCGGACCACCTTCAGCTTTTAGAAAGCCGATCATTACTCGTGCTTTATCGACGAAAATCACGAGACTATCGCTCTGGCAGTATATACTCCAAGGAGTAACAACATTGGAGTACATTGCAAAGTACTCTGACGGTAGGTTTTCCATGGAGTAGCGGAAACAGCGAAGGTTTGAGTAGGTGGTCCAGTCCTAGGAGATCGCAATGTTAATTGGAGCACAATTTTTATATGAAAAAGGATTACATTTGGAGTACTCTGATGTTCCAATTGGAGTACTCTTTGGATAGGAAATAGAGTACTCTAGATTTTTGCAGGGGTGTTGCCATCTGGCTTAAGGCAGAATTAATCTTCGTTATTGCAAATATCGCCATACCCATACTGCAAATCTGATGGAAACCAATGTAATAAGTGATTGTCATGATTATAAAAAATAACAAACAAAAAAAAATCCTTGAAAGAAGTAAAACACTCAGAGAAAAATAAAATTCTAAAATTAAGAAAAAAATTCTTAGATTTATCTTTTGGCATTCTAAAAATTTTAAGAACTTTTCGGTCTTTAATATTCTTAGAATAAGAGGGTTTCATTCCTGTTTTTAAAATTGAGATGCAAAAAGCTTCAAATAAGAATAAAGTACTTATATTAAGAAAAAGTGTTCTTAAAAGAAAACTATGACGTACTCATATCAATAAATGAGAATAATGTACTTATATTAAACAAAATTGTTACGTACACAAATACATATTGAACATAGCTGCAATTAGACGCCGGCAAGCAGTGTGAGTTCGATTCTCGGTGGGGGCAACAAAGCAAAGTGGCAAATTATCATTTAGAACAAAGCTGTTTTTAGACGCCTATGCGCCGACTGAGGAGACGGACGACGCAGAGAAGGACTCCTTCTACGATAAACTTGAACAGACTTATGATCGCTGCCCACAGCATGATATCAAAATCGTGCTCGGCGACTTTAATGCCAAGGTGGGCAAGGAAGGAGTCTTTGGTCCCACAGTTGGAAAATTCAGTCTCCACGATATAAAATCCCCCAACGGCACTAGGTTGATTGACTTCGCCGCTGCTCGCAATATGGTCATCAGTAGTACCAGGTTCCAGCATAAGCGAATACACCAAGCCACATGGCTGTCCCCTGATCAAAGAACTAGAAACCAGATTGATCATGTCTTGATTGACGGCAGACATAGCTCCACCGTTCTGGACGTGCGTACACTGCGTGGTCCCAATATTGACTCTGACCATTATCTTGTCGCAGCCAAGATACGCACACGCCTCTGTGCAACGAAGAAAGTGCGCACAGTAACGGAAGGAAAGTTTGACGTCGAGAAGCTGCGCATGACACAGACAGCTGATAATTTCACAACTCGACTCTCACACCTGCTAGCAGAGGGCAATCCTCGACCTAACGATGTAACCGAGCAATGGAAGCATATCTCTCACTCATTGCGTACCGCCGCTGAGGCCACTATAGGGTTCCAGCGAGCCCGCAAGAACAACTGGTACGATGAGGAATGCAAAACTGCCTCGAAAAAAAAGGACGCTGCCTACAAGGAGACGTTGCGAACGGGCGCAACCCGCAGTGTATGGCAACAATATCGTGAGGCAAAGAAGGACGAGAGACGCCTGTGAGGCCGAAAGGCGTGAGTGTGAGGAGCTTGAGATGCTGGCTGGCAGGAATGATGCCCGAAAATTCTATGAAAAGATCCGGCGGATGACGGAAGGTTTTAAGACCGGGGCAAGCTCCTGTAAGGACAATAATGGCGACCTGGTAACCGACGTACAAAGTGTACTTAAATTATGGAGGGAGCACTTCTCCTCACTGCTAAATTGCGAGGGAGACGTCGAACCCGATACCCCAATCCCTGACTATGGAAAAGTCGTCCCACCACCTGACTATGATGAAGTGAGGATAGCTATATCCCGGCTCAAAAACAACAAAGCGCCTGGAAAAGACGGACTACCCGCCGAGCTGTTCAAACGCGGAGGCATGCATCAGCTCTTATGCAGAATATGGTCAGACGAATGCATGCCTCCGGATTGGAATTTAAGTGTGCTTTGCCCAATCCACAAGAAAGGCGATCCCGCTAACCGCACCAACTACCGCGGAATTAGTCTTCTTAATATCGCATATAAGGTTCTTTCTAGCGTGTTGTGTGAAAGGCTGAAGCCCATCGTAGACAAACTGATTGGACCTTATCAGTGTGGCTTTAGACCTGGTAAGTCTACCATCGACCAGATTTTCACGATACGCCAAATCCTGGAGAAGACCCATGATAAGAGAATCGACACTCACCATCTCTTTGTCGATTTTAAAGCCGCTTTTGACAGCGTAAAAAGGAGTTGCCTGTATGCCGCCATGTCTGAATTTGACTTCCCTGCAAAGCTTATACGGTTTTGTCAAATGACGTTGAGCAATACCAACAGCTCCGTCAGAATCGGGAAGGACCTCTCTGAGCCATTTGAAACCAAACGAGGCTTCAGACAGGGCGACTCCCTTTCGTGCGATTTCTTCAATCTGATGCTGGAGAAGATAATTCGAGCAGCAGAGCTAAACCGCAATGGTACAATCTTTTACAATAGCGTGCAATTGCTGGCGTATGCCGATGATATTGATATCATTGGCCTTGACAACCGCGCCGTAAGCGCTGCCTTCTCTGGACTGGATAAGGAAGCGAAAAAAGTGGGTCTTGCCGTGAACGAGGACAAGACGAAGTATTTGCTGTCATCAAAGAAAGAATCGGCGCACCTGCGCCTTGGCAGCCATGTCACTGTTGATAGTTACAAATTTGAAACTGTGAGGGACTTCGTCTATTTGGGAACCAGTATCAACACCGAAAATAATATCAGTCTAGAAATCCAGCGGAGAATCACTCTTGCCAACAAGTGCTACTTTGGACTGTGTAGGCAATTGAGAAGTAAAGTCCTCTCTCGAAGAACAAAGATCACGCTCTATAAGTCTCTCATCATACCTGTCCTGATGTATGGCTCAGATTCATGGACAATGTCAAGAGAAGATGAGATGGCCCTTGGAGTATTTGAGAGAAAAGTTCTCCGGAAGATTTATGGTCCTTCCCGTGATGCCAACGGCGAGTATAGAAGGAAATTTAACGATGAGCTGTACGAGCTCTACGCAGATCTGACCATAGTCCAGCGAATTAAAGCCCAAAGACTCCGCTGGCTGGGCCATGTTATGCGAATGGACAAAGAAGCTCCAGCACAGAAGGTTTTCCTATCGTCGCCTGAATTCGGCAGCAGAGGAAGGGGGAGGCCTCGACTGAGATGGAAACAACAGGTGGAGGATGACTTGAACTCCCTTGGGGTTTCCAATTGGCGTCCGTTATCGCTAAAAAGGAATGACTGGCGTGCTTTGATACGAAACGGCCAAAATCGCTTAGGCGGTTAAGCGCCAATAAATGAATGTTTTTAGACGCTGACAAGCAAAAGTAAACGATGGCATCGTAGTAGACACCTTGGTTGAGCGTTCGACGGACCTGAGTTCGATTATTGGGGAAGTCAATATAAGAACTCTGAAAAATAATTTTTTTTTAAATTAGAAAAAGAAAAATGATATTGACTTCACCGAGAATCAAACTCACGACCCCTTAAAAATGAAAACTAAACGTTCTTGGAATAAGAATAACAAACTAATCCTAAGAATATATTGTTCTTGAAACAGCACCGAGCGCTCTTAAATTCCGACAAAATTATTCTTGAGATAGGAATTTTCGATCTAAGAAGAAAGTTCTTGATATAAGAATTTTGTACTTCGTATAGGAATATTCGGCATTACCGTACTTTCGTGACCAAAATTCTTGATTTGGGCGTCGAGGAATCCATTTCCGGTATTAATTTTTTCCAAGGACTGACACCGAAACCGTAACCGTAACCGATTCATTTTTCAAAACCGAAACCGTAACCGTTATTTTGATATGGAAAAGACCGAAACCGAAACCGTTTCAAAAGCCGGAACCGGTTCCAAACGGTTTTGAATTTTTTCAATACCTTACTTATGTGAGTGGGCACATAGGTACTTCGTTTTACAAATAGGTACCCCGAAAGTTTTCATGGAAGATTGTGGAGCCACGTTTTGACATCAGTATCAAAATTCTGAAAGAGGAAGTTTGAATATAGTTGAATGAAGCGATCGAAACAAATTCACGAGATCCGAAAAAGAAATGTTCAGGCTTGCCTCGGAAAGTGCCACTAATTTTAATGTTTTTAACGATTTATACATTTCCTTTGGCATCCATTTTAATAAAAAAGTAGAGTTAACTTTAGGAATTTGTTGTGCAGAAATTTCATCTATGCATAGCGTTAATAAATGTATTATTATATTGGAGAAATCCCATCATGGCCGCAGAAAAAAAGTTATGAAAATTCAGACCTATTTCGTAGCTACATAGGTACTTGAGTATTTTAGTAGAACATTTTTTTTCCTGTTTTTATTTGCAAACCGAAACCGGAACGAAACCGTAACCGAAACCGAAATAAATTTTGAAGAACGAAACCGGAACCGAAACCGAAACACGTTGCAAAAACCGAAACCGAAACCGGAACGTTATTTTAATCGGTTTCAGACATTGATTTTTTCTTTTGACGTCCGCTAGATATGGTTTATGAAAATTTAATTTTTTTTTAATTTGTTTTATGAATTTTGCAAAACAAATTGTATTCATTCAGATTAAAATTTTATTCTTTATGTTCATCTGGGTTTTTTATGGTCGAGGAACCCATTTCGGGTTTTGCTTTTTTTACGTCCGCCAGAAGGCGCTTCCGTCCATTTTTTGGATTTTAACACCTTTTTTCCGAAAACCAACAACAATGTTCCGAAAATCTATGAATTTTGACTTTCCCATAATGCAATTTCTTTTTTTAAGTAGGCTAATACCATGATTCTGCGTTCTTGATAAATTATGAAGAAAAATTTGCTTGTACCCGAAAAAGTTTTTTTGAAAACCAGTTGTATTTTATTCAAATCAAGGCGAATTCATACAGGTGTGTTCGAGCGAATTTAGATCTACACGCACACACACACTCCTTGTAATTGAAAATGTCAGACAAAGCAACAACATAAGCAATTTGACAGCTACGATTCCATTTTCAAAGAAGAAGAAGAAACCATATGGTGGGAGGATGCCACCTGTAATGAATTCGCCTTGATTCAAATTAATTTCAAAATATTTTTTTTAAAACCAATCGCGATGTTCACTGCCTGATCCTTAATAGACGGTGAGCTGACAACATAAAAATCATGTCACTCGATGCAAGGTTGATTTCCACATAGGTTAGGTTCAAGTGGTTGCCGCAGAGGCACACTTGGTTGTTGGGATTTTCCACATAGCAGAATCTCGTGACTGACACTCCTAAACCGACACCGTTACTCCTCCTCGAACCACTTAGATGACTTTATGAAGGCCATCAAGTTCTTTATGTCCAGTTCCGCGATCTGGCTTAGGCTATCCAGGAAGGGAACTCCCAATAATATTTTATTAAACTGAAAACCCCTTACCGCTGGTGGGGGGAAGTTGTTCAGTTTTTGTTGAATTAAACCAACAAATTAGTGTGAGTTTGGAAGACTGGTTTATTCAGATATTTACATGAGTTTAGATACAATTTCTTAAAATAATGTTCCTATTTTATTTAAATGTGTTTGTGTGAAGTAACAAACGAGCAATAAAAAAGGGCCTGATCTAATCATAGTTTTTCGATCAGTTGGTCTTTGTTAATTTTATTGATTTTTTATTACTTCTCAAGTGTTTCCTATTTTAGAGATTATTTTAAATGGACATACATGTCTAGCATACTGATTATTTATAGTTATTTATATTCACTTTAGCTGGCTCGAGGTCTCTGTTTTTCTCGCAAAAACTAGTAAAACCACAAGTTTTTCGTTTTGCCAATATATTTCAATTGCCGTCGGCAATCGTCTTCAGGACAAACTGGTAACAACATACAAAACAATTAATTAAATTAATTATATTAACAATAAATTATTTTCATACATACATTTATTAACACGTTCGTACTGTCTAACGTGGAGTATCATACTGTCTATTATTTCCTAACAGGTGGCGGTACGCCTGTGCTACGCTCTCTATATCTAATCGGTAATTTATTCTCTTTTCTATTGGTGTGTTAATGATGTGCAGCATTTCTATTGTGTACCTCTTCTTGTATTGTTTTTCTTGCTGAAGCACAGAAGCTTCATCGAAGTTCGGCGAGTGTTTATTGTTTGCACAATGGGCCATTAGGGCCGTTTTATGGTTATGTGTTTGATGACAATATTTAAAGTCAGATTTGTGTTGCGCTAATCTACTTTTTAATTTTGACTTCGTAGTTCCTACATAAAATTTACTACAAGATTCATTGAGATTACCTTGGCAAGGTATTTTGTATATGACATTACTTTTTTCCGCGATTGGTATTTTGGATTTAGTATTATTAAAAATATGTTTTAATGTATTTATTGGTTTGTGTGCTATTTTTATTCTTTGATTGTTGTAGCAATCCAATTTTTTAAGCCGTTCTGACAATTGTGGTACATATACTACTGATTTAAATATCTTCGGCTCGTCAACTACATGATTATGGTTTTCTGATACCGATTTTCTTATTAAAGAATTTATTATATTGTCTGGAAAATCATTATTTTTTAACATCATTTTAATTTCGTTTTTAATTTCTTCGTGGTAAGTGTCGTCAGATATTTTAAACATACGTCGAATACAGCCTCTCGCTGTATTAATTATCATCGTTTTTGGATGTTTAGAATTATAATTGATGATTCGTCCCGATGCTATAGGTTTCTTATACCACTTTAGCTTTATCTCATTACCATGTCTTATTATAATTGAGTCCAGGTAAGGTAATTTTCCGTTATTTTCAATCTCAGTACTAAATTTAATATGCTTACTAAAAGAATTAAACGCGTCAAGGGTGTTCTGTACCTCGTTTTCTTTTACTATCGCAAAAATGTCATCGACGTACTTTGTAAGTAGTCTAGGCTTTTGTTCAACTTTTTCAACAGTCCTTTGAAGCAACATTTCCATAATTATGTCCGCAATTACAGGAGATGTTGGTGATCCCATTGGTAATCCTCTAATCTGGGTGTAGATTTTATCCTCGTATTTAAAATATCGGTTTTCTTCGATACAAAATTTTAAAATTTCAATAAATAGTTTTTTTGGGATTTTAGTGTGTTCCTCTATTATATTCCATTTTTCTTGAATAACCTCAAGTGCTAGTTGGGTTGGGACGCTAGGAAATAGTGAGACAACATCGAAAGAAATTAACTTTTCATCATCAAAAATTCGTGCATTTTTTATCCTCTTCTTAAAATCAATTGTATTTTTCACGTTATAGCTAGAGTTTATTGTTACATTCTTTAAAATATTCGTCATGTATTTACAAAGCCCATACGATGGAGATCCGGTGGTTGAACAAATGGGTCTAAGGGGGATCCCTTCTTTGTGAATTTTAGGGAGTCCATAAATTCTAGGGGATATTGAAGTGGTGGTGATAAGACTATTTCTCTCGGCCTTTGAAATCAACTCCATTTTAAACATTTCATTTACCAAATGGTTGTTTTTAGTTTGTAATTTTGACGTAGGGGCTTGTCTTATTTCTCTGTACATCGTTAAATCATTTAATATTTCTTTCATTTTTATATTATAATCATTTTTCTCTATAGCTACCGTTTATTGCCTTTGTCCGACGTTAAAATTCTAATGTTATCATTTTGTTTAAGAAATTTACGAGTTCGGCCCATTGTATCAACTATTGCACTATCCATTGCACTTAGTTTATTTGTTTTTGTATGTTTTTTTATTAATACCGAAAATTTTGTGCGCGCTTCTTCTTGCTCTTCTTTGTTTTCAATTGTTTGTACAAGTTCTTCTCCGTCCGCGATGCATTCAAATAAAGGAAAATTCGTATTGTTTATTGGTAATGCGAACTTAGGACCTTTAGCTAAAAGCGCCTCTATGTCCGATGGAAAGCTCACATTTGTTGTGTTTACAAACCAATCTTGTTGCGTGTTGTTGTTAACGAAGATGTTATTGCGCTTGCTTTGTAGTTTTCTTGCTTTTCTTTTAACTTTGTTTTTAGTTTCTTTGCTATATTTTCTTCGCTGACTTTAAATATTTCAAAGGCATCTGCGCTCAGACGTCGTTTAATTGTTTTTGTAATCTCTTCAAACCGATGTTTTTGTTCTTTCAATAATATGTGTTTTTGTTTAATTAGTAGATTTAATATTTTCGTGTGGTAATGATACGTGTATCTATCTAGAGTTCTGTCTATATGTCTGTGTATGTCATGGTCAAAATTAAATAACTTATCACATCTAGTCGTATTTTTAATAAAATTGGGAATTAATCTAGATTTTCTACATTTTAACAAAAATTTTATGTTGGATTCTATTTTTACCACTTTCTTTGATATAACCTGATACTTATTTATTGCTGTTTTAGAGTTGCTATAGTTGTTTTTTATGTCCGCATATCCCATTTTGTTGTTGTTGGTATGCTTACGGCGTGCCTTCCGTTTCTTTAAAAATTCTGTTTTGTCGACTTTTACTTCTTAATATTCACTTTAGCTGGCTCGAGGTCTCTGTTTTTCTCGCAAAAACTAGTAAAACCACAAGTTTTTCGTTTTGCCAATATATTTCAATTGCCGTCGGCAATCGTCTTCAGGACAAACTGGTAACAACATACAAAACAATTAATTAAATTAATTATATTAACAATAAATTATTTTCATACATACATTTATTAACACGTTCGTACTGTCTAACGTGGAGTATTATACTGTCTATTATTTCCTAACAGGTGGCGGTACGCCTGTGCTACGCTCTCTATATCTAATCGGTAATTTATTCTCTTTTCTATTGGTGTGTTAATGATGTGCAGCATTTCTATTGTGTACCTCTTCTTGTATTGTTTTTCTTGCTGAAGCACAGAAGCTTCATCGAAGTTCGGCGAGTGTTTATTGTTTGCACAATGGGCCATTAGGGCCGTTTTATGGTTATGTGTTTGATGACAATATTTAAAGTCAGATTTGTGTTGCGCTAATCTACTTTTTAATTTTGACTTCGTAGTTCCTACATAAAATTTACTACAAGATTCATTGAGATTACCTTGGCAAGGTATTTTGTATATGACATTACTTTTTTCCGCGATTGGTATTTTGGATTTAGTATTATTAAAAATATGTTTTAATGTATTTATTGGTTTGTGTGCTATTTTTATTCTTTGATTGTTGTAGCAATCCAATTTTTTAAGCCGTTCTGACAATTGTGGTACATATACTACTGATTTAAATATCTTCGGCTCGTCAACTACATGATTATGGTTTTCTGATACCGATTTTCTTATTAAAGAATTTATTATATTGTCTGGAAAATCATTATTTTTTAACATCATTTTAATTTCGTTTTTAATTTCTTCGTGGTAAGTGTCGTCAGATATTTTAAACATACGTCGAATACAGCCTCTCGCTGTATTAATTATCATCGTTTTTGGATGTTTAGAATTATAATTGATGATTCGTCCCGATGCTATAGGTTTCTTATACCACTTTAGCTTTATCTCATTACCATGTCTTATTATAATTGAGTCCAGGTAAGGTAATTTTCCGTTATTTTCAATCTCAGTACTAAATTTAATATGCTTACTAAAAGAATTAAACGCGTCAAGGGTGTTCTGTACCTCGTTTTCTTTTACTATCGCAAAAATGTCATCGACGTACTTTGTAAGTAGTCTAGGCTTTTGTTCAACTTTTTCAACAGTCCTTTGAAGCAACATTTCCATAATTATGTCCGCAATTACAGGAGATGTTGGTGATCCCATTGGTAATCCTCTAATCTGGGTGTAGATTTTATCCTCGTATTTAAAATATCGGTTTTCTTCGATACAAAATTTTAAAATTTCAATAAATAGTTTTTTTGGGATTTTAGTGTGTTCCTCTATTATATTCCATTTTTCTTGAATAACCTCAAGTGCTAGTTGGGTTGGGACGCTAGGAAATAGTGAGACAACATCGAAAGAAATTAACTTTTCATCATCAAAAATTCGTGCATTTTTTATCCTCTTCTTAAAATCAATTGTATTTTTCACGTTATAGCTAGAGTTTATTGTTACATTCTTTAAAATATTCGTCATGTATTTACAAAGCCCATACGATGGAGATCCGGTGGTTGAACAAATGGGTCTAAGGGGGATCCCTTCTTTGTGAATTTTAGGGAGTCCATAAATTCTAGGGGATATTGAAGTGGTGGTGATAAGACTATTTCTCTCGGCCTTTGAAATCAACTCCATTTTAAACATTTCATTTACCAAATGGTTGTTTTTAGTTTGTAATTTTGACGTAGGGGCTTGTCTTATTTCTCTGTACATCGTTAAATCATTTAATATTTCTTTCATTTTTATATTATAATCATTTTTCTCTATAGCTACCGTTTATTGCCTTTGTCCGACGTTAAAATTCTAATGTTATCATTTTGTTTAAGAAATTTACGAGTTCGGCCCATTGTATCAACTATTGCACTATCCATTGCACTTAGTTTATTTGTTTTTGTATGTTTTTTTATTAATACCGAAAATTTTGTGCGCGCTTCTTCTTGCTCTTCTTTGTTTTCAATTGTTTGTACAAGTTCTTCTCCGTCCGCGATGCATTCAAATAAAGGAAAATTCGTATTGTTTATTGGTAATGCGAACTTAGGACCTTTAGCTAAAAGCGCCTCTATGTCCGATGGAAAGCTCACATTTGTTGTGTTTACAAACCAATCTTGTTGCGTGTTGTTGTTAACGAAGATGTTATTGCGCTTGCTTTGTAGTTTTCTTGCTTTTCTTTTAACTTTGTTTTTAGTTTCTTTGCTATATTTTCTTCGCTGACTTTAAATATTTCAAAGGCATCTGCGCTCAGACGTCGTTTAATTGTTTTTGTAATCTCTTCAAACCGATGTTTTTGTTCTTTCAATAATATGTGTTTTTGTTTAATTAGTAGATTTAATATTTTCGTGTGGTAATGATACGTGTATCTATCTAGAGTTCTGTCTATATGTCTGTGTATGTCATGGTCAAAATTAAATAACTTATCACATCTAGTCGTATTTTTAATAAAATTGGGAATTAATCTAGATTTTCTACATTTTAACAAAAATTTTATGTTGGATTCTATTTTTACCACTTTCTTTGATATAACCTGATACTTATTTATTGCTGTTTTAGAGTTGCTATAGTTGTTTTTTATGTCCGCATATCCCATTTTGTTGTTGTTGGTATGCTTACGGCGTGCCTTCCGTTTCTTTAAAAATTCTGTTTTGTCGACTTTTACTTCTTAATATTCACTTTAGCTGGCTCGAGGTCTCTGTTTTTCTCGCAAAAACTAGTAAAACCACAAGTTTTTCGTTTTGCCAATATATTTCAATTGCCGTCGGCAATCGTCTTCAGGACAAACTGGTAACAACATACAAAACAATTAATTAAATTAATTATATTAACAATAAATTATTTTCATACATACATTTATTAACACGTTCGTACTGTCTAACGTGGAGTATCATACTGTCTATTATTTCCTAACAGGTGGCGGTACGCCTGTGCTACGCTCTCTATATCTAATCGGTAATTTATTCTCTTTTCTATTGGTGTGTTAATGATGTGCAGCATTTCTATTGTGTACCTCTTCTTGTATTGTTTTTCTTGCTGAAGCACAGAAGCTTCATCGAAGTTCGGCGAGTGTTTATTGTTTGCACAATGGGCCATTAGGGCCGTTTTATGGTTATGTGTTTGATGACAATATTTAAAGTCAGATTTGTGTTGCGCTAATCTACTTTTTAATTTTGACTTCGTAGTTCCTACATAAAATTTACTACAAGATTCATTGAGATTACCTTGGCAAGGTATTTTGTATATGACATTACTTTTTTCCGCGATTGGTATTTTGGATTTAGTATTATTAAAAATATGTTTTAATGTATTTATTGGTTTGTGTGCTATTTTTATTCTTTGATTGTTGTAGCAATCCAATTTTTTAAGCCGTTCTGACAATTGTGGTACATATACTACTGATTTAAATATCTTCGGCTCGTCAACTACATGATTATGGTTTTCTGATACCGATTTTCTTATTAAAGAATTTATTATATTGTCTGGAAAATCATTATTTTTTAACATCATTTTAATTTCGTTTTTAATTTCTTCGTGGTAAGTGTCGTCAGATATTTTAAACATACGTCGAATACAGCCTCTCGCTGTATTAATTATCATCGTTTTTGGATGTTTAGAATTATAATTGATGATTCGTCCCCTGCTATAGGTTTCTTATACCACTTTAGCTTTATCTCATTACCATGTCTTATTATAATTGAGTCCAGGTAAGGTAGTTTTCCGTTATTTTCAATCTCAGTAGTAAATTTAATATGCTTACTAAAAGAATTAAACGCGTCAAGGGTGTTCTGTACCTCGTTTTCTTTTACTATCGCAAAAATGTCATCGACGTACTTTGTAAGTAGTCTAGGCTTTTGTTCAACTTTTTCAACAGTCCTTTGAAGCAACATTTGCATAATTATGTCCGCAATTACAGGAGATGTTGGTGATCCCATTGGTAATCCTCTAATCTGGGTGTAGATTTTATCCTCGTATTTCTTAAACAAAATGATAACATTAGAATTTTAACGTCGGACAAAGGCAATAAAACGGTAGCTATAGAGAAAAATGATTATAATATAAAAATGAAAGAAATATTAAATGATTCAACGATGTACAGAGAAATAAGACAAGACCCTACGTCGAAATTACAAACTAAAAACAACCATTTGGTAAATGAAATGTTTAAAATGGAGTTGATTTCAAAGGCCGAGAGAAATAGTCTTATCACCACCACTTCAATATCCCCTAGAATTTATGGACTCCCTAAAATTCACAAAGAAGGGATCCCCCTTAGACCCATTTGTTCAACCACCGGATCCCCATCGTATGGGCTTTGTAAATACATGACGAATATTTTAAAGAATGTAACAATAAACTCTCGCTATAACGTGAAAAATACAATTGATTTTAAGGAGAGGATAAAAAATGCACGAATTTTTGATGATGAAAAGTTAATTTCTTTCGATGTTGTCTCACTATTTCCTAGCGTCCCAACCCAACTAGCACTTGAGGTTATTCAAGAAAAATGGAATATAATAGAGGAACACACTAAAATCCCAAAAAAACTATTTATTGAAATTTTAAAATTTTGTATCGAAGAAAACCGAGTTTGATGCAACATTCATTCAGAATGTGCGAGTTATCAAATATTATTTGCTCCCAATAAAAAGTAAAATGACATGTCAACCATTTCGATATGATGCACTATTTTTTATATTTATGGATAGAATACTAATATATTTGAACGGCATGTCAATATCTATGGTCGTGATATGAATTTATATTGTCGGTATATCCATATCCATATTTACTGCATAGTAATAATGGTAGAGACAGCGCATTAATATATGTATATTGGTGAAATGTAAATTTTTCTGGGACGCATAATCATAATAGTTCAACAATTTTTACTATGGATTTTCTAACAATATTACAACTTGTTGGAGCGTTTTTTTTTAATTCTAAATTTTTTGAATTACTTTTGATTGAACATTTTTCTAAAAATTTTATAAAATGCCGTAGCCGAATGGTAGAATACTGGGCTAACGTGCCAGAGGAGCATGGTTCGATTCTCACTGAAACCAGATGTCAAATTATTAAAAATTTTGTTTTTTTAAACTATTTAGAATTTATCAATAGTTTATATGGATACCATTTCAATAGTGATTTATCAAAAAAGTATTGATGAAACATCCATATTCATTGATGGGACAGAAATATCAATTTTTATTTAATGTGATATCAATAATTATGGGTGTTCGATCCATAGATTTCCCTCCGTGAACTTAAAAAAAAATTGTATTAAAAAAATTTAGTAAACATTTTATTAAAAAAGAATTTTATCATTTTTTTTTTTTTTCAATTTTGGACATTTTTAATTTTTACGTAAAGCTTGATCTTTTTCCTTTAAAATATTTTTTTTTTGTAATGGACCTCGAAAATTGCTTAATGTTCTTTCAAAAGACAATTCATTTATTTTTTGTTGTTTTTCTCTAGGCTTTGATAAAGTTGGTTCGCGTCTGCACTAGTAACAAAATTAAACTTTAACTAAGTCAATTCCATTTTCCATTAAAAATGGTTATTATGAAAAAAAAATTGGATCCACCCTTTAGGCTTTATCTATTACATAGATGTGACTTATATAAAAGGTGCAACGAGCAAAATTTTAAGCAGAGCTCACTGCTTTAAAAATAATTGACTTAATGAAAAGTCGCATAACCGTAACGTCATGAATAACCGTAACGATTTTCACTGTTTGATCCCAGTACAGCCTGTGTGAATTTAACTTCCGCTCATACCGAAATTATCGGAACTATCGATTATATGGGGGCGATGTGTTATATTGGTCCAATCTCATTGATTTTTAACATCGACATTCCACATTCTAAAACAGCAATAGTTACGAAATTTCACGTTTCTACCTATATAACTACAGGAGTTATCTACCAAAATCCGTTTATTGGAACAATCGATTGTATGGGGGCTATGTGAAATATTTATCCCATCTCGATGATTTTCAACATCGATATTTCAGATATAAAAATAGCAATACGTTCAAAATTTCACGTTCCTACTAAACACGTAGGAGTTATAGCCCAAAATCCGTTTATCGGAATAATCGATTGTATGGGAGCTATGTGAAATATTTATCCCAGCTCGATGATTTTCAACATCGATACTTCACATATAAAAATAGCGATAAGTCCAAAATTTCACGTTCCAACGTGTTTAATTACAGGAGTTATAGCCCAAAATCCGTTTATCGCAACAATCGATTGTATGGGAGCTATGGGAAATATTTATCCCATCTCGATGATTTTCAACATCGATATTTCACATATAAAAATAACACCACTTTCAAAATTTCACGTTCCTACGTGTTTAATTACAGGAGTTATAGCCCAAAATCCGTTTATCGGAACAATCGATTGTAAGGGAGCTATGTGAAATATTTATCTCATCTCGATGATTTTCAACATCGATATTTCACATATAAAAATAGCAATACTTACAAAATTTCACGTTCCTAGGTGTTTAATTACAGGAGTTATAGCCCAAAATCCGTTTATCGGAACAATCGATTGTATGGGAGCTATATGTAATATCGGTCCGATCTTGCTGGTTCCGACAAATGATTCCTATATTGGAAAATGGTGGCCGCATACAAAATTTCAGCCAAATATCTCAAAAACTGAGAGACTAGCTTGCGTTCAAACAGACAGACAGACAGACAAACGGACAGACGGACATGGCTAAATCAACTCATCTCGTCATCCTGATCATTTCGGTATACTTATTGATGGGTCTATCTCTTCTTCTTCTCATACTTACAAACATCGGACCAAATTTATAATACCATTTCATTTTCATGAAAGGTATAAAAATAATAATAATAATGTGAGAAAAATGTAGGTATATAAATTTTACAATATTTCTATATCACAATTTTTTATATCTTGCTCTGAGCTATCATAAATGTTAGATGTGTTGAACTAAGTTTATTTCAAAAAAAAATTGTTTAGTACATTGACAAAAAGCTAAAAACGGCTAAAAAATAAGAAAACGGCTAAAAAACGGCTAGCGGCTAGATTCAAATTTTTCCGGCTAAATAAAAAAAAGGCTAGATCTAGCCGGAAAACGGCTACACACACACATACGATTGATAAACTTGAATATTTAAAATTTCATATTGTATTTCCGGTAAGAGGTTCCTCTTAATGATCTCAACAAGAGTACTTTCTGAGAGTGGTTGGGTTAACCGATCAGTCATTTGAACTATGGAGTCATAAAAACAATCAAAACTTTCATTTGCTTTTTGTTTTCTGTCACGAATCTTCTCTCGGTAGTCTACATCAGTCCTAGTATCCATATACTGACGTCTAAGGGCCTCACATAAACCAGACCAACGAACTTCACAGATTTGTGGTACCTCCAAAACCAATCGCTAGCTTTAGAGTCGAACAGCAAACGTGCGTGTCTGCATACAATATCAAAACAACCGCCTAATGGATGATTAGTAAGAGCTTCAACACGATAAATAAAGTTTTCAACTGGCATGCCATCACTCGCACCCGTGAAGCGCAACTTCCAGTTGGTAGTGATGTGTCCGACCTTATCAGGCCTAAAAGATAATTCATTACTAGCTTGCCTTGTAATATTTCTATTAGGCATGTGGTCAAAAGCTGAAGCAGCTGTATTTGGTACGCCTGCGGGCGGAAGTCCAAGTAACTGCTCGAAAGTTTGTTGTTCCACGTTTTACAAGGTATTCAAGTTAGATGGTAGTGGTGGTTGCGGCTGTTGTGGAAACTGCAAGCTTAACCGCCTAAAACCTGCTTCAATTCTGCTATTAATCGAATTATCGAGACTCTGCATTATTGCAGCCTGCTGAGCACCAACGGCAGCGGTAACCATATTGCTTATGTCATCCGCTCGCGCAGGTGTAACAACAGGTTCTTGATCATCCTGCCCAGGTATACTCATAGAGTGTTGCATACTCTGACCAGTCTTAATACTGTTGTCCTCAGACTTCGATTTTTCTCGAGAACGAGTATCGTAACGATGTGGAGTATTTGTTGTAGAACCAAAAGATTTATCTGACACAACCCTAATATGGCATATTGGACAGTTGGGATTGTTTTTCAAATATTTAGATAGACACGTTTTGTGAAAAGCATGATCGCACTTAGTCTTATGCAATATTGCGTGATTTCTACTAAAATTGTGACATATTCCACAGCGCCATCCATTTTCATCGGACTTGGTTAAGTCTTCGTTACTATGAATAGGGGCCATGTTGCAATGTCTCAAGGTAAGATATATAAAAACGAAAATCGAAAGGTACTAGTCCTTACTCAAGTTGCAGCAAAGGTTGCTAGGAAAATAAGGAAAGATAAAAAAAATTCAAGAGTTTGTAAAGGTGATTTTCGACCTTTACCCAAGGCAAGATTTTTCAAAAAAAATTAATCCCGAAAAGATGATACATATATAGTACATACGTGTGTAACTAGCGATAATCTAATTTGTTTAAGATAAGATACGATAAATATAAAAAATAAAATTCTGGTTCCCAGTTAATTTTCCTGATAGAAGTAAATCGTGGTCAAAACCCATTCGTATCCTTCAGCGATATCTCAAGATAAAAAGCGAAAAACCATCCGACCCCAATGGTATTGCCGTATTTAGAAAGTTGTGGGATTATACGATCACGTTTAGTATGCATTAGTTAGATATTACATCAATATAATTAACTACCTACATTTCTAAATGAATGCTAAAAATAGTCATATAAATCGCCAAAAAATTTGCTTATCTTTGGTTAAAGATTATCAAAGAAAATTCCTTGCAATTCACAAAGAAATAGGGAAATGATAAAGCTACATCCACACTCATTTGTCCGTCATGGTCCGATATTAAATATTTTAAAAAAATTGCAATTCCAATTAACAAGCAAATAAGTGCTGCTATGCGTATGAGCACCGAATGTACTGGCTAACAATCGAAGTCGAAGCTGTCACAGTTCCAGCGATCATCGCGATGCTGTACGGCGGGTATAATTCGAAAAATATAATGGTGAGAAATGTTATAGTCGAGAAAGGAAAACTACTTAGCACTTTTGGTTTTACCTTTATCGAAATTGAAATTAAAGAGAATTAATGGGATCTACACAGACCAACAATGAAAATAAATTGCAATGTATGCTGGCTTGTTAAAGTGCAAGCCTTTCAATACAACCAAAAGAACTGTTGCTGTATCGGGCCCCACGTTGGGCGCCAAAAATAATTATTATCTGTAGCATGCAACGTTTTGTAGAAAGCACAGTGTATGCAAAAAGTAGGAAGCGGGCGCACGTCTCTAATCCGGCTCTTGCTCGTCGGCTAACGGGGTGGTGTTCTTACTCCTACCTTTCGGTTTTCGCGTACTACTACAGAACAATTACTTTATTTAACGTGCTGGAGGGAAAAAAACAAAAAAAAAATGAAAAGGGATACCTACGTTGGCTCAAAAAGCTTGATGACGCTTGGGTTTCCGAACAGGATATATTGCATGATGTTGCCCACCCTACCATGATGATTTCCAGAAAGAATCCAACAAAAACTGAAAATCCCTAATACTTGCCACACTTAGCTACTATGAGGCATGGGAACCATAAAATAAAAGTTTACTGAGTCATTTTAAAGTTTGACAATTTTTATTAAATAAACCATATACTACTTCCTAATTACCTTCTTCATTTAGATTTTATCTTATTTTTGAATCATGTAAATAGGATATACAATTTGAATTTAGTGAAAATTATCATATTGCAATATCAAAATTTGCCTTTGAAAAAAAAAATCTTAAATACAAACAAAAATTTCAGATTTATACTAACGATTCTAATTTTGTACAAGGAATTTATTTATTTAATTGGTTAACTAACCGTTTATATACTAAAACAATATTATTATCAACCGACTTATGCGCTTTTGCTTATGACGTATTAAAATTGTAATCCAAGATTTTAACTCAATCGCATATTAACTAGGATATTTTAAGTATAATATTTAAATTTAGTTTTACTTTGCATTATTTCGAAGCGAGGAATAAAAATTACAAATGGTTTTTTTTTTTTTTTTGTGTACCAACCTGGCAACCCTAACTTTATCTAAGTTAGAAAAACGAAACGAAAGAGAAATGAATAATATGTACATTCATTCACTCATCACACTAATACCAAAGAAAATTTGTGAGAGAATAAACAAAAACAAAATCGACTTACCACTTCGGCTCCAACGATGAAAGATCTTTCAGCATGAAATCTGGAACAAGTAAATGTATGCTGGAAATCAAAAAATATTTCTAACACACCACAATTGTTGTTGCTTTTCGATTTTCAATAGATTAGGTTAGGTTCAAGTGGCTGCCGCAGAGGCACACTTAGGCCAGTTTTGAAGGCCCGTTGTGATACCACCAACACAAGGAAAGTCAGCCCCGGGACCCAGCCATATGGAAAATCCCTGAGTTGTTGGGACCTTCCACATAGCAGAATCCCGGGACTGACACTCCTAAACCGACACCGTTACTCCTCCTCGAACCACTTAGATGACTTTATGAAGCCCATCAAGTCCTTTATGTCCAGTTCCGCGATCTGGCTTAGACTATCTAGGAACGGAACTCCCAAAAAGCGCGTTCTCACGCCGCTCAAAGCCGGACAGTTGCAGATGAGGTGCTCCACCGTTTCCTCCTCCTCATCATCTTTGCAACTCCTGCAGCATCGTCGGTAGGGCACACTTAGCCTTTCTGCATGCCTACCAATGAGGCAGTGACCGGTTAATACCCCTATCAATATGCAGATTTCCCTCCTAGTTAGGGCATAAATGCGTCTAGACCTTTTAAGATCCCATTTTGGCCAGGTTTGTTTCGATATCCGACACCCTGGGGATTGCAGCCATCTTTCGTTGGCTTGACGGAGTGTGTGCTCCTTCAGCATTAGTTTGCATGTGGCAAACGGCATACCTAAGCGCTCTTTATCCCGAAGAACCTGCTTGGTCGTGCCCTGCCTGGCAAGCTCGTCTGCCTTACAGTTTCCCTCAATGTCCCTATGTCCCGGGACCCATATGAGGTTTACGCGGTTCTGTTGGGCCATCTCCTGAAGAGATCGACGACAGCTGAGCGTCAGTTCAGAGTTGAACGTGTATGAGCCAAGGGATTTGATTGCCGCCTGGCTATCGCTGAAAATAGTGATATCTCCTCCGATAACACGTTTGCTTAACCAGGCCGCGGCGTCCCGGATTGCCGAGACTTCCGCCTGGAAGACGCTACAATGATCAGGTAGTCTGAAGGAGAGTTCAAGGTCCAAATCCCTTGAATAAACCCCTCCTCCAACTCTGCCGTCCAACTTCGAGCCGTCGGTGTATATGGAAGTGCCACCATTTGTTTCGGGACACCAATCCGTCCTCTCCCAGTCTTCTCTGCTGGGAATGTTTATTTTGAAGCAGCTATCCCCGACTGTAGTGGTCGCACAACGATCTGTGCTTAGAGGGAGAAAGCTGTAAGATTCCAGAATACTGGAGTGTCCAATAGTACCCGCACCCCAACTGGAGGTTTCTCTTAGGCGCAGAGCTGATGCCGCCGCTGACCGAAACCCTTCCAGATCAAGTGGCAAAATGCCCAGAATGGCCTGGAGGGCTTCGTTGGGCGTTGTCCTTAGCGCACCGCTTATACAGATCATATTGGATCTATGGACTTTCCGCAACAGATTCAGGTATGTTGTCTTGCTCAGTGCCGGCCACCATACGACGACTCCATACAGCATGATTGGGCGAATGATGGCCGTGTAGATCCAACTGCATACTCTAGGGCTGAGCCCCCATTTTTTGCCAATGGCTCTTTTGCATGTGTAAAGAGCGATGCAAGCTTTCTTCTGGCGCTGAAGAACATTCTCCTTCCAATTCAGTTTCCTGTCCAGAACTATGCCTAGAAACTTGGCCTTATCCGACAAGCCCAGGCGCGTGCCATCTAGTTCTGGTAGGCTTAGTGGCGGTATTTTGTACCGGTTGGTGAAGAGGACAAGTTCCACTTTCCCCGGGTTGATACTAAGTCCGCAGATAGATTAAATTTATATTAATTTCCCTTTCCTTTCAAGCATTTGGAATCACCTCTTTGCTTTAGTTATTAAGGGGTGGTTAAAACTTCATTAAATTATATCGCTTTGAAAAAAAATCGCATGCGATAAAAAAGTTTATGTCAATTCTCGCAATGCTAATAATGCAAAACTATCAATTACCAATTTGCTTTTTAACAATTTAATTAATTTGATCTTCATGAAACACAAAATTAGTTAGATTTAGTTTATGTTATTGTTTTGTTTTTTTTTTTTTTCATAAATATTTTTCTCTCTTTTCATTAAATAAATGTATACTAATGTGTGGACATAAGTATATATATATACGTATGTATTACGATTATCATTTAAGTATATACACCATAATTCAGAAAAAATGAGAAAAACTCACGAAAAATGTTTTTAGCTGTAGTTTTTTTTTCAAATCTTTTGAAACCTAAAGTTTTTTTTTCTCTTTTTTTTTAAATTATTCAAAACTATTTAGGCATGATATAGGCAAAACTTATTTATATTTTATATTAATTTTTATACTATGTATAACTTTTTCTAAATGTCTTCACTACACAAATTCGAACACTAAATACTGGTTCTTCTGCCCACATGCTGCCTGAAGATAGAGATGAGGAAAATATTGCCAGGTTTGCAGTAAATCTTCTCCAGAAGATAATGATGAAGCTGCTCGCTGAACTTTGGGAACTTTCCCCATTTTCATGATTTCCGAATTGGTTTTCGTAATTTAGAAATTTAAATGCCTCGCGTTTTCAGGGTATTTAAGATTCCGGAATTTCCTTATTAAAACGTTATTGTACAGATGTTTTCGATATTACAAGATTAGCGTTTTTGCTAAATTAAAACTTCCGAACTAAAAGACGGTATTACATTTCTTAAAAACGTTTAGGAAATTGAAGACTGGAAACCGGACGATCTTGACTGTCTGAAGTCAAAAATCAAAAAGAGGACGAACCAACGCCATTCTCTCTCAGCTTACCCGTAACATTCCGGAATTTTTATATTCTTCTTTGCATGATCATCGCTGATGGCGTGATTTTCTTAAAGACCAAAAAGTGATATAGGATAAATGTCAGTGTAATCAATCTAATTGTTTACAGCAAATGTCTAATGTTCTAGCTTAGCAGGGGGCAGAACCGGAAGCTCGAATTTACGATATAACCGAAATTCGAAAAGTATACAAAGATAAATCTATTTATGATATGAAATGAACAAAAAAAAAATTGTGGAATTTATTAACAAATGTCTCATTATACGTATGTATAAATATATATTTATATATATAGGTATAAGAGCGATAACCTATAATCTAATACATACGTCAAAATATACCATAATTTTATAACTATGACTCAAAGTATTAAATTTCCTATGATAGGGTATCCATTTAGGTATGGCTACTTTTTATAAAGAAATCTGAAAAATGTTAATTGGAAAGTTATTGCTTATTCAGTCCTCCATTAATAGAGGTTTCCCTGATAAGATACCACCAGTTTAAAATGGGGTATGAAAATGGTAATTTGGCTACAAGCGCCACTACAAAAGCGCTCAAAAATAAGGCGCGTCAACAAGTAGAATCGCTCCTCATACACCCGTCAAACGTTAATGTTGTCATGCGCACTCTGGAGCACCATTACGGACGCCCAGAATTGCTCGTGCGTAGCCAAATTGCAAAGGCCCGTGCCTACCCTGTCGTCACTAGCGGAAAGATTTCCGATATTATCAAGTTCCGGCGCTTCTCCACATTTAAACAACCCTATCTTACTCGACGAGTTGTTGAGCAAACTGCCATTCAACAAAAGAGAAGATTGGACTCGCCATGTGTTGACATTGCAACAGCCATATCCAACTGTTCGAGATTTCTCCGATTGGTTACAATATGTCGCCTTGTTTGTTTCGATGGCCGCTGATGTCATGCCCGCTAAACAACCTGCAAATGAAATAGTTATTAATAAAACCAAAACTTCCACAAACCCGGTTATGTCTATTAGCAAAGATGATTACAAATGTCCAATGTGCAGCGATAATCATCATTTGTTAAGATGTCAACAGTTCAAAGTTGCAGAAAATTCTTATAAATGGGACATACTGAAGAAGAACAATTTGTGTTTTTCATGTCTGCTGCCAGGTCATAGTCTAATAGTACATTTACACAGCACCAAATTTGGCGAAAAATTGCAAATTTGGCGCTTTTTTCCATACAAATTTCGTTTTTCAAATTTGGAATTCCATCGCATTTGGCCTCATTCGCTGAACAATACAATCCACAATTCCTCAAAATAGCAACCCTGCCTGTGTTCCACATTTAGAATTGCCCAGCAAGAACTGATATTGGACCAGTTCCACTAAGAAAAGAGAGAAGCCTTCTTGATTCTTCATTTATTATTACTCTACATGTGTTTAAAACATCAAGGTGGTGCATTTTCTTTCGGTGGCTTTGTATTCTGGTAGAAGATTCTTGCTGGGAAGGTTCGAAATGACACATTCAAATTCGCCAAATTTGGTGCAGTATAAATGTACTATAAACAGCTGTTCAAGACGACGACAATGTGGAACACAAGGTTGCAACAGATTCCACAATCGCTTATTACATAAAGATAATTCTAATGAGAATCCAACTCAGGCAAGCGATGTAGACACAGTCAGTGGCATTGTTTATCCCTCTATAGTTTGGCAACTTCTTTTCTTCTTCTTACGAATTTGAGTGGAAGGCACTGGCTGAGTGACTCCAAATGAAATGGAATGAAGAAATAGTATGAAGCCCAATAAGCCATTTTGTTTGATATCAATCTGAGACGCATTTGAGATGAAACCTTCAATGTCAGTTCGCACTTTTTGAAAACTTAATATCAATTAATCAATCAATTAATTTTCGATTTAGTGATAAACTACCAGTAGCAGGTACACTTTTTTGCTAAATGAATATTAACTTGAGGTATAATTAAATCAAGCATCGGCGCCCCATAGATCTTAAGATCACTCAAACAAGTTGGATTCATCACATAGACACGGTGCGCTCTTGTTTACCAAATGATTTAGTCGTCGCTGGGCAAGGGTCGAAAACACATCGCGTGGGGGTCTCGCTTGTTTGGTCAGCGAATGTTAAAAATATAGTTCGGACGATCACGGCGCGTGTATAAGCGTTCTCACTTATACACCTGCATTTACAAATCTGCCGACCCATGAATTAAATATAAAAATTATACTATAAATGTCCAGCAGTTTCTACCTTCACAGTTTTTATACATACGACCCCCTCTACCATTCCCTAAAATAAATTTTGTCCAAATCATGGTACATTATTGACCCTCATTATTTACCAAAGGTTTGAGAAAATATTTTTCTGTGCTTATGGGGAATATGCTGTGCGTGTGTATTAGTGTGTTTTTTGCGAGTTGCGCTACTATATAAGGTATACAATGGTCAGTGGCTGTCAAACTATGCAACGTTCAGCTCATACGTGCCAACAACGAACACTTTTGAAATATCTGCCTGTTAAGTTGAGTCACAGCCTGCGCCTTTCGTATACTGGCCGTGTGTAAGAAGCGTGTCAAACATTATTATATGAATCAGTGCAAATGTGAGTTCTGCGCATGCGCAAGTTTTGTTTGTGTTAGTGAATTGTAGTAGCGCGTTTAAAAAAAATATCAAAGGGCTCAAAAAGGGTCACTATCCCCATTACACAAATTGTGCATAGTTTTAGTTATAAAATCTTTGATTAGTCGATTAAATAATGAAAATACCAAAATATAATGCATAAGTGGATGTATTTGCTATTTAAACATATTGAATTACGAAAATAAAAGCATTAAAATTCATGTTTTTGAAGTGAAAAAAAAAATCAAACATACTTGTACATAAATATATACATATATAGAAGGCAGGCTTTGCGTATTTATTACTTACACATGGCTTATAACCATACAAATTATCGTGGGGTGACAGGTAAAACTCATTAAGTACACTAACAAAGAATTTGAGATATTAAGGTTTTAAACACTTTTTAACGTCAAAATTCAACCAGACGCTCTAATATCTTTAAAGTTTCATGTAGTTAAATCTAGAGAGGTGACAATACGGCTGCAAGCTTATTTTTTTTAGAACTCAGCCATAATCTTCGTTATTGACAAAACTGTATTTAGTGACTTTTCCCTGTCCAAAAATTTGTTATAGCTTTGTAAAAAATTAAAAAATAAACAACTTAAGCATTCAGAATTCCCTTTATTAATGTAAATACATGTGCACAATTTATTTTCATCTGATTCGTTATCGCTTCTTTCGAATAAAGGCAAAGATTCCCTTCCGGTAAATGTTGTTGATGGCTAGTTCTTATACCATGGCACCATTTCCTCTGGTATTTGTCCGGCATTGCAAAGTTTTATAAGATCTGCTTTTTTTGCTGCAGATATCGGAAGCATCGCAGGGCTCAGATTAGCAGAACCCGTTCGAGGTCGACCTCTCCCTGCACTGATATTTATTTCTTTGTAGTCACTAGTGTGATCATATCTGTAATATATGGTGTCAGGTTTGGACTTTTCCACTTTTATGCATTTATTTTTCAGCCCTCTTTATCCTTGTTACGGTTTTTTATTGTTGCTAATGCCAATTCGTGTAAATTGTAAAATCATTATACGTAAGCATATGTACTTGATACTTATTTGTTCGCTTTCTTCTAGCAGATTTGAAAATTTCAGCCCAATCATTCATGCAAAATGCAGTTTTATGCCGTTTAGTGACCTCTATTGCTGAATGTATAGAGTCACACTCCATATATGTATGTCCTGATTCTAGACGCTTAAGTTCAATTTTTACTAAATTACTGGCAACATGTAAGACGTGTAGTAATACTGCAGCTACTTGCTGATTTCGATTTTGGCCACCACAAGTATCGCAAAATAAAAATATTTCCTTTACCGTGGCAGGCAGACTTAGAAGAAACTTATACAAGATTGAGCCTATTTCGCTGCTTCCACGTTTGCCTTGGAGTTCGTTCCACGTGAAGCAATGCGCTTCTTCCACATCTCCAACATAAATAGTTAAATTATACACGCATATTTTTTTCATTAAATACGGTAATGAGTTTTACCTGTCCAAGTTTTATACAAATTTTTAGATAATGATATTTTAATTTTTGCAAAGCCCGCCTGCTCTAAGTTGGGCAAATATTAAATCATTTTTCAAAAAGGCCAGTGAAAAATAATGTGATATATGCAAAAAACGGGGTTTTTCCAAAAACTGTACTTAATGAGTTTTACCTGTCACCCCACGTTATATTATTCGCGTATACATTAAAAATACGATAAATTCAAATTTTTCGAAAATAAATAAATTCATATATCCATACTTATTTCTCTATAGAATATAAGGTTTTGCATTTTTATTATTTAAATATGGCTCACATCCATGCAACGAAGTGAATTTATTTACATTTTGTTAAAGTATGCATTTATTTATGCCCCTTTGTTTACAAAAGTTCAACGACATCCTTGAGATTTTGTCTCCTTCTCTCATGGTATATCTGTACTGTAATGTTTGACACGCTTCACTGTTCGGTATTATCTATATAGAAGTATTACATATATGAGTTGAGTGGACCGAAAGGGGAAGTTACTGTGATTGCGTTCATCGATGAAGGAGCGAAAATAGCTTTGTTAGAAGAAGGTATTGCCAATGCTATAGGAGTAAAAGGGAAAGCAGACATGCTAGGAATGAAGTGGATTGGAAATCAAACAACAAAAGAGCATTCGCGGCGAGTGTCATTTGAGATCACAGGTGTTTTTACAGGATCCACAACATATGAAATGAGTGGAGTGCAAACAACAAATAAATTGTATTTGCCGCAGCAGAATCTAGGTTTGAGCGAATTCAAAAGACAAAATGAGCAACTTAAAACTGAAAATATATCTGACTATGGCAACATGAGCATTGTTTATCCCTCTATAGTTTGGCAACTTCTTTTCTTCTTCTTACGAATTTGAGTGGAAGGCACTGGCTGAGTGACTCCAAATGAAATGGAATGAAGAAATAGTATGAAGCCCAATAAGCCATTTTGTTTGATATCAATCTGAGACGCATTTGAGATGAAACCTTCAATGTCAGTTCGCACTTTTTGAAAACTTAATATCAATTAATCAATCAATTAATTTTCGATTTAGTGATAAACTACCAGTAGCAGGTACACTTTTTTGCTAAATGAATATTAACTTGAGGTATAATTAAATCAAGCATCGGCGCCCCATAGATCTTAAGATCAGTCAAACAAGTTGGATTCATCACATAGACACGGTGCGCTCTTGTTTACCAAATGATTTAGTCGTCGCTGGGCAAGGGTCGAAAACACATCGCGTGGGGGTCTCGCTTGTTTGGTCAGCGAATGTTAAAAATATAGTTCGGACGATCACGGCGCGTGTATAAGCGTTCTCACTTATACACCTGCATTTACAAATCTGCCGACCCATGAATTAAATATAAAAATTATACTATAAATGTCCAGCAGTTTCTACCTTCACAGTTTTTATACATACGACCCCCTCTACCATTCCCTAAAATAAATTTTGTCCAAATCATGGTACATTATTGACCCTCATTATTTACCAAAGGTTTGAGAAAATATTTTTCTGTGCTTATGGGGAATATGCTGTGCGTGTGTATTAGTGTGTTTTTTGCGAGTTGCGCTACTATATAAGGTATACAATGAACATGAGTCCAAAATTTCTAATCGGTTTACCACATACGTATTTGGTTCGGCCGCTACACATTATAAATATTGATGATGGTCTGCAAATCAAACAAAATTGGGATGGACGATTTTTGGCTCCAATGAAGAAAGCGCTGCCGACTGCACCGTTGGGCATGTAAACGTCGAGATGCTTGATTTATATGAAATAAATAAACATGTTTCAGAGTATTTTGTAGCTGAAAATTTTGAAGTGAAGTTAGTGCCGATTGTTCGATCAAATGCAGATATTCGTGCAGAAAGTTTGTTAAGGACCACTACTAAATTTATTAATGGTCGATATGAGACTGGTCTATTGTGGCACAGCGAAAAAGGTCACTTTGCCACAAAGCTACAGTTACGCGTTGAAACGATTGAAACAAGTAGAGTCGAAATTAAATGCAGATGCCGACTACCGCGATTGGTATACAAACAAAATTAATGAATATATTTACAAAGGCTATGCAAAAAAGTTGTCAGTATACGAGGTTGAAAACGTTGACGAGCGTACATGGTATTTGCCACATTTTATGGTAATCAACCCAAACAAGGGAAATAAACGTCGGCTGGTTTTCGATGCAACCGCGAAAGTCAACGAAATATATTTGAACAGCGTTTTTGATGAAAGGTCCGGTAGAGTATCAGCCGAAGTCATTGTTGGCAATTTTGTTGCAATGTCGACAAGGGAAAATAGCTGTTTGCGGAGATATCCGCGAAATGTTTCACAGGGTGCTGTTTCGACACGAAGACCAGAATTGTCAACGTTTTTTATGGAGAGGAGCGGACATCCGACATCCGCCTGACGTATACACTATGAATGTGATGATATTTGGATCGATTAGTTCGCCTTGCTCGGCGCAGTATGTAAAAAAACATAAACGCTGAAGCCTTTCGCAGTAAATATCCAAGAGCAGTTAATGCTATTGACGACCGTCACTATGTCGACGACTACATGGATAGCTTCGACAGTATTGACGACGCAATAAAGGTATCGAAGAAAGTTATTGAAATACATGCAATTGGAGGATTTGAGTTAAGAGGTATAATTTCAAATTCTGGCGAGGTTATGCAAGCTGTTGGAAGTAGCTCAGCCCCACCTGCACAAAATGATGTAAGCACATGCAAGGGCGAAGCCACAACTGAAAAAGTGCTCGGTATGCACTGGCGTCCGAAAGAGGACTATTTTTGTTTCAACTTATCGTTTTCTAAGGTACCTAAAGCTGTGTTAGACGGTACGCGTAAACCAACAAAGGGTGAAATTTTAAGCGTACTAATGTCAGTATTTGACCCATTAGGTTTGTTGTGCAGCTCCAAAGTAGGTGCCAAGGTATTGCTGCAACGGTTGTGGCAACGAAATGTGGGTTGGCACGAACAGATCCCCGATGATATCTATGATAAGTGGTATGAATGGTATAAAGGTTTGGAAACTATTGGAGACCTCAAACTCCGGCGTCGCTACCATCTACAATTTCTCAACGCCAAAGCCGATATTCAGTTGCACATATTCGTAGATGCAAGTGAGCTTGCATTCTCAGCTGTTGCCTACTGGCGTATAAATTACAAAGATGAAATTTTAGTAACGTTTATTGCTGGACGGTCAAGATGTAGTCCACTAAAACTTTTGTCAATACCACGACTGGAACTTCAGTCCGCCGTGTTAGGAGGCCGTTTGAAGGAAACCATTGCAACTAGCCACGACATCGAGCCCAGCAAAACAGTATTCTGGACAGACTCTAAGACAGTAATTCAGTGGTTGAGATCTGATCCAAGATGTTATAAGCAATTTGTTGCTCACCGCATATCGGAAGTACTGCAGGCATCAGAGGTGACCCAGTGGAGATGGCTCCCGGGTAGTGACAACCCAGCAGACGATGCTACGCGTCCGAAGGTATTTCGTACAAACTGTAAGTGGGTAAATGGACCACAATTTTTAAAATGGAATGAAGACCGTTGGCCTTCATTTCCAAATGACCTTTGCGAGACGGTAAATGAAGTAGAGTTGCGGTCCAAGACGTTGTATACCATACAGATAGGTAAAATCACAATTCCTTTCGCTAAGTTTACAAATTTATATAAATTGTTTAGAATAATGACATGGGTTCGAATTGCCATACAGAAATTTCGTTCGCTGGCACGTAAACAAGACTTCGCTGTTCCCAAACTTATCTCAGCGGTACAAATAAAAGAAACCGAAAATTTAATATGTCATCTTATCTAAGAAGCAGATTTTGCTAACGAAATGCAAAATCTGCGCCGTGACGAATCCGTTAATAAAAACAGCTCACTGTATAAATTGTGTCCGACTTTAGACGAAGACGGTGTTATTCGATTGGGTGGACGGATCGATTACGCGGATTGCGTATCTATATCAACAAAGCGACCAATAATATTGCCAAAGGCTCATTTGTTTGCGCGGATGGTAGCCAGACACTACCACGAAATGTTTCATCATCATAACTTTGAGGCTGCTGTTGCCGCCATCCGATACAGGTACTGCATTCCTAATGTACGCCGATTGTTGAGATCAGTTAAGAACGACTGTCAGCTCTGCAAAAATATGTCATCAGTTCCGGAAACGCCACTAATGGGTCAACTGCCCAAAGACAGACCGGGGTAGACTACTTCGGTCCTGTTATGGTGTCCATTGGAAGGGGGCACGAAAAACGATGGGTAGCTATATTTTGAGCTTGCGAAAGATTTATCGACAGATGCGGCGATAGTTGTATGCCGCAATTTTATAAATCGTAGAGGAGTTCCTGTACGCTTGAGGAGCGACCGCGGAACGAACTTCGTCGGCGCTAGTAAAGAAATGTGGGTGGAGGTTGAAAAAGGCATTGGGGATGAGTGTTGCCGCAGCGGTATCGAGTGGCTATTTAACGCTCCGGCAAATCCATCGGCAGGAGACGCGTGGGAGCGTATGGTTCGCACGGTAAAACGAGTTCTGCAATTCACTCTGAAAGAAAAGGCACAGGCAGGTTGAGACCTTACAGAGTCTTCTAATCGAAGCAGAGAATTTGGTGAATTCTCGCCCATTAACTCATGTCCCGTTGGACAGCAGCGATGACGAACCACTTACCCCAAATCACTTTTTATTGAGATATCCAAATTTTGTGCAAGCAGCTGAGGTACCAGAGGTAAGATGTTTAAGAAAGCAATGGCATATATCACAACAACTCAAACGAACGTTTTGGAAAAGATGGGTCCCGGAGTATCTCCCGACTTTGACACGACGCGCTTAATGGTTTAAACGAGTGAAGCCGATATGTGTGGGCCACGTGGCAATAGTATGCGACGACAACGAGAGCCGCGGTCAATGGAAAAAGGGCATAATCTTAGAAGCAACGGCGGCGGCAGACGGTCAAGTGAGATCTGTGTTGGTAAAAACTAAGGCGGGTAATCTACGACGACCCGTTTCGAAGATTGCCGTACTAGACGTGAAGGGTGATTCTCTCACCAGTGATTCGAATCACGGAGAGGAGGATGTTGCCGATACATTTTAATTACATTTATAGTTGATCCTAGCATAAGTCAGAGAACAACCTTATTCAATGTCTGAATACCCTTTATTTTTATTACCTCGTAAATTCGTAAAAAACATAGCTTATGAGCAACCCTGCACTATTTGTAACCATATTGTTTTGTTAGTTTCCGGTTCTATCTTTTTCTTTGGAACAACGAAAACGAACAACACGGATAAGTAAGCTCAGCATTTTACTAAAATGAAATCTTTATGTACATTATTTAATTTTATCTCTCCATCAGATATTAAAACTTTACCATATCTACGAACCAAATCAAAAATAAAATGTAGAAAACGTATCGTTACAATATATCGTGAGTTTTTTATTTTGAATCGTCGCCACCTACAAAACACGCTTCTTGTGAGAGGCTTCCACCACGGGCATATTCTAAACCCCTAACCCGCAGGGGTCATGAATCGATTTGAATCGCGTACAGTTTCGTTTTCGGTCTAAGATCCAGTTGAAAAAAGATTAGACCATTCATCTTAGCTAAAATGTGCTAGAGTCTAGCTAATCTGAACTCTAAGGTCTTTTTAATGTGCAAGGAACTGATTCAAGCGGTATTGTATTTATATGAAACAATTTGCTATTTCTTTACACTATTGAAAAAATTTAAAAATCTTAAGCAGAACGGATTAATATTTTTTATTTTTTTTTTCATTTGACGGGAAAACTCCTACAGAAAAGAGATAACTGTCAAGTTCACTATTACTTTGTTTAATATACTTTGATTTTAAGACATAACTAGTTATCGTTAACGCTTACGCCATGCCCATAACCCTAATCAGTTATTCCAACCAAACTTATGGAAATCAATGCTGCCAATTTTCTTTGTTTTAATCAAATTGTCACTTCTTTATGGTTACTCCATGACTAATTGTTTACATTGGAGATGGCTAGCGCTATCGTTAGCGTTATGGGTACGGCGTTAGCGTTAGCGATAACTAATTATGCCTTTAACCATTGTCAATATCTACAAGTCGCGAATGGGCGAATGTTTGACAGAAAAACTATCTATTGTGAATATACCGATCATCTGTTAAAAACACTATTCGACGATTTTAATTGTTTGTCTCAATTTTAATTTTTCAAAAATTTTTTGAAGTCCGCGTATATTGCATTACTTTCATGCTATGTATGTATATATGTTAAAGTGGCTGCCTCCGCAGTCCACGCGGAGGCTCACGTGGGCCTTAGTTTGGTCCGTTGTGATACCACGAAAGGAGCCCTAATTTCCCTTTCTGTAGATCGACCTAACCCAGCAGAACGGTCGCATCCCCCAAAAAGTTTTGTAAGAAACCTTCTGAGATACGACCGCTCCGCTGGGACGGGTCGAGGCAGGAGGCCCCAAAACACATAAAAACCTTGAGAGGATCCGTCCGTCCGTCACCCCCATACAAAGTCCAACGTATACGTTGCAACTCTAAATGGTGATGACAGACAGACGGATCCCCCAAGGTTCCATGTGTTTAGGGCCGGAGTTCATACACTCATGAAGCTAAACCAGCGCGTTTGTCTGATGTAGCGCAGAATATCATCTATATTTGCCGATTCTAGCTCCGCAAGGCATCCAAAAGAGTGTTTGCGGAGACATCGGTACCTGGTTTTCGACAGAGCGGGACAGTAGCATAGATAGTGTTCTACACTTTCTATCTCCTCCTCGTCCCTGCAGTTGCGGCAGAAGTCATTTGTATAGAGGCCCATGAGAGCGCCATGGGTTCCCATAAGACAGTGTCTTGTAAGAAGGCCCACTAGTGGGCTAATGAATAGGCGATTCAGATGAATTACCGATTGCGACCTTTTTTCGTTAAGTTTGGGCCAAATTTGCCTGGACGTTCTGCAAGTCTGCTCCATGCCCCATCTTGCGTCGGCTTGTTCTATGAACCGGGAACGCAGCCAGTGCTTGCATGTATTTAGAGGGGGCTCACCCAGCTGCCGGAGGTGATTGTATGTAGACAGGTGCCCTTCCTTGCTAGCTCATCGGCAGCGCAGTTACCCGATACAGAACTATGGCCTGGGACCCATATTATACTCAGGCTGCACTTATCGGCTAGCTTATTTAGAGCTTCCCTGCACTTAATCGCCACTAGTGACGACGTCTTACTACTTTGCAGGGATTTTATGGCAGCTTGGCTGTCGGAAAAGATGGAGATAGAGTTAGTCACCGACAGGTTAGCCAGATAGCGAGCAGCTTCCCAGATAGCTAAAAGCTCAGCCTGAAAGACACTGCAGTGGTCTGGAAGGCGTAAGCTCATATTAATGTCGAGCTTACATGAGAAGATTCCACTGCCAACTTTGTTGTCTAGTTTAGAGCCGTCCGTGAAAACGGAGATTTCTTGACTTCCCGGTTCCACGCAATTTTCCCACTCGCTTCTCTCTGGGATCCACGTTTCGAACTTGTTATCCCAGCAAGGCAGTGGTATTGCGTGGTCCAGCTTTAAGTAAGAGTTGGGGAGTTGCTTTAGTATTTGGGTATGCCCAAACCTGCAGTCCCTCCAGGGTTCTAGTGCGTTGAGCCTAGCTGCGTTGCAACTGGCAGTAAATTTCCCATACAGGTCAGTGGAAGGAAAAAAAAGTATGGTTTCAAGAGCCATGGTTGAGAGGTGCAGCCCGGAAAGTGGGCCGTGACCAAGGTATCCAGGATTTCGGCACTAGATGAGGCCCATTCTCCATCAGCTGTACGAATACAGCTGAGAGGAGTAGGGTTTTTGGGGAGGACCTTACGTAGGCGATTTGCCTCCGAGACTTCCTCAATATTGCTTGTGAAGTTTTTCCAGGATTCCCTTTTGGCTCTCCTGGTTAACTTCTTAAAAGATTTTAAGGCGTCCCTGTAGGGGGGCCAGATCCCTGTCTGTTTTGCCTGATTAAAGAGTTTTCTGCTGTTCTTCCTTTGCTCGGAGATTTCAGGGGTCCACCAGTACGGTTTCTTTCTACCCCTTTTTTTAATATCCGGGCAGGCTGCTATGAATGCAGCGTTACAAGAATTGGTGACAAGATCTACTGCTTCGTCTATCTTAGACGGTGAGTCTAGCTCACCGAGAGAAGCAAACGTTATGTCTGAGAGAGGCGCTTCATCAGATCTTATCGGTAGGCAAGACCTACCGTGAGAAGCGTTTTCTTGGAGGGTAGAGGATAGGACCACTTTGTAAAGGTCCCAGTCCGTACGTCTCCTTTTCCTGTAAACCGCCATAGGCGGAGGTCGCAAAACCAGATTAAAAGTTACGTACATATGGTCAGAGTAGGAGTTATCATCGGAAACTTTCCATTCCTTAACTAAGTCAGAGAAAGGTCCTGAAACCAGAGTAATGTCTAGAACTTCCCTCCTATTCGAGGTGACAAAAGTCGGCTTGTCCCCAGAGTTACAGATATAGAGGTTGTTGTTTATGATAAAATCAAAAAGAGACTCACCCCTTGTATTTGTGTCGGTTGAGCCCCATGCGATGTGGTGCGCGTTGGCGTCGGCTCCAATGAGTATCGGCAGCCCCTTGAGTTGGGCCTCCTTTACCGCCTTGCTGAGCCTATCCTGTGCAGAGATGGGGCGATCGTGCGCAAAGTATGCGGACATCAGCCAGAGGGTATAGTCCTGCAGCTCGAGGCTGATACAGGTGAACTCATCATCGCTGAAAGGAGATAGTAGAAAATAAGAAATAGTTTTTCTGATAACAATACATGATCTGAGTCTACCTTTTGCAGGTGGCGTCACCAGCTGGTACTCATCAGTATTCAGCCGACAGACCCTGGTACCGACGACCCATGGCTCTTGGACTAGAACGACCGAGGAGCGGTTCGTCCATGCTGGTAGAGAACAGTTCGATATCGACCTCATGTACACTCGAGGTGTTGCATGGGGTCGTGAGATTTGCTGCGGTGGAGGTGGGTACACTCAGGGCGCTGCCCACCTCGTGAGTGAGAATTGCTGCGGTGGAGGTGGGTACACTCGAGGCGCTGCCCACCTCCTCCAAATTCATCGGAGCCGACTCGATGGAGGTAGCTGCTGCCTCAGAGTCAAGCATAACAGGTGCACTCAAGGTGTTTCCTGCCATCACATCACTCTGAAGACCAGGCTTCGTCTGCATCTCCTCCGGCTCCTCTCTCTGGTTACCATCCCGCTTGACTTTCAACGTGATGGAGTAGAAGCCGTAGCTTAACACTCCATCACATTTAGCAAGCCAAGGGAGAGACGCCTCGCTAATGACGAAACCGACATAGCGTTGCTTCTCCCTTGTCTCGCCCACGCGGACTATCCTCCAATCGCTTGAAGGTAGTCCCGGGTTGCTTTGCGCGATGGTGCCCAGAATCTCGCCAGGCTCCGCCAGCTCGTCTGGGACCCAGGCCCAAGCTTTCGGTCTGTTTGGAATTTCTTCCAAACTGACGGCATCCAGCTTAACCCCGGGCCACAGCTCCCCCACCGAAGCTATGGCGAGTGTGTACAGACGGCAAGAGCGCTCGTCTGCGCAGGAAACTAGTTTAATCCTGCCCTGATACCAGCCGGCATTGCGGATTAGGGGAGCAGCACCCGGGTTCTTGTCCATAATGTCCTGAACTGCCTAATTAAAAGAATGCGCATTTGTTCATTATTTACTAGCTTTTATGAAGTTAGTATAAGAGGTAAGTAGCTTTTTGAATGGCCGGATGGAATAAAATTCAATAAAGAAACACATTTGGGGCAATTCAGACAATGTACTAGAGTTAAAAATTCCTATTCCTATTCCTTTTTATTCGTGACATTCAGAGAGTCTGTCACAATGCCGAAGATTTTTCACTTGTAGGAGTTCACAATGATTTTAACTGAGAATTTACCTACTTTAAATTTATTCACTAAGTTTGAAAGCTTAGCAAAAATTCTCAAACAAAATTACTTGATTTTCCCTAACATCCTGGTGGTTACTTCTGCGGCAGAGTAAACCATATGCAAAACGAAAATTCCCACTAGGGTGTGCCATAAAAAATTAAATGCATGTGTGTAATGGAAATGCACATTAGGGTGTGCTGAAATTATTATTGATAAAATATGTGAATAATTGGTCTAATTCAACTTAACATTATTTTTCATTTTGATTCACCTTTACAAAAAGTACCAACAATGCGATTATGTTGGGAACTGTAAAGTTTTGTCAAAGAGAATATATCAACAAGAGCCGTCACTCGTTATAAATGCAAGGAAAAAGATGGATGCCGTTTTCTTTCAGGGTTTCGGTAATTTTGTTTTCCTCAGTTTTGTAAATTCGACAGCTGCTAAATTTTTGTTTCGACTCTTGTGTTATTTCATTTCTCGTCTATTTTCTTTTACACATTTTGTTTTGATTAGACAATAACGTATTTATATCGAAATTACCGAAACCCTGAAAGAAAACGGCATCCATCTTTTTCGTTGCTTTCATAACGAGTGGTGGCTCTTGTTGATATATTCTCTTTGGTTTTGTCTAGTTGGTATAGTTATGCTATGGATACACACACGGAGATTACCTCCAATAAATCTTCTTTAATGAGATCCAAATTTTACGCTGACGCACACAAAATTGAAGATTATCAATCGGCGCACTACACCATTTTCACATTAAAATAAGAAACTTTCAATTTAAAATCAGATTTTTCATTTGAAAATGAGAAAATATCATTTTAAAATGAGATTTATCAATTTGGAATGAGAAAATTTCATTTTAAAATGAGAATTCTTCATTTCAAAACAAGATTATTCACTTGAAAATGAGAAAAGTTCAACTCAAAAGAAGAAATTTTCATTTCAATATCAGATTAGACAATACTCTTTTTCTTATTTTAAAGAGATTATCAAATGAAGGTTTCTTATTTTAAAGTGAAGCTTTTTATTTTAAATTGACTAATCTGATTTTGAAATGAAGTTTTCTCACTTTAAACTGAAACTTTCTTATTTTAAACTGACTATTCTGATTTTCAAATAAAATTTTCTCATTTTGAGTTGAAGGTTTCTCATAATAATGTGAAAATGGTGTAGATGGCTTTGGTTGTAGTACTTGCGGCAAAGAGAATATATCAACAAGAGCCGTCACTCGTTATAAAGGCAATGAAAAAGATGGATGCCGTTTTCTTTCAGGGTTTCGGTAATTTTGTTTTCCTCAGTTTTGTGAATTCGACAGCTGGTAAATTTTTGTTTCGACTCTTGTGTTATTTCAGTTCTCGTATATTTTCTTTTACACATTTTGTTTTGATTAGACAATAACATATTTATATCGAAATTACCGAAACCCTGAAAGAAAACGGCATCCATCTTGTTCGTTGCTTTCATAACGAGTGGTGGCTCTTGTTGATATATTCTCTTTGCTTGCGGTTTAAAATTAGACGTCGCTCTTTTTTGGTGACTCTAGTAGCGGTAATATCGTAGTTTTGGTAGTTGTCCTTGCTATTTTTTTTATTTATCGTTGACAGTGGCGTTCAAATCGTTATTATATCTGCTCAAATTCTCTTAATTTTTGGGAAATTTATAATGAAGATTTTGCTCAAGTCAACTGCCAAAAGCGGAGTTAATTCGGAATTTGCGCTAATGTATCAGCCGTATTAGACAGTTAAAGTACATTTACACCGCACCAAATTTGGTAAATTTGGCGAAAAATTGCAAATTTGGCGCTTTTTTCCATGCAAATCTCATTTTCCAAATTTGGAATTCCATCACATTTGACCTCATTCGCCGAACAATACAATCCACAGTTCATCCAAATAGCAACCCTGCGGGTGTTCCACATTTAGAATTGCCCAGCAAGAACCCTAATGGGTAATTAACGTGCGATAACTTTTGCATTATGAACAGCTGTAAATAACAATTTCAACTAGTTTTTCTTAACCCTTTCGCGATATTGTTGCCATATGGCAACATCCAACTTTAGAGGGGCCTAGCTACTCCTGTGTATAAAATATCACCTTCTTTCTTACATTTTGTTGAAGATTGATGTTTAAAGAGTAGACAAAAATCAAATAAGTTATCATCGTCCATTAAATATCGATAATATACAATTTTTCATAAAAGGCCTTTGCAATACAAAATTTTACTATGAAATTTGTCTTTTACTTATATACATTTTTTAGTAAATTATGACAATAATTTCACTAAAAGTTGTATAAAATAAGTAAAAGAATCTTCAATCTACGCTTTGGCATAAAAATATTTTTTTACGAACAGTTTACAAAGTGGTACTGATTTTTATAACTTTGCGTGTTGCCAAATGGCAACAATTTTGCTGTAAGATGTAAATTTGCTCTAGATTGCAGAAGAAATTTATTTGCGATTGAGACCTGAAGAGTTTGGATTTATTATTGTTAGCGCATTATAATTTGAAAATAAGTCAAGGAAAATAAGCTACAAAGTCAAAGAAAAGATTTTGGAGAATTTCGGGGAGTCTGACTTGTCAGGTTTGGAGGATTCTGAAGGGAAGAAATATTAGGAGCATTTGACAACAATGAATAGAATTCCAATGCTTTAGAGAAAAGACTTACAGAGATACACAGTTTAAGAGTTTCAGTTTGTATGGAAGGTGTCACGCCCCTTTTAAAATACCTCCCACTTTTACACAATTCTACCGGAAATCAAACTAATTTTCTCATACAAAATACCAAAGCTTTAGAGCAAACACCTGCAGAGACATACACTTTATAATTTTCAGTTTATATGAGATATGCCGCGCCCTTTTACAATAACGCCCACTTTCACATAACCGCAAGTCAAACTAATTTTTTCATACCAAATTGCAATGCTTTTTTGAGCAAACACCTATAGAGATGCGCACTTTATAAGCCCACATTTTTATTTGTATGGGACGTGCTACTCCTCCTTTTCCAATGACGCCCACTTTTACAAAATTCTACCACAACTCAGTATGCTTTCATAGAAAACTCCAATATTTTACGGCAAATAGATGCGAAGATGTACATACCATTAAGTTTTTTGTATGAGAGGCCACGCCTCCATTTATATAAACGCCCACCACAACTTGAAACTTCACTTTCATACAAAATTTCAACGCTCTAGACCAAGCAGTGTGAGATAAACATTTAAAAAATTTCAGTTTGTATTGGAAGTGCCATGCCCTTTTAAAAATATTTTTACTATGCCAGTTAACTTTCTGCTAGGGGAAGAAATAAGTTGTCAAAGTTTTATTTCAATCCTGTGGACGGTTTGGTAGGTAGAGGGGTAGATACATACATTCATTTTTATATATATAAAAGATATACATACATATATAATAGATAAATAATAGATATATAAAAGATAAAGTTAAAATTTCGATGTAAAACCGTTTTAAAATAAACTTATATTCGTAATTTCAAAACATAAAATTCCCTAGTTTTGGCAACATGTAAAAAAACTGACTTATAAAAAAAATTTTATTTTTTATTGTTACTGGGGCTTAAACAAATAGTTGGACAAGAATTTGGATTTTTTGGCCAGCGTGGTAAAAAGATGTAGCGAAAGGGTTAAGAAAATTGACCAATTCTACCAAGAAAAGAGCCTTCTTGACTCTTCATTTATTCTTACTACTGGTGTTTAAAACATCACGGTTGTGCATTTTCTTTCGGTGGCTTTGCACTCTGGTAGAAGATTCTTGCAAGGAAAGTGAAGCCAAATGCAAATTTGCCAGTGTAAACAGGTTCGAAATGACTAATTCAAATTCGCCAAATTTGGTGCAGTATAAATGTACTATTAGGGTGTGTTCGAGCCGCTCAATATTGCAGTCATGTTACTCTATTTATGCAATGATGCTGATAATTAGATGGCTGTATGCAACAATATTTGCATACTATATTTTAATGTTGCGCATGATGACCTTGTGATGCGCAACAGATTGTCAACATTTTATTCAAAGAACGCGAGTTATGTGGAATGACCCACAACCAGCAAAACCTAGCAAGAGGCCAAGTGTATTTTGAGACTTGGTTGCTTGTTGGGAAACAAACAGAAAGACGATACTCGGCATTCCACATTTTGTATAAACAAATGGCTGGCCTTGCAGTAAGTCTAATGTTGCAAGCAACAATGTAGCCCAGCCTAACTTCATATATATTTTCCAAGCCATCAAAAGCTAAGTAGGTTTCTGATGTCCAAAAATCATTTGTGTATACATACATACACACCCACATATCCATTCAAGTGCTTGTTTTACTCGACACTTCGAAATCCATGGGAATGCTGAGTGAGCAAAATAGTTTGTATGCTGGATAGGCTATACATGTACATATGTACATTTAGGTATGCTATGTATTTAGGAAGATAATTAGATCGTAAGGGTTAGTGAGGACGGCTTTGTGAGCAGCAAAGTGAGTTCCCACAAGACCGTCCTACCAACCACTAGTGTAGACGGCAAAATCCGTTTTTCGTTGAATAAAATAAATTTACATTATTAAATAGATAAAAATATAAAAAACGATATTATACTAATGTGTTACAATTTAATTAAACGAATAAAGTAAAAACCCATAAAAATATAAAAAAAGATATTATACTAATGTGTTACAATTAAATTAATCGAATAAAGTAAAACCCGTAAGTACCACCTGCCCCCGTTCACCATACGTTGTGAACGTAACTCGCGCGACGTTGCAAATTTTGCCAAAACGTTGCCAAAGAACGTGATGCTCTGTCATAAAAAGTAACACTGCCGCAACAATTGCGGCTCGAACACACCCTTAGCTTGAACATCTTAACTAAAACCTTTTATATTTAGGAAATTGATAAATGCTGAACCGGGAAATGGACACTAACCCTTTTTTATGGATGTTATGGTCTTGAGTTTTTATACATGTAGATTTGTATATGCATATTTGTAGTTTTTAGTTTTATTTATGTTTGTTGGATTTGAAATACTTCACGTCCTTATTGTTCAACAGCGCGCGTATCAGTTTATAAACATACTGCAATTTTGTTTTCATTGTAAACATTCTGTTCTCATTATAAAACACAAGTGTAACAACACGTTTTTCATTTTTCTCATTAAGGGGCCTATTACGGTTCGCGAGTCGCTTGAGTTATTCGAGTCGCCTTATTTGGCGAGTCGCCTAGCTCGAATATGATTATGGATAGCGAACAAACTAGTTCGCCTGAAACATTTTGTTGCCAGTTGAAAAAACGGAAAGCGGTGAACGTCAAATGTAAAAAAAACTTCAAATTGAACAAAACTGAAGTTTCAATTATTTATTATTATTGTACGTTTTTATTGAATATTGTAGTTAAGAGCCTGACCAGCTGCATATGGAAAAACCAACCATTTCCAACTTGTGCGGAGTTGTGCGAGGATAATCCCGTCTGGTCCAACAGCCTTGAACGACTCGAATCTTTTAATTACCCACCTTACCCCTACTTCCGTGATGAAAATGTGTGCAGCCAGGTTTGTTGCAGGTGCTAAGAGTGCAACATGCGAGTTCTCTGGAAAGTGTATAATCAAGAGCAGCTCCAGCGTTTCAGGTTTCGAGCTGGTCCAGGATCCGGCAGGTCTCCGCAAATAGCCTATATGTAGCTGTTTGAGTTCTTGAGAGCATTCGTCTCAGTTTCGCTGTATAGTCGACCTTTTCGACCGCAGTACAAACATTTCTCCACAAATAAATTTACATTATTAAATAGATAAAAATATAAAAAAAGATATTATACTAATGTGTTACAATTTAATTAATCGAATAAAGTAAAAACCCGTAAGTACCACCTGCCCCCGTTCACCATACGTTGTGAACGTAACTGGCGCAGTCGCGGTAAACGGAAAAACGCTCCGTCGGTCTAATAGCAACAAAGTATGTGTAACGAAACTAAATAATTTTACCGAGATTAAATTAAAATCGCAACAAGATAGTTTCAACGAAAACGAATTAAAATCGCGACGGAAATAAGTTTAAATTGCAACGAAGGCAAAAATAAATAATTTTAATGAAAACAAATAGCAACGAAAGCAAATTAAAATAGCAACAAAATAATTTTAACAAACAAATTAAAGTGGCAACGAAAACAAATTAAAACAGCAGCAGCACATTTTTGAGCATCAACAACAACAACAACAGTAGTAGTAGTAATAACAATAGCAACAATAACAACAAACTAAATACGTGCTAAACTGCAAGCACTTGAAACGTAAGAAAAAAGAACTTAAAATTGTTAGACATGATCTAAAAGAAAGAAAAAAGAAACAGAGAAAGGAGAAAAAGTATTTATAATACCGACGCTTAAATCAACAACCGCAGGGAAGTGGAATAAACCCAAGGACGAGGCACCGCAGAGAAGTGGAATAAATAAGTAAAACACAAAAAAGGAAAACAACAAAAGCGGCAAAGCGGCATAAAGAATTTAAATAAATACGGTAAGCAGAATAGAGCAATCGCTAACGATGAGGAAAGGGGAGAAGCCGAGCTGAAGTTCCTGCTCTGTTTTTGTTTTATTAGGAAGAAAAAATTAAATAAGAATTTTTAAACTAATGTTACACTTGTATAAAGAAACTATTACCCTGTACTAGGTTACAACCTGCCTTTTTGATTGTGAAACTAAAAAGAAATCGTAACATTAATAAACCTAATAGGGTTACAAACTGCGAAGACGAATCGTTCGTTAATTTACCCGGGGTAGCCCTCCATAACTACTGCGAATTAAAGTAAACTCTTTATGTAAAGAAGGAGGCGGTTCGTTTGTTAACCTAATATTATAATCCTTTATGTAATGAGAGAAGTCTAAATTATTGTTTCACCTAATAACAAGATTGCGGAGGCGATTAATATTATAACGTTTTAGGTAATACACTTTTTTTTCTCACTTAGCGAAGGAAGTGTAGGTGTCATTGACTGATAGTAGGTCAAGGCACTAGGGGTGAACACTTATTGTTTTATCCTTATTTGGGGTGTGTTCTTAATTTTTTTTTTTTGGACTTCCTTTTCACCCAAAGTGCAAAATGGCTACAAATATAGAGAACTGTCTAGTAGCCATAACCCAGTTGTTGCAGCAAAATGCCGCCCAACATAGAGTCACCCTTAGACAAAGGGTGGAAAAAGACTTGAAGTATTTGCAGCCCTTCGAAGGCAACACGAGAAAGTTGCCTTCATTCATAAATACGGTGGACAGGATTTTGGGGGAGTATGCGGGCCAGGAAAACCTAGTATATCAAATCGTATTTGATTTGAAAATATCTGGATCGGCAAAGAATTTCATCTCCTTGACCCCGCCGGAAAATTGGGAAGGTTGCAAGACTAGGCTCAAGCAACATTTTCGGTCAACAAAAGACCAGATGTCAATAACAAATGACATCTGAAGTTTAAGGGTGGCCAATATGATGGAACTTGGCACAAGGGCCAGGGAGATTATTGATAATATTACTGAATTGAGCGTCCTTAATGAAAATGGGGACGTGATGAAGGAAATTTTAACGGGGATGCTAATTCAGAGAATAAAGCAATTAGCGGCAGGTACCTTTGCCTGTACGATCAGAAATATTCTTGATTGGCCAACAATGGCAAATAGTATTTATAATTTTATAGGATTGGATGCGGGAAATCTGAATCCAATGTTTACAACTGGAAATAGATATCCAGGTAGACAGATGGCCAATAATGGCTTTCAGCAACGAAGCCAGGGGCAGAATAATTTAAATAATAGACCCAATTCGGGAAATCAAAATAATAACTGGGTGGATCGTGATTCCGGGCGATTTAGCAATCGTTCGCAAGGCAATACGGGTCGAAATAATTGGCAGATGGCAAATTCGTCACGAAATAGGCAAAACAATTCACAACAGGTGAATGGTGCCTATCGGTACGAGTCGGGCCGGTATAATACCTCGAATAGGGAAAATAATGCCCAAATAAATGCTCGATCGCTGAATGAAACGGGCCGTTATAATAATAATAATAACAACAATAATAATAACGGTGTTGATTTGTATGTTGTGTTTGCTGCTCTCTTGAGCTGCTAACTGACTTTATTAAGTTCTAACCGAACCTTTATATACATACGTGAAAATAGATGTTAACTTATTAACGAAGTCTAAAAATGTTCCACCCTGTAAAAATGCAGTGCACGGAACATGATCCGTATTGGATTTCGTCTGCATTCCAATTGCGCTATACTAACCGTGTGAACGGAATGTGTTTGCGTCTGCAGTCATTAACCGTGTGAACGTAATCTGTTTACGTCTGCATTTAAAGGGTTAGTTAACATCCTCCCCCCGATGAGCGCAGCTCGATTTCCTGCACTGGCCCGTGAGTTAAACGTTCACCGTGAAGTCCAAAATTTCATTAGAATGTCGGGGCGCTGGAGTAGGTCTTTTGGGTTGCTCGGATGGATTGGTATCCGCAGAGATAGGCAATGATTGATGTTTGCGTGTTTTGCACCTCCCTTTGATTATCGTAAAGACCAGTAGACATACAGCTATAAGCAACGCTGCATAACCCACTGTCATATGGTGTGTATTTTGTGTTTCAAGTTGATGTGGTAGTTCCAACAGATGATGGTTTGCCAATGTGGATTGCAGTAATGTCAAATTTTGGGTGTCAGCTATATATTTCACATCGGTCAACTTGTGGAGAAGAGGTTTTATTTGTTCTACCTTGGCTACTTTGGAGATTTCGCCAAGACTCGTGTAGGATGAACTCAGGCTGCTGGCTAATACCTGATGGGCATGAATGGATACAAAATGTTGTTTTAGTATACAGTTTGGTTGAAGTGACAGCAGTCCGGATCCCTTTAAAGTAATCTGTGTAATATCTGGGCCACATACTACTGTTGCACGAGATGAAACTGGTGTCGCATATATCCATTTGTTGTCATGATGTAGTGGTATCCACGCAAAACCATTTGGCGTTTTTCGCAGTAGACAACTTGATTGCGTATGATTCCGGAAAAGGGCTTCTTCACATGCGCACATGGCCGATCCGTGGCTGTAATGAATCTGAATTTTGGGACAGATGTAGCTTCCCTGTGTAATGTCCATGCAATATTGAAATTCCAATTCACTCATTGGAAAGAATTGATCACGAGCCGTGTTTATAGCCAGTATCTGGGCACATGGATCTATTTCAACCATTGTCCCATTGGTCAAGTTGGGGATCGGTACGATATTGAACAGGTCGAATCTGTCATGTTCCACCAGGGGCAAAGTTATACTGAATATTACATGCTTTTGTGTTACTCCTCCTTTAACCTTCATGAGCTGGTACAACTTCAGTAAATCGTCTTGCTGCACCGGTAGTTCTAATGATGCTGTCAACTGAAGTTTTATCTTGTTTATTTCTTGTTGTAATTGGATTGGTGTTAGGAGCAGGGGACTTATTTTCCCGTGATGAGAATCGGTTAACACGTCCAATATGGATGACTGAATGCGTTGTAAGTTGGCTGAGATAAGTGTCAGTTGCGTGGAAAGCGATGAAAACGCTTGAAATATTCTATCTTGGTTTATCGCAGCGGCGTCGGCGCGTATTCCATTAATAATTTGGCTGAGTTGTTGATCGATGAAATGGAACTTTTTGTCGACCGCGATCTGATCTTGCTTCACAATATTTATTGTAGAGTCTACAATAGATGTTTGGTTTTTGATGAGATTGAGCAGATGAGACTCGTTCTCGTTCACTTGTGATACTGTATTGGACATTTGTTCAGCATACTGTGAGTCCAATATACCAAACAATGAATATGCAACATTTCCAATCGCATTTATTGCTCCTCTTTTTTGCCGATTGGATCTCATCATCGAGGCATCCAAGTGCAATGCGGCTTCAGTCTGTTCAAAGTGCCTTACCAGAGAGTGACAGATGCTCTTTTGGTTCATTTCCTGACATAGGAGGCTTAATGCTTTGGTGCCGTTTGAAAGCGCTGCCAATTCTCCCGAGAACGCTTTCAGGTCGTAGTATATAATGAGGTTCCACTCGGTAGATGATATGGCTGCCGATCCAATCCCCTCAAAATGAATGCCAACTTTTGACCCAAATCTTCTATTTTCAATTTGAATTCCCAAAGCTAGGGGAATAAGTAACAATGTGATCAGCAGCATTGCGAGTCCATTATGCAAGGCGCGGATGTTGTTCTTCGGTGGAGAATCCTTTTCGTCTGTTTCGGCTGCTTGTGGTTCTCTTTCGTTATTTTCTTCCATGGGTAATGGTGCCAACCGATGAATTGATCTCTTGCACGTGCCAGTTGCGGTTTTTACCTCCGCCACCCGCACGATGTTATCTTGTCCCTTAAACACGTTGAGCACTCGTCCTAATGGCCATTGAAGTACTGGTGTGTTGTCTTCTTTAATGATAACCATGTCACCTATTTTGACATTGTTTTGCTTGTTCTTCCATTTGTTTTTCAACTGTAGCTCTGATAAGTATTCGGTAGACCATCGCTTCCAAAATTCCTGTTTGAGGTAGGAGACCAATTTCCATCTTGTGAGTAGGCTCATTTTTTGTGTTGTGCTGCTTGCATCTAACTGTGCGTTGATTGGTTCTCCAATGAGGAAGTGACCTGGAGTTAGAGCTGTTAGGTCATTAGGGTCGTCGGACATTGGGCTGATCGGTCTAGAGTTGAGGATTCCCTCCACCTCGATGACTACAGTGTCCAATTCTTCGTAAGTCAGTGATGCCGTAGAGGTGCTTCTGACCAGAAGATGCTTGGCTGATTTTACCGCTGCTTCCCATAATCCGCCGAAATGAGGGCTCCTCGGAGGAATAAAATGAAATGTTATTCCTTTTCAAGTGCATTGATTTATGATTGATTTTTGTGATGAATCAGCATAAACCGCTTGGGTCAATTCAGCTAGCTGATTTCTTGCCCCTACGAAGTTTGTAGCGTTATCACAATATAGATTCTGGCAATGGCCTCTTCGGCTTATGAATCGCTTTAGTGCTCCAATAAATGCCTGGGTCGTCAAATCGCTAACCAGTTCCAGATGCACAGCCTTCGTTGCAAAACAACAGAACACAGCTATATAAGCCTTATGTGGTTTCTTTCCTCTTATCTTGAAGTGCACTGCAAAAGGTCCACAGAAGTCAACTCCGGAATTGATAAATGGTCGTGCCGGCGTTACTCTTGTTGACGGAAGGTTTCCCATAACCTGGAACAGGAGCCTTGGTTTCGCCTTGTTGCATCTCATACAATTGGCCACGATTGATCGAGCCATAATCCTTCCCTTCACTGGCCAGAATCTCTGCCTTGTAAATGATAAAAGCGCTTGAGGTCCACAATGCCGGTTTTCGTAATGGATTGTTTGCATCAATAACTTGGTTATGATGTTGTTGTATGGGAGCAACATAGGATGTTTGGCCTCGTATGGAAGTTCTGATGCTTGTAGGCGGCCCCCCACTCGGATGATGCCTTCATTGTCCAAAAATGGTGACAGACTGCGATATGGACTGTTTTTCCCAACCTCGTTGAATTTTTTCAATTTCTTTAGCTCGTCATCAAAGTCCAACTGTTGCATTATTTGGACGATTGCCATGAGAGACTTGTCTAATTCATGCACGGTCAATGGTATTTTGGCGTCTTCTGATTGTTTTCTCGCCCTGTTGATGAATCGCAACATGTAACCTATAACCTTTTGTAGTGTTTTGAAGGAGCCGTTATGTCGAATATTATAAAGGACGTTTTCTTCAATTACGGGGATTGTAACCGGGATCGATGTCACTTTTCTGCGTTCCATGTTGATGCCCTCGTCGATTGTTGTGTTCGCCTTTGAATATTTTGATGGCCACGTGTCTTCCTCGGTAAGCAATATTTTCGGCCCATTAAACCACAAGCTGCAGGCTTCAAGCTTTCCACTACATCTCCAGACCAGAAAGCCGTACCACAAAACTGCGTGTGGTATTTGACGCATCGGCAAAGTCAACCTCTGGAATATCATTGAACGACCTCATGTATACTGGACCCATTGTTCAGAGCGAGCTGTTCACCATTTTACTTCGCTTTCGCATGCCTAAATTCGTATTCACAACAGATGTAGAAAAAATGTATAGGCAGATCCTCATGCATCCGGAAGACAGAAAATTCCAACTCATCATATGGCGAAAAGACCCAAGCATGCCAATAAGGCATTATCAATTGAACACAATCACTTATGGGACCAGATCTGCCCCGTATTTGGCAACGAAATGCTTGCAAACAATTGCAAAGGAAAATATGCTATCACATCCATTGGGTTCGCAGTTCCTACAAGAAAACTTTTATGTAGATGACGGAATTGGGGGATCAGATAGCTTAACTACAACCATGGAAATTCAACAGCAACTAATACATATCTTGAAGCAGCGCGGTCTCAACCTGCAAAAGTGGTGTTCCAATCATCCACAATTGCTCGAAAATGTTGGCTTAGGAGAACAAGAAGTCGATATAGATTTTGATAATGACATCAATCAAACTTTCAAAACGTTGGGTATGACATGGATGCCTAAAGTTGACAAGTTTTGCGTAAAGGTGTGCTTAGCAAGCAACAACATCATAACGAAGCGATCAGTTAGTGCGGACATAGCTAGGCTATTCGATCCGTTGGGCATACTAGCACCAATAGTAGTCACGGCGAAAATTTTCATTCAGGATCTATGGCAACTCAAGCTAGAGTGGGACGAAGCATTACCGGCCGAATTGAATGCTACATGGACAACATTCCGAAGCAATTTGGAAAAGCTAAATAACATGCAGGTCCCGCGACACGTATTTGAAGGACACATCGCAGCAAAGGTACAAATTCACGTATTCTCAGATGCGTCGGAAAAAGCATATGGAGCTGTGATATACATTAGATCACAGCTAGACGATGGACAAGTAATGGTAAAGCTGTTGTGTGCGAAATCACGAGTAGCGCCGTTGAAGCGACAAACTCTTCCGCGGCTTGAGCTATGCGCATCAGTTTTGGGAGCTCAACTTAGCGCTAGAGTCAGGGCAGACCTTAAGCTGGATGTTCCTACATACTATTGGACTGATTCCCAGATAGTACTAGCATGGATCAATTCGCACTCAGCATCATATCAAACATTTGTGGCAAACCGGATAGCTGCAATTCATGAGCACACAATTCCTGAGCAATGGCGGCATATAGGTTCGAAAGACAACCCTGCAGATATTATATCTGTTATAATAATAATAACAATAATAGGCAAAATGCTTCCCAACAAACAAGGCGTTCAAATGGGCCTCAACCCATGGACGTAGACGCTGCAAGCACAGCAGAAGACACAAATACAACCGAGGATTTTTTTTTATAAATTAGCCTCGGAACACGAAAATAAAATTTTAATAATGTTAACAATGTTCGATAAGATATGGTTGACGTTGGTTGACCCGGGGTCGACCATAAGTATAATGAAAAAAACAAGTTTTTGCGAATATAATCTCCCGATAATTAAAGGAAACGATGTGATAGTGAATACACTGAGTGGTAATATAAAAGGACCAAATGAGAGAGTTAGTACTCCCTGTCCGTCCGAGTTTCAGTGTGTTAATAATGCCAGAATGAAATGGGTAAAGGTTGACTTTGATAAACCATATGACCTTTTGTTGGGAAACGATTTTATAATGAAGAATGTAAAATTAATAGATATTGAAAGGGAGGAAATTGTTCTCTGTAATGGGGCTAAAATTCCATTTTGTTCAAAAATAATACAGGAGCAGGTTTATGCTCTGGATTGTGGGGAAATGAAAAGTGTTCAACTTGATCATCTAAAATCAGATGAACGTAAAGAAGTTGAAAAGCTATTAAAAAAATATGAGAAATTGATATATAAAGAGGGGGATACATTAACAAATACAGAAGCGGTGGTTCATGAAATAAGGACTACCACGAATCAACAAATAAATTCAAAAATATATAGACTGCCCCCAAAGCATGAGGAGGAGGCTATAAAAGAAATAAAAGACCTGAAAAAACAGGGGATAATTCAGAAAAGTAGGAGTAAATATAGTTCTCCTATCATTATAGCACCTAAAAAAGAGGATAATGCGGGAAATAAACGGTTTCGTTTAGTCGTTGATTATAGGAGGTTGAATCAGATAACTATCGACGACAAATATCCCTTGCCAAATATCGACGGAATCTTGGACAAGTTGGGCAAAGCACAGTACTTTAGCACTCTTGATCTCGCAAAAGGTTACCATCAGATTTTAATGGCATCTAAGGATATTGAAAAGATGGCCTTTGTTTCCCCACTGGGTTTGTATGAATACGTCAGAATGCCGTTTGGGCTAAAAAACGCCCCGGCTACATTTCAAAGATTAATGAACGAAATTTTAAGGGAGTATATAAATAAAATATGTATTGTATATCTGGATGACATATTGGTGTTTTTCACATCATTGGAAGAGCATTTAAGTTCATTGAAAACAATTTTTTCGAAGTTGCAAGAGCATAATTTGAAAATCCAGGCTGACAAATGCAGTTTCCTAAGGAGGGAAACGAAATTCTTGGGCCATACATTAACGAAGGAAGGAATAAAACCCAACAAGGAGAAAATCGAGGTTATCCTGAATTTAAAGATTCCAAAAACCGAAAGACAGCTAAGAAGTTTTTTGGGAGCTACCGGTTACTACAGGAAATTTGTAAAGGATTATTCTAGGATTGCTTACCCGATGATTAAATATTTAAAGAAGGGATGCAAAATAAATACTAATGTTCCACAATATAATTCGAGTTTTGAGAATCTCAAATCATTAATTTCCTCTCACCCAATCCTTAAGTACCCAGAGTATGACAAGGAATTTTCGATCACTACAGATGCAAGTGATTATGCTATTGGGGCAGTATTGTCTCAGCAGGGACAGCCGGTATGCTACATTTCTCGAACTCTTAACAACCATGAGCAGAACTATGCTACTACTGACAAAGAATTTCTGGCAATAATGTATGCGGTCACTTACTTTAGACCCTACATATACGGTAGTAAATTCAAAATAGTTACTGACCACTGCCCAATTATGTATTTGAATAATAAATACAAGGGGAAGGAATTTTCGCAGCGCCACCAAAGATGGCTTTTAAAGCTGCAGGAATACAATTATGAAATTGAATATGTAAAAGGCAAAAATAACGTGGTAGCGGACTTTTTAAGCCGAATAGAGGGTTCTCCGAAAATCGATGAAAACAATGATCAAGAATCGAATTTGGAGATGTCCGACACGATACATTCGGCTGAAGAGGAGCTATTGGATCACTTTGTGATTAAAGAAGATATTGTTAATAAATATAAAACGCAAATCATAGTAACATACAGCCCACAAGCTGAAGTTATGATGGTACATGGAAGAAAAATTATTGAAGTAAACCCTAGAGATGATGAAGGTATATTAAGAAATGTATTGGAAAGAAATATTAAAAATGGTAAAGTGGGAATTTTCTCTGAGGTAGAGGAACACGATTATCACAGAATACAATTGCTGTTAATGTCAATGTTTTCCTGTAACAGTAAGCTGGAATTTATAAAATGTACAAAAAGAGTCACAGATATTTTGCAGGAGGGAGATTTACATAGTCAAATTTCTTTGTATCATAGTGTTGAATCTATGCATAGTGGCATTGGGGAAACTTATAATACATTAAAAGATAAAATTTTCTATCCAAAATTTAGAGAACATATTCAATTGATAATAAATAATTGTGAAAAATTCCAACAGATTAAATACGATAGAGATCCCATTAAACCAAAATTTCAATTAACTGAAACGCCAAAGGAAAAAAATGAGGTCATACATATAGATATTTTTCACTTCAAGAAGCTATCATTTGTAACGGTTATTGATAAGCTGACCAAATTTGCAGCGGGGTATAATATTACGGATAGGAATTGGAGATCAAAAAAGGCAATTATACTTGAACATTTTGCAAAGTTCGGTAAGCCGAAGAAAGTAATCATGGATAATGAGTTTAGGGCAGAGCAATTAGTGCAGTTTCTGAGTTCGGAAGGCGTCGAGGTTCACTTAACAAAACCAAATAATCATACAGGTAACGCAGATATTGAGAGGCTCCACTCAACCCTGTTGGAAAAACTAACAGGAATTGATGACCCGAGTCTTTCAACAGAAATGAGGATACAGATCGTTATAGGCAACTATAACGAACGCTATCACTCTACCATAAAATGTTCACCCAGATATGCAAAAGACAGTTCAGACCCAATAATTTAAAAAAACACAATAGACCAAGTAAAGAAGAACACCATTGAAAAAGCAAATAAAACCAGGGAACAATATGAAGAGCTCAGAGAAGCAGGCCCAATAAAAAACTATAAACGAGTGAGGCACAAAGATGAAACTTACTACAGGATGAATCCGTTACAAAATGTTCATCCTGCTAGAGCTGCAAAACTATCGATGGTATTTTCGATAGTATCGATAGTTTTTTTTTTGGCGATGTATCGATTTTTTTTTGCGATAGTCGATAGTTTCGATAGTGTCAGTGCAATGAAAATTTGTGATGCGTATAATATTAAGTGACGCTGTGATCGTACTTATTTAGAAATTAACGCTCAAATTGCAATATTTGTAATTGTTTACTTTTTTGGCACATGTACATGTAAATTATGTATGGATATGATCGGAGTTGAAGTTCCTCCAAACTTAAATTACGATAGTATACGATAGTTTCTAACTATCGATAGTATTTTGGCAACTATCGAAAATATCGAATGGCGCCACTATCGATAGTTTTGCAGCTCTACATCCTGCAAATATCAAAAGACCGAAGAAGTTTGCGGGAATACCAAATTTGATTAATGGGAATGAAGAAGAAGATAGGCTTAGTGTCACTGCTCATAATGGGGATACATAAAAAGAAAAAGAAATATATATTTTTTTATTAATAAGATAATTAGCTAAATAGGTGTAGTTATGGGGGTACAGTATAAGAAATTTATTCGTATAAAATAGATGGTGTGGTTACATACTGTTTATTGTTGCCATTTCAGATGATGTTTTCCATGATTGTTTTAATGTTGGTAGCCCAGATGAGGTGGGCTGAAGGAATAGTAAAGGGACACCTTCAAGTGACACCAATACTGGATGAAGCGGGATATACAATGATCCACATGGGACAGGTGGAAATAGTTAATAAGACCATTACTATATTACATGTAATACAGCCACAGGAAATTCTGGAGATTTTGCATCAAATTAAGCAGGACATTGAGGGGAATACCTTTAAAGGGAAAAGGTTCCTCCTCAATGAATTAGAAACATTAGAGTCAAGGGTAAAAATAATACAACCAGAAAAGGTTAGCAGGAATAAGAGGGGTTTAATAAATTTTGTTGGAACAACTTATAATTGGCTATTCGGACTAATGGACGATGATGATCGTCAGGAGATATTGGGTTATCTGGAGGTCCAACAGAAAAATGAGCACAATATAATAAAAAATTTAAATCAGCAAATTTCGATAAATAAACAGTTCAATGACACCTTGCACTTAATCAGGGATACTATAGTAGAAGATAGAAAAAAAATTATTAAGCTTTTTGAAGGTATGAGCAAACAAAACGCAGAGATTTTTAACCAATTGCTATTTATTGACACAATAAATAAAATAAGATTTGTAAAAGATAAAGTAGCGGCAGCCAAATATAACTTGATTCACCCTGGAATTTTAACCAGGGAAGAAATAAATTATTTCAAAATAGATTTTTATAAACTGAAACTGTCTAAAATAGGAGTTTTGGCATATAAGAATCAATCCATTGTGATTGCAATAAAAATTCCGAATAGTTACATACAAACAGATTTAAAGTTGCTCGTACCTTTACCAAATAAAAATCATTTAGAGGTTAAAACAGATAGGGAATTAATTGTAACAATAGATAATGAAAATTTCGAGTATAAAAAAGATACAGCACTAAAAGATTTAAAAAGAAGCCAACACTGTATATTTAAAAATGATTGTGTATTTAAATTTAATAACAAAACTAAAATAAATGCCTTGGAAGATGATACTTTGTTAATAGTAAATGCACACCAAGAACAAATAGATCAAAATTGTGATAATAGGGATTTAAAAATAAAAGGAAATTACTTGGTGCATTATGCAAATTGTAAACTGAATATAAATGATCAAATTTTTGATAATAGAAAAGTCGAATTTACAGAGAAATTTTATTACCCAGCCAAAATGTTAAATCAAAGCTATAATGAACTAAAATTTAAAGAAATTAATGTAAATGAAATAGAAAACACAAAAAAAAAATGAAGAGCTGGTGTATCATAGAAATGTTTCATACGGAATAAATGTTGTAATAGTTTTGTTGATTTTGGTAATAATAATAATTGTACTGATGAAATTTTAAATAAGAAAAAATATTAGAATTGTCAATAAGATAACACAAGAAACGCCAAGTAGCGTAGAAATCCCTTTAGCTGATAAAAGAACTCAGGAGAGTTCTTACTCAAACCGTGGGGGAGTTTTGTGGAATGACCCACAACCAGGAAAACCTAGCAAGAGGCCAAGTGTATTTTGAGACTTGGTTGCTTGTTGGGAAACAAACAGAAAGACGATACTCGGCATTCCACATTTTGTATAAACAAATGGCTGGCCTTGCAGTAAGTCTAATGTTGCAAGCAACAATGTAGCCCAGCCTAACTTCATATATATTTTCCAAGCCATCAAAAGCTAAGTAGGTTTCTGATGTCCAAAAATCATTTGTGTATACATACATACACACCCACATATCCATTCAAGTGCTTGTTTTACTCGACACTTCGAAATCCATGGGAATGCTGAGTGAGCAAAATAGTTTGTATGCTGGATAGGCTATACATGTACATATGTACATTTAGGTATGCTATGTATTTAGGAAGATAATTAGATCGTAAGGGTTAGTGAGGACGGCTTTGTGAGCAGCAAAGTGAGTTCCCACAAGACCGTCCTACCAACCACTAGTGTAGACGGCAAAATCCGTTTTTCGTTGAATAAAATAAATTTACATTATTAAATAGATAAAAATATAAAAAACGATATTATACTAATGTGTTACAATTTAATTAAACGAATAAAGTAAAAACCCATAAAAATATAAAAAAAGATATTATACTAATGTGTTACAATTAAATTAATCGAATAAAGTAAAAACCCGTAAGTACCACCTGCCCCCGTTCACCATACGTTGTGAACGTAACTCGCGCGACGTTGCAAATTTTGCCAAAACGTTGCCAAAGAACGTGATGCTCTGTCATAAAAAGTAACACTGCCGCAACAATTGCGGCTCGAACACACCCTTAGCTTGAACATCTTAACTAAAGCCTTTTATATTTAGGAAATTGATAAATGCTGAACCGGGAAATGGACACTAACCCTTTTTTATGGATGTTATGGTCTTGAGTTTTTATACATGTAGATTTGTATATGCATATTTGTAGTTTTTAGTTTTATTTATGTTTGTTGGATTTGAAATACTTCACGTCCTTATTGTTCAACAGCGCGCGTATCGGCTTATAAACATACTGCAATTTTGTTTTCATTGTAAACATTCTGTTCTCATTATAAAACACAAGTGTAACAACACGTTTTTCATTTTTCTCATTAAGGGGCCTATTACGGTTCGCGAGTCGCTTGAGTTATTCGAGTCGCCTTATTTGGCGAGTCGCTTAGCTCGAATATGATTATGGATAGCGAACAAACTAGTTCGCCTGAAACATTTTGTTGCCAGTTGAAAAAACGGAAAGCGGTGAACGTCAAATGTAAAAAAAACTTCAAATTGAACAAAACTGAAGTTTCAATTATTTATTATTATTGTACGTTTTTATTGAATATTGTAGTTAAGAGCCTGACCAGCTGCATATGGAAAAACCAACCATTTCCAACTTGTGCGGAGTTGTGCGAGGATAATCCCGTCTGGTCCAACAGCCTTGAACGACTCGAATCTTTTAATTACCCACCTTACCCCTACTTCCGTGATGAAAATGTGTGCAGCCAGGTTTGTTGCAGGTGCTAAGAGTGCAACATGCGAGTTCTCTGGAAAGTGTGTAATCAAGAGCAGCTCCAGCGTTTCAGGTTTCGAGCTGGTCCAGGATCCGGCAGGTCTCCGCAAATAGCCTATATGTAGCTGTTTGAGTTCTTGAGAGCACTCGTCTCAGTTTCGCTGTATAGTCGACCTTTTCGACCGCAGTACAACCATTTCTCCACAAAGTTCTCTTCGCCTGTCTCCTTGCGAAGGCTCTTGGCCTTATTAAATTGTTTCCTCCACCAGTGTGGCCCATGTTTACAGCGTGGTTTTGGCACTGGACAGGCCTTATCGAGAGCATTTGAGAGCGCCGTTGTGAAGGTCGTAACTAGGTCTTCCGGCTACGTACAGGACATACCACCACCGGTCTTTGGCGATGGCCAAGCTGTCGTTGTCTCGGTCAAGGATGCCTATTACGATCCCGTCCATGGTCACTTCAGCAAAGCTTGGTTTGCCCTCTCCGCGGGTGTTTTGATGCCGCTTCGGGTGGGGTTTTAACTCCCCGTCCGATCTCTGGCATTTGAAGGGAATTCCGAAATTGATTATTAGAGCTTTTGCTAGCTCCACCGTCTTCCTGATATTCGGCGACAAATGTTTTCCTTCTACCACCCATATCTGGGAGCCATTCCAAAATGACCACAAAATAAACCCGAAATGATCCCAATATAGATACCAAAATTACCCCAAAATGACCACAAAATAACAACAATATATCCCCGAAATTAGTGCAAAATGACCACAAAATAACCCCAAAATTACCCCAAAATGACACAAAATTATTCAAAAAATGACCACAAAATTACAACAATATATCCCCGAAATTAGTCCAGAATGACCACAAAATAACCCCAAAATGACCACACAATGAGCCCAAAAAATTCTCAAAATGACACCAAAATATTCCAAAAATAACAACTAAAATTTCCTCGAAATATCATCAAATTTAGTCCCAAATGACCACAAAATAACTCCAAAATATTCCCAAAATTACCCCAAAATGACACCAAATTATTCAAAAAATGACCACAAAATAACAACAATATGTATATCCCCGAAATTAGTCCCAAATGACCACAAAATAACTCCAAAATATTCCCAAAATTACCCCAAAATGACACCAATTTATTCAAAAAATGACCACAAAATAACAACAATATATCCCCGAAATTAGTGAAAAATGACCACAAAATAACCCCAAAATGACCACACAATGAGCCCAAAAAATTCCCAAAATGAGACCAAAATATTCCAAAAATGGCCACAAAATAACAACTAAAATTTCCTCGAAATTAGTCCAAAATGACCACAAAATAACTCCAAAATGACCCCAAAATATTCCAAAAGTGACCACAAAATAACTCCAAAATATTCCAAAAATGACACCAAAATATTCAAAAAATGACCACAAAATTACAACAATATATTCCCGAAATTAGTCCAAAATGACCACAAAATAACCCCAAAATGACCACACAATGAGCCCAAAATGACAACAAAATATTTCAAAAATGACCATAAAATAACAACAAAATATCCCTGAAATTAGTCCAAAATGACCACAAAATGACAACAACGAAATTACCACAAAATGACGTCCAAATAATCCCAATATGACCATAAAATCAAATTTTTCCTTTTCCGCCAGATTTTGACACTTCCGGCGAACGAATTTGGATCGAGTCGCAAACAGTAATCGCTTCATTTTTTACATTCGCTTAATTTTGAAGTTTGAGGCGAATGTTACCGAGCGACTCGCAGTCGGTAATACAAATGTCGGCGAGTCGCTCATATTTTTGTTCGACTCGCAAACCGTAATAGGCCCCTAAATTATATTAAAACTATTTTATTGTTTTATTTAAACCGCTAAAAACGAATAGGTTATGGGCCCAGTGGCGGTATTTATCGAGTAAAACTGAAGAACACTTAAAAGTTGGAAAATCTAAATAATTCTGAAGATTGGTTCCGTCTTTGCTGTGGTATATGAATGTGATTCAAAAAAAATGTCGACTTGGTCTTACCCCCTAAAAAGTTAGGTATTGATGAGAAAATAAGCCTTGCAAAAAATTAGCGCTCTAACTTAACCCTTAGGGGTGGCTATTTTTTATCGCCCTTTCCCATACATTTTGTATGGGGAAAAATGGCTTTTTTATAAAAACAAACAAACAAAATAAAATGAATACATACTAAGTGAACATGATGGATATAAGCTAGCAATAATCTCAACGCAGCTTGGTGTAAGAGGTACACACTGCGGGCTTAGAAATTCCTAATCCCCTTGGTTCTTGGTTCGATGACCAACAAAAGGTGATGAAAAATTTCTAAACACAAAAGCCATTTGATAAGTGCCCTTGAGCAAGGCCGAAATTACGTAATCATGGTAGCTTGTAATTGTTGTTACTTTTCCATCTTGTTCACTAATAATAAAAACATAGAATAATTTAAAGAAAAATTATTCACAAACGGTCAAAAGTCCACCAAAGTTTCAAAGATTCTCAAATTAATGACCACAAACTCATAACATACATACATATTAATCGCAGGACACAGCGAAAAAAGCCACCCTATGAAAATAAGCTGCAGCTGTCAGTAAAATGATCACGGGGTGCACTAAAATCCTTGACACTGCTAGTATAAATGGCGATCGATTGATGTCGCTCTAGTTGTCGATAAGGTAGTATAAAAACAAACAAACAAAATAAAATGAATACATACTAAGTGAACATGATGGATATAAGCTAGCAATAATCTCAACGCAGCTTGGTGTAAGAGGTACACACTGCGGGCTTAGAAATTCCTAATCCCCTTGGTTCTTGGTTCGATGACCAACAAAAGGTGATGAAAAATTTCTAAACACAAAAGCCATTTGATAAGTGCCCTTGAGCAAGGCCGAAATTACGTAATCATGGTAGCTTGTAATTGTTGTTACTTTTCCATCTTGTTCACTAATAATAAAAACATAGAATAATTTAAAGAAAAATTATTCACAAACGGTCAAAAGTCCACCAAAGTTTCAAAGAATTTTCTTTTAATTTTTTTACATTTTTTAATATTTTTACATACTCTTAAAGATGAAGCTTTGAAGCTTCCAAAATGGTATGCCATGTGCGATTATCTTAACTATTAAGATAATTACAGCCATTTGAAAATGACTGAGTTTTCTACTATTGCACACACATACACAGTAACACGTATAAAATCTAGTATATTTTAAATGGCTGTAATTATTTTAATAGTTAAGATAATTGCACATGGCATACCATTTTGAAAGCTTCAAAGCTTCAACTTTAAGAGTATGCAAAAATATTTTGAAAAAAGTTTCAAAAATTGAAAGAAAATTCACTTTGAAAAAAAAATTCCATTTTCCCCATACAAAATGTATGGGAAAGGGCGAAAAAAATAAGGGTTAAGTTAGAGTGCTAATTTTTTGCAAGGCTTATTTTCTCATCAATACCTATAGTTTCAGGGGGTAAGACCGAAAAAAGAACCAATTTTTTTTATTTGAATCACCCTAATGTACATACATATATGTATGTATGTACATATCTGCCAGTAGGAAAGCGCAACACGTGGGTTAAAAATTTTTCGAGAACATTTTTGCACCAGATAAGCTGTACATTTTAATATATGCTTATTATCTATTACACAAAATGGATTTGGTAGACGAAAAACCTGGCAATGGTGTAGCCGTCACTCATCACAAATTAAATGGTCTGAATTACAAGTTGTGGAAGTTCCAAATTGATGCTGTGATGAAATCCAGAGGTCTGATGGACGTCATGGCCGGCAATGTCCCTGGTGAAACTGCAACTGCCGCTGAGAAAAGTATATACGACCGAAATGATGGCAAAGCAATGGCGATTTTAATTTCATCGTGGACAATGAACAAGCGAATCATATACTTATGTGCAAGACTGCGAAACACATTGCAGATAAGTTGTCTAATTTGCATAAGAAACGTAGCGAGGCGCGTATTATGAATCTATATGAGGAATATCTTTCATTGAAAATGACTGAGGGTGAATCAGTTGCGGCGTATGTGTCAAAGGTGAGTAGTATGGCACATGAAATCGAAGACCAAGGTGCAAAATTATCAGAGAACATTAAAATGGTGCGGATCATTAGCAGTTTGACACCCAAATTTCGTAATTTCAAGACAGTTTGGTACAACATAAGAGAAGCAAGAACTTTGGATAGTTTGATGGCTCGTTTGCAGCAATGGGACATTAGAAGCGCTTTACCGATTACAAGAAGTATGATGTTGAGCGTTTTGTACAAATAGCAAATAATGATCGTTTGTTGATTCATGGCACATGTACAATTTTAATTGAGGCAAAGGTTAAAGGCAAATGGCTGCAGAGACAGCTTACGAATGTGCAGCATGCTTCTGAACTGAAGCAGAATTTGTTCTCAACGGCATCCGCCACCTCAAAGGGATTTCAAATGGTGATTTCTCATGACGGCTGCAAGCTGACGGATGGTGATGGTGAAATATATGCTGTGGGTGTTAAAGACAACAGTAAGCAATTTAGAATGGTATTTCGACACAGATTTATTAAACAGGCGTGCGCTGCAACCGTCACGCTTGAGCAACCAAAATTTGTCTGCGAAGACTGCCATCTTGGTAAAATGCAACGTGTTTCACATAAATCGGCGCCAACCCGAGTGGCCGTAAAAGCGAATATTTGCCTGCTGATCTGTGTGGGCCGATGGAAGAAGTAGGTATTGGGGGAATGTCTTACTTTCTTCTGGTAAAAGATGAGGCAACGAGCTTCAAATATGTGTACAATCTGGCTAACAAATGTATATGAAAAATGTGTATGAAAAACTTAAAACTTTGTTGTCACTTGTTCGCACCACAACAGGTAATTCTGTGAAACACATTCGTTTTGATAATGGCACTGAGTTTGTCAATAAGGAATGTATTTGAATGCTGAGTAATGCTGGGGTGACAGTTGAACGGATAGCACCGTACACACCGGAGAAAAATGGGCGTGTAGAGCGTGTAAATCGAACTGTAGTAGAGTGTGCTTGCACGATGCTGCTTGCCAGTGGTTTGCAAAAGCAATTTTGGCCAGAAGTGGTGTTAACGGCTGTGTACATTTTAAATCGATCGTCAAAAAAAAGTGTCTTAATTCAACGCCATATGAAAAATGGTTTGGGACAAAACCTGAAATTGGTCATGTTCAAATTTTTGGCAGTGAATGCTTCGTGCAGATACGGGTTGGGGTCAAAATTCTGCTTTTTTTTGGAAATTCTGAATTCATAATTCCGGAAGTCGAAACACCGGAAATCAAAATTATGGAAGTCAATATTCTGGAATCCAAAATTCTGGATAACGAAATTCTAAATTGCAAAATTCTGGAAACCAAAATTCTGAAATTCAAAATTCTGTAATTAATGATTAAAAATGCGTGTTGATAACAAAAAAAGAGCGAACTTTAACATTAATATTTAACTGGACTTGTTCTGTAGGAATTAAAAACAAATGTACCGTGCGTATTGACACACAATTTCACGGCTGTGAAATGTTATACGAAAAAAAAATGAACATTCTCATGATCCATGTGCGCATAAAAAATCGGTTGCAGAAACAAATAATCTGGTTAAAAATATGGTTCGCTCGAGTTTTCTGCAGCCTAGCCAAATAATTCAGCGTTCGGAAAAACATATTGGACATTATCTGCCATCAAGAAATGCCCTTAACTTAAAAATTAGAAGACAACGGAACAGTTTAAAATGTTTTAAAGAGCCAACTTGTGTTGAAAAAATAGACATTCCTTTATTATCACTTTATCTTTTGGTAGGTCAACTATTTATTTTAAGTGAGAAAGTTATTAAAGTTATGGCGAATGCATTCTTATTTTTGGAACAAAATCTTCGCTGCAGTTGTTAAATGAGAGCGACTGCTGGATTATGGACGGAACATTTGACGTTGTTCCAACGATGATGAAGCAGCTATTTTCCATATTACGGAGGAGTAGAAAGACAAATTGTTCCGCTGGTTTACTGTCTTATGACCAAAAAATCAAAGTCAATGTATATTTCTTAAATATAAGCAAATTTATTAAAATACACGACTTTGCTCAAAATTTGGGGAAAAAATTTCCAGAATTAATTCTGGAAAACGTAAATTCAAAAACTAGAATTTTGAAACACGGCCAAAAAAGGCGAAAGTGCGGAATTGCGATTTCCAGAATTTTGTCGACTCAGAATTTTGATTCCGGAATTATGACTACACAATTTTAATTTTAGAATTTTGACCTTTTCCGGACCAAGCCGTTTAATTGAAAGCGGATATTCAGCTGTAGTTCTAGAGCCATGTACATACGCAATTCAAGATGAGTTGTGTTCATTAAAGAAAAATTCGGCATGGGATTTGGTAAAGCGTCCAAAGGATCATAATGTAATAGGATGTCGATGGGGTTTGAAGCGAAAATCGAGTACGTCAGGTCCAATCTTCAAGGCACGCCTAGTTGCAAAGGGCTATTCACAAAAGGAGGGCGTTGATTACGGGGAAACATTTTCTCCAGTGGTGCGCTACGATTCTATTCGAACTGTTCTTGCGATGGCCGCAGTAGAAGATTTGGAAATGGTTCAGTTCGACGTGAAGGCAGCGTTCTTAAATGGAGACCTAGAAGAGGAAATTTTCATGGAGGTTCCAGAAGGACTTCAAGTTGACGACAAGAATCTAGTTTGCCGCCTCACGAAGAGTTTGTATGGGCTAAAACAAGCATCCAGAGTGTGGAACAAGATATTCACAAAATTCCTGAACGATTATATCATGATCCAATCGAAGGCAGATCTCTGTGTGTTCGTCGGTGGTGTAAATGGCAATAAGATTATCCTAATGTTGTATGTGTATGACGGATTGATTTTGTCAAAAAGCAAACAGACACTGGAAGTAGTGATGGATCACTTGAATGAAAATTTTGAGAAGACACGAGGAGAAGACGGTAATTACGTTGGCATTGAAATACACCGAGATCGAGAGAAGAAGACAATTTTCATTAATCAAAGGTTGTAGAGAAGTTCAATATGCAACATTCGAAGCACATATCCAGTCCAGCAGACAGCAATAGTACGTTAACTAAATCATGTGAAAATGGGTGTATTGAATTCCCATACCGACAAGCGATAGTATCGATTATGTTTGCTGCGATTGTGACCAGACCAGACATTTCATATGCAGTGGGAGAAGTCAGCCGATTTATGGATAATCCAAAGCCCTCACATGTTTTGGCAGTCAAGCGTATTCTACGATACTTCAATGGGACAGCTGAACGAGGCATTCAATATTATGGTCCTTCCACGACATTGAAAGGATATTCTGACTTTGCGCGTGATGTTGATACGCGAAAATCTACCACAGGTTACGCATTTTTGTGGGTGGAGGTGTTATAACCTGGAAGAGCCACCGCCAGAAAACAGTAGCACTTTCAACAACTGAGGCTGAATTTATGGCAGCATGTGAAGGTGCAAAGGAAGCAGTTTGGTTACATCAGTTACTTCGTGACGTGGGCTGTGCACAAGAAAGCCCACCATCACTTTACATCGACAATCAAAGCGCAATTCGACTTATCAAAAATTTAGATTTGCATCAAAGAACCAAACACATCGATGTTCGACTACATTTTATTCGGCAGCTGTACGAGTCGACGAAGATTTCGATTTACTAGGTTCGAGATGTGTTTACTAAGCCGTTGACAACTCAGAAGTTTATCAAAAACATAGAGATGTTGGGACTGAAAGACTTGAAATAATTAGTGGGAGTGTTGGATTTGAATTACTTCACGTCCTTATTGTTTAACAGCGCCGCCTATCGGCTTATAAACATGCTGCAATTTTCTTTTTATTGTAAACATTATGTTCTCATTATACCACACAAGTTAACAACACGTTTTTCATTTTTCTCATTAAATTATATTAAAACTATTTTATTGTTTTATTTAAACCACTGAAAACCAATAATGTTTATGTAGTTTTGTTTATATTGAGGATTTTTCATGTGGGTTTACTTTTCTGGGATTTTTGTTTTGTTTTTTTTTTTTTTTCTTCATGGATAGGTTCGCTTATCCACAAATTTTATTTTATGATTTGGCTTTTACATTTCAAATAAATATATTTCTAAACACTTTCATGGTTTTTTGTTTAATTCAGAGTGGCATTACAAACATTCATTAAGTGGAATATTTTAATTTTAAGATACGATTGGAATATTAGTGGAGTTGTCTCCACTTTGGTCATTTGTGGGTGGAAAAAGGACCAGTTTGGTTTTGTGATGACTCCTTTTTCTGTCGTGATGTCGACGACTCTCACAAGATCATCTGGGCCTTTGTGGATTTTTACCACTCTTCCTAGCGTCCATTCATTTGGAGCTAGATTATCTTCTTTTAAGACGACTACGTCGCCTAATTTTATATTAGCTTTCGTTTGTTTCCATTTGACCCGCTTTTGTAACCCCAAGAGATATTATCTTTTACAAAACGTTTGGTGTAAAGCCTTGAATTTCTGCCACCGATTTACTATGGAGGCAGGATTCTCGTTGGAATCTATTTCTGGTAGCGCGAGAAGAAGTCCGCCTATCAGGGAATGGCCTGGTGTTAAGGGTTCCAAGTCGGCCGAATCATTTGACGAAGGGCTTATGGGTCTTGAGTTGAGACAGGCCTCTATGCGGCATAACAAGGTCGAAAACTCCTCAGAAGTATATTTATACCCAGCTGCCACTTTTCCTACTGGGTAGGTTCCCCATAAGTTGGATTTGTACGCGTTTCCTATAGATCGTTCAGACCTTACAATTATGGATAATGGACTGTATCATATTTTTAACCCTCGGTATCCAATATTTGGTTCTAATAAGTCTTAACATTAGTTGGTTCTCTCCACTTCGGAAGCACTTCGCTTTTTGAATCGACCGGTTTTTCCGTTTTTAGATTTTTATATCCTTTGTCTTATTATGGGTTCTTTTGAAAAATCTTAAAACATAAGATATTACCCTTATCCAGAATATCGCTTATATCCTGTTTGGTCGTTGCCTCATGCAATTGCACTCTTTTTTCCTCTATATTATATGTTGTCTCTTGTGTGGGCCATTTTGAGATATCTTCTTGTAACCAAGAAGGTCCCTGCCACCACAACGAATTGGTGACCAGTTCTGCTAGCCATGACGGCTGGATTTGTTCCCGAGTCCACATGATTCCATTTGTCGTTTCCGACTTTTTCGACGATTTTCGTGATACGGTGTGCTACGAAAGTTGACCTTTTCGTATCCATGCCAGTACAATCGTTGAATCTGTCCACAAAAAAGTTTTCGGATTCCGTAAATTAATATTATTTGCGATGGTTTCCATCATTTCGGCGAGTATTACGGCTCCGCATAATTCCAGTCGGGGAAGTAAAATTGTTTTTACTGGGGCTACTTGGTCTTGGCTAAAAGTAAATTAACCAAGACTTGATCGTCTTTTTCGACGCGAAGGTATACTGCCGCAGCATATGCCTTCTCCGATGCGTCGCAGAAACCGTGAATTTCCACATTGTCGAATGGGGAAAAGTAAGTCCATCGCGGTATCCGAATATTATCAATTTCTTGATAATTTTCCATTAAATTTGTCCACTTTTCTTTTGTGTTATTGATACATTTTCGTCCCAATTTGTTCCTTCTAGCCAAATATGTTGCATTTTGGCTACAATTATTATTGGGGCAAGCCATCCCATTGGGTCAGAAAGCTTTGCAATTGCTGATAAAATTGCCCTTTTTGTTAGGTTGTTGCAATTTTCCATGGGCTTGTGATGAAATAAAATTCGTCTTTGTGTGCATTCCACCTGATTTCTAGCATTTTCACTGAACTTGCGCCTTCGAATTCCAGGAAATCTTGAGTTAGACGATGTTGTTTTGGGAGGTCCTTTATGATGTGATCACAATTGGCTGTCCACTTTCGAAGTGGAAACCCGGCTGATTGCAACACTTGAGTAATTTCATCTCTTGCCCTAATTGCTGAGTCGATGCAGTGTCCACCAGCAAGAATGTCGTTCACGTACATACAATTTTTCAATTCAATGCGTTGAATACGACTCGAACTTTTGTTGATGTACTTTCTTCTTTGATGACTGCATGATGAGGTAGAAAATAATGGTCACAGGAGTCTGCATCCTCGTATTCGGTCACAACTCGATTGTACTCCGTTGGAAGAGAAGGATTTTTTTGCGAGGCGTGTCTCGCTCCGGAAGAACTGAGAGTATGCCCTTTTGAGGGATGGCCCGAGGGATTTGTTTGCAGGGAATTATCTTTTAAATGACAGCGAGACTGTATATTTCTCTGAGTTATCTCTCGTGGTTGTATTTCTATTTGTTTGCTACTGGGAAGTTCTTCTAATTCCCAGCATGCAGTTAGTTGGTTATCCAACGATATGTCGCTATGCCGAAGACAGTTTCTTGTGCCAAGAGCGTACCAAGAACATCCTTCTGCAATCCGTTAAGTATTATCTGAGGGTAAATGTCTCCTCCCAGAATTAGGTCCACTGGCTCGTTGACATAGAATTTTTAATCAGCCAACTTAAAATCAGGGAATGACTGTTTTTCCATCGCACGGATTTGACTCGTTGGAAGATTTCCAGTCAACTGTGGCAGGACAAGGACGTTTGCGTTCACAGAGAATAATGGGTCAATCAGTGACCGCAGCTCTATTGAACAAGTCTCTTTGACCTGTGCAGAGAATGAATTTGTTATTCCCGAAACTTGGGGGCGAATTTTCTTGAATGGCAGGTCCCAGAGAAGGACCCAACGTTTTTTTGTTGGGGCTCAGGGGCATGTTTGTGGGACTGGGGTTTTGATATCTTTGAGAGCTGGTTACTTCTATGGCCGAATACGTTTTCCAACGCTAAGAACCTATCAGCCAAGAAATTGTTCATATCCTTCCATTTGGATATTTCTGTCTTGATCCGTAAAGGCAGATCCCATAGTGAAAAGCTACTCTCGGGTAACTTTTCTGCGCACAAATAAACAAAAAGTGGATCCCACAAATCAATTTTATGGCTTTTCAAGGCTGTCATGCAATTATTTAATTTTAATTGCAAGCCCTTAATTGATTTACCGCAAACAGTTTCGATTGGCTTTATGCTGAAGACAGTATCTAATTGGGCCTTTACCAAACTACGTTTATTTTTATAACGTTAATTTAAATTTTTCATGCTATGTCGAAGCCTGCGTTTGTAAGTGGGGCATTGCATACTATATCGAATACTTCTCCTTGTGTGTTCTGGGTGAGGTGGAATAACTTTTCCACAGGGCTAAGATTTTTATTAACTATATACCTATATGGATGTAAACATATCTCGGAACGTAGGTCATGATCGGTAAACAGATAGAAATCAGATTAGATTTAATGGTCGAAATCGGTAAACACATAGAAACCAGATTAGATTTAATGTATACCTTTGAAATTAGGAGAAAAGGACAACCACTTTTTATCGTATTGTGTTATTTGCAATTATATTGCTAATTATTTTTGAAAATTTTTGTACTTTTTTAATGCAGGCTATTTATTTGCACGTGAGTGTATTTTGGCTTATGCGGTTTCGCCACCCAACAACAATGTATATAATGTGTGCAAAAACAACAACGTTTGTGATATTTTTTTTTGTTTATTAGTGAATTATAAAGGAAAAAACCATTGTGTATCAATTGATACACAATGGAAAAGACCAATGAAGTGGAAATGTGTGGTTATTTTAACCAAATATATTGTGCGCAATTTAAAAAAAGTGAAAATTCACAGATAAAAAGTGCAATGTTAAATTGCCGGTGATTTGTTTGGTTATGTGAATCAAATGTGTGGTTGTTTATAAACAAACAAGCAAACGAAATAAGTGACTGTGAGGCTAGATCAGCTAGAAAATAGTGCAGTGTAATTGGCCGATATTCTTCTAAATATGTATGTGTACTGGCACTATTTCTGTGTCAGCTAAATATTAAATTTTTTGGATAAAAAAGGCCGAACCTCAAATTCACTTGAAAAAAAATTGTGCGGTTGAAAATATAACCACGTACCTTATGTTATTGCAGCTATGTGTTGTTGTGGTGGTGGTAATTTTTTAAATTGGGCTATGTAATGTTGTTGAGTGGTTATTGTTGTTGTCCAACTGCTGCTGCTATTGCTTTGCCCGTGAATTAATATCGTAAGTACAAATGGAATGTTGTTGGAAAGTTGATCTCACAGATGGCACAGAGATTTCCACTGGATGTTGGATATCTAAAGGAAAACTCTGTTACCTGTGGGTTATTTCATGGATGTGTGCATATACATGAAAACGTTTGCATGTATGTATATGCAACATTATTAGTATTCGATTTAGGGCCACTTGCATAAAAGCCGATTAAGCCTAATCGGTGATTAACTTGACAGCTAACCATACAAAATACGTCAATTAAACTCCGGTTAGTCGTTATCAGTTTTTATGCAAGCGGCCCTTAGAGTGTACCTTTTCTTCATTATAAATATTTTAGGCTCCGACCTAAACAAAAGGGTTCTTGTTTGCAAAAAAGTGTTGCTGTGTTGCACAACTTTTTCATTCCAGTTTGTAGGGAAATTTTTAAGCGAATCTTTCAGTTTACACTTTTATTATATTTTGCAAACAAATACAAAACTTAAAACGATGAAATTTTATTTATTTTACAGGAAAAATTTTAATTAAGAATCTTCGAAATAAGAAACTAGAAAATGAGAACACTTTTTTTTAGATAGATTTACTATTAATGGACGGTACCATTGTGTATCGGGACAAGTTTAATTAAGAATCTTCGAAATAAGAAACTAGAAAATGAGAACACTTTTTTTTTTAGATAGATTTACTATTAATGGACGGTACCAATGTGTATCAGGACAAGTGTGGAATCTTCTGCATAGACGTCAAAATTTCAAAGTGAGTTTAACCCCTGATGATCAGAGTTGCTTTTTTGGAAAATAGTATCATTTGGCACCGAGTTGCATTTGATCGCGTAAAAAAATTAGTAGTAAATAAGGGGATAATAGTTCTCTAAATTTATAAAATAAGGTGAAAAATAATGTTTGAAAACTTCTTAAGTCTGGTTTTCATTAAGTCAAATTTTGTTAAAATCTATCGACTTTATCGAAATAAGCAACCGAATCTCGATAAAGTCGATGAAATTCGACAGCTTTTGACCCAATGAAAACCAGCCTTTAGAGTTGTAATTTATAAAGTTTATTTTATATATTGAACTTGTAGCAATCCCTTTTCAGAAATTGTTTGCTACTTCTTAGAATTTGTAAAGATTTAAGAACGTACTGCAAAATGCAACAATGCATATTGTGCCGCAACTTCGTTAAGCGGGCTACCCACCTGCCAAGAAATGTCAAACTCCATATTAAAAAACGTTCAGGAAATGGTCAAGAAACGTTTCCACACGTCAAATTTTCCTGAGCCAATACTCAGTTCATAAGAAAAAATACAGCACTTTTCGTATATATTTCTTGAGGTAAGCGAGCTACCCACCTGCCAAGAAATGCCTCAAGAAAAAAACGAGCATATATTAGCGGGCTACCCACCTGCCAAGAAATGCCTCAAGAAAAAAACGAGCATATATTTCTTATGCCTGGTCAAGAAAATTTGACGTTTACGGCATTTTCCATTTTGTTGCAGATTACTATTATAAAAATGTATAAAACATGTGCAGCGAAGTATATACTCATCTTTGCCGTGAATCTGCACGTTTACCTCAAGAAATATATACGAGCATATTTATTTCTTGAGGTAAAACGGCGTTGCTAACCATCGAAAATTGTAGTCTTTTTTCTTATGAGCTGAGTATTGGTTCAAGAAAATTTGACGCGTGAAAACAGTTCTTCACCATTTCTTGAGCGTTTTTTATATGGCGTTTGACATTTCTTGGCAGAAGAAATTTTGACGTTTACCAAATTTTCCATTTTTTTGCAAATTATTCTTATAAAAATGTACAAAACATGTTTAGCGAAATATGTACTCACCTTTGCCGTTGATCTGCACGTTTACCTCAAGAAATATATACGAGCATATTTATTTCTTGAGGTAAACCGGCGTTGAAAATTTGTCGTGTGAAAACAGTTCTTGACCATTTCTTGGGCGTGTTTTTATATGGAGTTTGACATTTCTTGGCAGGTGAGTAGCCAGCTGTAAACGTGCAGATCCACGGCAAAGGTAAGTAGATATTTCGCTAAACATATTTTGTACATTTTTATAAAAGTAATTTGTAAAAAAATGGAAAATTTGGTAAACGTCAAAATTTCTTGACCAGGCACAAGAAATATATGCTCGTTTTTTCTTGAGGCATTTCTTAGCAGGTGGGTAGCCCGCTTTAGCATATTCCGATCATTCTTCGTGTATAAAGCTAGGTACTAACTTGTCCTGAAATAGCAGTGAAATTTCGCTTGTACTTCACGGAAAAGTAGTACTGAGTCCACGACCTGAAAATATTGCACAATGTGGCGTTAGCTACATTTTTCCACTACTTTTTTAATTTTCCATGTCATTTAAAACAGTGCGAAAAGTGACATTTGTTGACATTGACCCTTGAAATTGGAAAAATAACAGAAGGGAGATAAATAAACAAAGAATAAATTAAGTAAAAAAATGAAAAGTGCTAGCAACATTTCACGACAAGCCAATTGCATGTTGCCGGTGAAATTCCACGGCTTTGATGATAGTACCTGCCTTAATAAATTAAAAACAATTATTTCCTCAAGCAATTGGCTTGTCGTGAAATGTTGCTAGCTATTTTCATTTTTTATTTTATTAATTCTTTGTTTGTCTCTTCTGTTATTTTTCCAATTTCAAGGGTCAGTGTCAACAAATGTCACTTTTCGCACTGTTTTAAATGACATGGACAGTTAAAAAGGTCGTGAAAAAATGTTGCTAAAGCCATATTGGGCAATATTTCCTGCTCGTGAACTTAGTACTACTTTGCGGAGAAGTACAAGCGAAATTTCACGGCTATTTCACGACAAGAAACTTTGTATGGATTTTGACAGCTGTTTCCCGTGAAACGCGAAGTTAGTACCTAGCTTAAGGAAGAAGAAGGTTGGTAAAAATAGATGAGAGGCATCAAATTCGCACATCATTCATAAAGTCGCATGTCATTATATTTTGTTTATTCTAATCGCCTATAAACCGCGCAAAGACAACGCAAATTATTCAGTTTATTTTGAAGTGTTGTACAGTGAAGTACTGAACAGTAAATTAACCCGCGATATTGTACTACGGTTTTTAGTACTGAATAAAGCGTACTACTTATTAAACAGAATCGGAGTGTTTTATTTAACGTACAGTGATCGAACTCAGGGAAAATAATCAAGGAATAATCGAATTCGTCACAATATAAGAACGCGAACTAAACGTACATTTACACTGCACCAAATTTGGCGAATTTGAATGAGTCATTTCGAACCTGTTTACACTGGCAAATTTGCATTTGGCTTCACCTCCCTACAAGAATCTTCTACCAGAACACAAAGCCACCGAAAGAAAATGCAGCACCGTGATGTTTTAAACACCTGTAGAGTAATAATAAATAAAGAGTCAAGAACATTGTGTATAACATAAAGTGTGAAATGTAGCTTTGACAGAAATGTCAAAACACACTTCAACGTCAATCAAAACACACATCCATTTCAAAAATCTGGGTTGCTATTGTGGTTTCTGCAAACCAGGGTTTTGTGCAGGACCGTAAAAGAATGAGACAGGGTTCTTGTTTGCAAAAAAGTGTTGCTGTGTTACACAACTTTTTCATTCCAATTTGTAGGGAAATTTTAAGGCGAATCTTTCAGCTTACACTTTTATTATATTTTGCAAAAAATACAAAACTTAAAGCGACTAAATTTTATTTATTTTACAGGAAAAATATTAATGTTCGAAATAAGAAACCAGAAAATGAGGACACAATTTTTTTAGATTGTTTTTAATTTATAAACCAAGTACCTACCGACATTAAAGCCGTGGAATTTCGCCAGCATAATGCAATTGGCCTGTCGTGAAATGTTGTTAGCAGTTTTAGTTTTTTTGTTGCCTTTTGCAGTACGTTTTTAAATCTTTACAAATTGTAAGAAGTAGCCAACAAATATATTTTGCTTCTCTGAAGAGATATTTGCAATTGGTGTTTCAAGTTTTCATGTGGTTGTTGTATTTACATTAGACTGCGCCTAAAACCTTCCAAAAAAGTTCGTACCGTGGCACGGTTCAGGCAACACCCCGGACTTGGGATGGCGTAGCCCAGGTTATTTTTTTTTATAAACGCGGCCGAAGGCCGCCAGTAGAGAAAGATGTTCTGCACATAAATACCATGGATTCCGCCCCAATTTTGGTATCGAACCCGGGTCAGTTTTCGGTTTTTTGACCATAACTTTTCACTGAAACCAAAAATTAAAAAATCGCTTCCGGATTCGAGATCCTGAGGCCAAACCCTGTCTTTCGAGCCCCCTTCCATAATTTTAGCTAATATATTAGCAGTTGACAGCTAAAGTAGACAATTATCGCATCCCAGCTAGAACACTATGCCTTAAATAATCCCTCAATTATGCCATAGTACTAAGGCATAGTATTTTAGATTTTTCCATTATATTGTACAGGGCAATATGCCCAAACTAAGGGATACATTCATATGCGTGTGAGTTTTTGTCTCTGTCTCTCATATGAGCTTCATGTATTTATCGCTCTCATGCGTATGCCCTATACATAAGGGATGTTTAAGGTATAGTGTGAGGCATTAAATGTGCCCTTAATAAGTTATTAATTAAGAGATTATAAAGGGGATTCGATGAGGCTTAAATAATCTATTATATAAGGGAATAAATTCAGGGATTTTATGAGTAATTATACTTTACCAGGTCTTTGATCCTCTTCGTAAATAAAAGAATGTGTTTTATAAATATATATTTATTTAAATAATAAATCTATTATTATTATTATTATTATTCCACTTTTTTATTATTTATATAGAGATCATACATATGTAAAAAAGTATCTTATAGATAATATTAGAAAATTAATAATTGAATAAATGGAATGAAAAATAAAATAAAATATCTTAATAATTAATAAATTAATTAGATTTAGCTTTCTATAGCTTCTTGAGGTACAATTTTTGTAGGCAAAATTATGGTTTTAGAACACATAAGTATCTTATAAATAACATTAGATAATTAAAGAAAAGGTTTAATAAATGAAATGAAAAATAAAATAAAATATCTTAATAATTAATAAATAAATTAGATTTAGCTTTCTATAGCTTCTTGAGGTACAATGTTTGTAGGCAAAATTATGGTTTTAGAACACATAAGTATCTTATAAATAAGGTAAGTAAAAGGTTTTAATTTAGGGGAATTGTTAAAAACCTATAAAGAAAGCAGAATATATATATATTATTAGAAATTTAGAAATATTTTTAATTATACATATAATATAAAAATAAATTTAATTATTTACTTACCCCATTATTCATAAAAAAAATAATTGGTTTATAGAGCTTTTTATAATGACATTTCCATACAAAATTTGAATTATAAGAGCTCAATAAACCTTGCATATCTTTTATGAATAAGGGGGTTATAGTAAATGTATGCCATACCTTCTTATTTTTTAGAAATTTGAAACTTCTTTTGATAGAACCGGTTATGGCTCAGTTCTATGCTTTTCCGCAAAGCTTTTTCAATTTGCTGCTTACTTTCTGTTGCGAAAACATCTATACAAAAAGGAAAAAAGTAAATTTTAGAAAATACTATAAATGCTAAAGAAACAACTATTACCGTTTAACACTTTGTTAACTATCTTAAGCTGTGATAGTGCCCTCTTCTCCTTCCTACCATCCAAATTAAAATGGGACGCGAGTTCATCCGACATTATTTTTCGGAATACCTCATCGACTGTCCCAGTGCTGCCTTTTATATGCACCAAATAAACTTTCTGAAAAAATATTGAAATAAAAACAAAAATGTATCAAAAATATTTTGGAATGATTAATAATTTCGTTTACCATTGACTCCAAATATTCTGGTCTTTCCAGCTTTTCCTCCACCTCTTTTGCGGCATCTAGCGTAGCCAAGGGCAATGTTGCAGCGATCTCCACTTGGAGATCGTCTACAACATCCCCTGTTAAACGACCCACCGAGCGTAACACCTTCGTTACCAGCACCTTACACTCCCGGATGGTATTGTTTTGTGCCATAAGCGTTGCCTGGTCGCAACCCTTCTCTACTGCTTGAAGGCGCTCCTCAAATCTCTGCTGGTTCCCAAGTAAAATGCTTTGGTTTGCCAGAATTTTTTCCAACATCGCATGGTTTGCCCGGATCATCGCATTTATATCTGTGAAAATTTTAAAAAAATTCCATTAAATAAATATGATACTAAATCAGATACAAAAGAGCAAAATGAACTAATATTAAAATGCAGTGAAATTAACATAAAAAAACTAAAGTACCTGAAGACGATTCGGTGGAAGATTTTGACACTTTCGGTGGAGGTTGGTTGGCGGCGCATGGTGGAGTCACAACATTGAAGTTGCATGCCGTTGCGAATTTTTTTTTAACTACAAAAGTAAAAAAATTATGTAAAACAATTAAGGACATTGCTATTAACTTAAAATGATAAATACACACGGTGGCCCTGAAGGAAGAAAAATTTGACCAAAAGTTTCGGCGAAAAGAATTCTGATAATTCAGGGATATTTTTTAAAGAGTTCTAACTTGCACATTATTATAATGAAATTGACTGGCCTACAAAACTGCATACTCAGAAAAATTCTGAAAATTCTGGCAAATGTGTAATATACGTTAAAAAAACGATCTAATACGAGCTCAACTCAAAGTGATTCATCATCAGCAAACCATCCCAGACGATGTGGCATTTCCAGTTTTTGGCGACACTTTTGGTCAACTTTTTCTTCTTTCATGGCCACCGTGTACAATAAATAAACATTCTCCATAAGTTTTACCTATATTTGTTTTAGAAGTAGTGGGCGTATTATTGTTGTTTTGGGGCGTAACTACAAAGATATCTGCGAAATATAAAAAAATATATATAAGCATATAAAAGCAAATATAAACAAGTAAGGAAGTCTAAGTTCGGGTGAACCGAACATTATAAACCCAGCGGTAATTTTCGGAACGGGATAACAAAGATTTGGGCCCTAGGAGGATTTACTAAAGTTTTTACTGTCTTAGCTATTTACCTTACCGAATTATGTCAATTTATGTGATTTTCGAAATTTTCGATATCGAAAGTGGGCGTGGGTGGAGGGCGATTTTATCCAATTTCATCAGGTATACTCCCAACGATACTAGTATGCTTTGTGCCAAATTTCAACTTTCTACCGTAATCAGTTCAAAAGTTACGACCAGTTGAATTTTCAAAAATGCTTCCCTTAAAAGTGGGCGGTGCCACGCCCACTATAAAAAAAAGTATGGAAAAATCATAAGGAAATGACCAGGGAGATTCCCCTATAAAACTATATCATTTCAGCCATTTCAGCTACCGAGATATGTCAATTTGTGTGATTTTCGAAATTTTCGATATCGAAAAAGGGGGCGTGATTATCATCCGATTTCTCCCATTTTTAATAGCAACCTAACGTGGCCAAAAAGTAACCTGTATATAAAATTTTATGCAAATATCTTAATTTTTACTCAAGCTACCGTGTACACAGACGGACGGATGGACGGACGGACGGAGATACCTTTATGAACTCCTCTTTTCAACCTAAGAACTTTCATATATGGAACTCTATGTCTATCTCGATTATTTTGTGCCGTTACGTGCTACCGTTATGTAAACAAAATTAATATACACTTCTACTAGTACTAGGTACTAGTACGCTGGGTATAACAATACTCGATAACTACCACAAACTACAGCAAACAGCTGATCGATGTCAACTTTGGTGAAAGTAGTTTTTTGATAAAAGTAAACAAATAAATTTGGGGTTGCACCATGGAACATCATGAATATACATATGAGGGGAAACAACTTTGCTGTGAAATGCAAGATCATTTGATAAAAGACAGCCAAGAATGTGCTACTTTAATAAGGCGGATGCTGGGATATATAAACGTCGAGGTACATTGATCACTATTTTAATGAGTTGATGTAATTAGCAATTTGTTTTAATCTGACACAGTTCACTGAAGATGTTAACCTGTTAAATTGGCTATGCACTAACTGTTTTGTGGATGCTAAAAGAACGGATACATTTTTGATGAAAGTGGCAGTAGCGCAGCCCAAACTGCGGCGAAACTTACAAGAGGCTAGTGGATTGTTAAGACACACAACAACTGTGAAATCAGAAAACGTTGAAAATCCGAATTTGAAAAATTTAGTTAGTGATCCATTAAATACCCACAAAATTCCTTTAAATACAGAATCAACTGCTGCTGCGGTAATGCCATTATACCCGGAATTTTCAGATACGTCTTGCGTTAAAACCGAAGTCATGGGAAATGATACAGATGCGGAATTCAGCTACAATGAATCTCAATTTTTACTCAAGTTATCGTGTACACGGACGGACATGCCTAAATCAACTCCTCTTTTAATCCTAAGAACTTTCATATATGGAACTCTATATCTATTTCGATTATTTTGTGCCATTACAAACAGCCGTTAAAGCCGCATTCTTCTGGTAGTTATCGCTCCGGCTCACGCTCGATTCTCACGGGAACAGTCCGATTCATGGTAATGTGAGTTGGCAGCACTGACAGAAAACGTCACTTTTCACAGCAAGAAGAAGAGAAACAAACAAACAGAGCGTGAAAATAACTGAATATAATTTAAAGTTAAATAAAACCATGGAAGAACAATTATTTATTATTGCTTAATTGAGAAAATCACTTTGAAATATGGCTGCCAAATTTTGTATGTATACTGTGAACTGTCAATTCTGACACTTCATGTGCAAGTGCTGCCAAGTTGACACCAAAAAACCAATTAAACACAGCGTGAACCAGAGTTCTATGTGGATTTATCTGGCTTTCGTCGTTGTTGTTGCATTTACATGTAAAATTTTTTATCTATCTCTGGTTCATTACCAGAAGAATGCGCCTTATGTGAACAAAGCAAGGACTTGCAAAATTGCATGCAACAAAGTTGGTAGCCAGCTGACTTTTGTTGAACTTATCATTCAACTTCTGTACAACCCTGGGTTTTTTTTCTCTTTTTAGGTGGCGTTTCTTTTTCGTGCTCAACATCAAAATCTACAACAAAACCTGTGAATTCCGTCCCATCTAACCAAACGAGTCCGTAAGGTACTCCGTTAGTTCTCTCGGCGTAGCGTATCCGACGGGGAAGTGCCTTTTAAATCGTATGCAGAAGAGTTTCTTATAGGACTCTTTGAGGATCCGTTTATGGCGTTCCAAAACACTCCCGCAGATACCCAGATAATGGGAAAAGTGTTTCCTTGTAGTGCGGGCTCCCCTTTACAATTAAATCCGTAGACGCTCCCATTATCATTTCTTCAAATGGGCTCTTCGCTCCTTTTGGAAACGCTTCGTATTTTGTTGGCTTGGAGTTGTAAAGCATTGCCTAGCCATGATGGCCGATAATTTTTTATCGGCTTTACTAGGTCTCTATTTCCGTTGTTCTTGTTGTAACGAAACATATCCCTGCCCAGACGTAACGCCTATTGGTCTTAATTGTCATCAATCTCTTCTAACGGGATTGGAAGGAAACCATAAGCATCATTATGGTTTGACCAAAGCGAGATTGATGTCAGAAGAGTGTGCTCAGAGGAGCAGGTGAAACAATGGTTAGTGTCGTGAGAGAAGCCACATGCCAGGCAAACATTTTGCACTTCGGGGTTCGTTCTGGATAAGTGAGGGCTTCATTTGTTACCTAACGCAAATCAGAGTTAAAGGAGAGTGTGTCTGGACACTCTCTGGATATGGTGTTCCTACCATTGTGTATAACATAAAGTGTGAAATGTAACTTTGACAGAAATGTCAAAACACACTTCAACGTCAGCATTGTGTATCAATACCAAGTGTGAACTCTTCTTTTGACAACACACATTAAAATGTCGGTTTGTTTACATCCTGCACATATTAAAATGTCGCCAGCACCGAATAACAGAAAAGCAATGGCGTTGTTTAACATCCTGCACACATCAACATGGCGGTCTCCTATCTTTTACCTAATGGTAGAAAGAGATGGGAAGATGGAAAGAAGTGAGACAAAAAAGGAAATTAAAAACAGGTGACTAAACTCACTTTGAAGTTTTTACGACTATGTCTATGATATCACACTTGTTATTAACCACAACCTCAAACAGGTGTTAAACTCATTTTGGAATTTTGTGTCAATGCAGAAGAGTTTACACTTGGTATTGATACACAGTGAACGTCAGTCAAAACACACATCCATGTAAAAAATCTGGGTTGCTATTGTGGTCTCTGCAAACCAGGGTTTTGTGCAGGACCGTAAAACAATGAGACAGGGTTCTTGTTTGCAAAAAAGTGTTGCTGTGTTGCTGTGTTGCACAACTTTTTCCTTCCAATTTGTAGGGAAATTTTTAAGCGAATCTTTCAGCTCACACTTTTATTATATTTTGCAAAAAATACAAAACTTAAAACGATCAAATTTTATTTATTTTACAGGAAAAATTTTAATGTTCGAAATAAGAAACCAAATAATGAGAACACAATTTTTTTAGATAGTTTGGGGCATAGTCATAGTCGAGAAAAAGTAGACACTAAAGTTAGCGTTAGCTTTTTGACAGCATTTTCAATGGCCTATCTGTCAAAAAACCTTACGCTAACTTTAGTGCCTACTTTATCTCGACTATGACTACGCCCCATTGTTTTTAATTTTTAAAACAAGTACCTACCAACATTAAAGAAGTGGAATTTCGCCAGCATAGTGCAATTGGCCTGTCGTGAAATGTTGTTAGCAGTTTTCATTTTTTTTGTTGCCTTTTGCAGTACGTTTTTAAATCTTTACAAATTCTAAGAAGTAGCAAATAATTTCTGAAAAGAGGGTGCTACAAGTTCAAAATGTAAAATAAACTTTATAAATTACAAATCTAAAGGCTGGTTTTCATTAGGTCAAAAGGTGTAAAATTTCATCGACTTTATCAAGATTCGGTTGCTTATTTGGCAATTGTCTACTTTAGCTGTGAACTGCTAATAAATTAGCTAAAATTGTGGGAGGGGGCTCAAAAGGCGGAGTTTGGCCTCAGGATCACGAATCCGGAAGCGCTTTTTTAATATTTTGCTTCTCTGAGGAGATATTTGCAATCCAACTTTCAATTTTCGGTTTTTTGACCATAACTTTTCACTGAAACCAAAAATTAAAAAATCGCTTCCGGATTCGTGATCCTGAGGCCAAATCCCGTCTTTCGAGTCCCCTTCCATAAATTTAGCTAATATATTAGCAGTTGACATCTAAAGTAGACAATTACCGCATATTTCGATACAGTCGATAGAAATTATCAAAATTTGACCTAATGAAAACCAGACTTAAGAAGTTTTCAACCATTATTTTTCACCTTATTTTATAAATTTAGAGAACTATTACCCCTTTATTTACTACTAATTTTTTTACGCAATCGAATGCAACTCGGCGCTAAATGATACTATTTTCCAAAAAAGCAACGCTGGTCATCAAGTGTTAAACTCACTTTGAAAATTTGACGTCTATGCAGAAGATTCCACACTTGTACTGATACACAATGGTCAAGAAGGCTTCTGTGTTTTCTTGGTAGAATTGGTCCATTTTCTTAAAAAAAAACTTGTTGAAATTGTTATTTACAGCTGTTCATAATGAAAAGTTATCACACGTTAATTACCCATTAAGGTTCTTGCTGGGCATTTCTAAATGTGAAACACAGGCAGGGTTGCTATTTTGAGGAGCTGTGGAATGTATTGTTCATCGAATAAGGCCATATGTGATGGAATTCCAAATTTGGAAAATGAGATTTGTATGAAAAAAAGCGCCAAATTTGCAATTTTTCGTCAAATTTGCAAAATTTGGTGCGGTGTAAATGTACTATAACGCGAAGAGTCGTTTTCATTGTGTATCGTTTCAGCCATTGTGTATTGATACACAATGGTTTTAGCTGTCAAACTAAACGTTTTCGAGAAAAATCCAAAAAACTTAAAATTTGGACTTTTGACCCCGAACCACTTTTTTTAGAACACATGGGATCGATTGGGACTTTTGAAGTATTTTTTCTGACGGGGAACCTAAGCTCGCTACAAAAACTTGAAGTCCAATGCGGAGATTTAATTTAACCGCGGTCGTACTACATCCATCACATAACACCCTTATATTACATACAATAATTTGCAAATTTTTTTGCAAATATATACATTAGGGTGATTCAAAAAAAAATTCTTACCCCCTAAAAAGTTAGATATTGATGAGAAAATAAGCCTTGCAAAAATTAGCCCTCTAACTTAACCCTTAGGGGTGGCTATTTTTTTCGCCCTTTCCCATACATTTTGTATGTGGAAAAATGGCATTTTTTTCAAAGTGAATTTTCTTTTAATTTTTGAAACTTTTTTGGAAATATTTTTACATACTCTTAAAGTTGAAGCGTTGAAGCTTCCAAAATGGTAAGCCATGTGCGATTATCTTAACTATTAAGATAATTACCACCATTTGTAAATGGCTGAGTTTTGTACTATTGCACACACATACACAGTAACACGTATAAAATTTAGTAAATTTTAAATGGCTGTAATTATTTTAATAGTTAAGATATTCGCACATGGCTTACCATTTTGGAAGCTTCATAGCTTCAACTTTAAGAGTATGTAAAAATATTTTCAAAAAAGTTTCAAAAATTTAAAGTAAAATCACTTTGAAAAAAAAAAAAACCATTTTCCCCAAACAAAATGTATGGGAAAGGGCGAAAAAAATAGCACCCCTAACGGTTAAGTTAGAGCGCTAATTTTTTGCAAGGCTTATTTTCTCGTCAATACCTAAAGTTTCAGGGGGTAAGACCGAAAAACCCTCGTGAAGGGTGGACACCTTGCCGCGGTACGAGGGCTTAAGTCGATAGCCACAGGGCTACGCTGCACTTGTGATCATAGCGCCACCGGTACTACATCACGAGAGAAGCCAAGCCTCTCTGGCGCGACGACTAAGATCTTCCCCTCCCAATCCAGGGTGTTATGCGACCACGTGCCCATTGGACGTTTGCAGCCGGGGGGCAAATCGTGGCTGTAATCGAACGGAGCCTCTCTGATACCGGGCCGCCTCGGAGAGTAACTATGGCCTTACCGCGGTATGGGGCTCTGCCGCGGCGGATGACACATTCCCCTTCTCTTTCCTTGACCCTAAACTGGCCTTGCCCGGCGAGGGGTCGTACGAACAAGATGATAAATAATAAACAAAAACCATAAAACTAAAGATACAACAATGTATACTGCACAGTAGAGGAGGAAAATGCTTTAGCAACCGAGAACGCAACGTCGGAGGACAAACTCCATTTCTTTATCAGCCGAGAGATCGACAGCGATGGCAACTACGGGTCGATTAGCTCTGGATAACAAGGGGCAATCCCCAAAGTAAGTACCGGTACAAACACAGTGAAGCGAACAACGGCTGATGCTAAAGTCCTAGTAAGTGCCGGTCTTTAACGTCTGTGGCAGTAGTCTCACGACCTGGTCCCAGAGATCCAAATAAGGGAACGACCGCGATGGCAACTACGGGTCGAAATTTACACCAAAAGACATCTCCCAGTCGCTCTGAGTACTTGGACAAAAGAGCGGCCGCGAGGATCCTGAAGAAATACGAGGGTATTTCACAAGAGACGCTATCGCCGAATGCTAGAAAGACGGTGGAGATGGCTGAAGCTATCTTACCGAACTTCCAAAGCGATTACGCGCTAAAGAAGGTTAATGGAAATCCCTTCAAACGCCAGAGATTGGACGTGGATTTAAAACCTCACCCGAAGCGGCAGCAACACCCCCCCGTAGTGGGTAAACTAAGCTTTGCTGAAGTAACTAAGGATAGGATCCTCATAGGCGTCATTGACCGAGGTAACGAAAGCTGGGCCAGCCCTAGGGACCAGTGGCGGTACGTCCGGAACGCTATCGGTAATGCCCTTCTCGACATTATGGATGAGTCTCCGGGTGCCAGCCGATGGGTTCTGATGCGGGATGGCACCAGGGCCGAATCAAGGTATTCGCTTGCGAGGATGCAAAAACTGTTGCACTGTACAAGGCAGCAGCTGCAAGACTGGGTGAGATCTACCAAGGGGCAAGAATCGAGGTTGTCGACTGGAAGGACATCCCGGCTCGGCCAAGGGCAAGAGCGTGGATTCCTGCTATCTCTGCTGAACCTGAGAGAATTCTCAGGATGCTGAGGATCATGAACCCGTCTCTCCCGACGCAGGACTGGGGTGTCAATCTGGTCGAGGATGCGGTAGGGCCTGACAGGCAAGTGGTCTTCACCTTGACTAAGGAAGCACTCGAGCCCCTGCAATGGACGAGTTCACTACGGCATGGGTCAGATCGTGATCCACGTATACCGCGGCGATGCACAGCGCGCTGCTATTTCGGCTGCACCGGAGGGCTCGGACATCGCAGTGCCGGTAGAGGAGTCGGAGATGTCCGACTCGGAAAGTATGGTATCTGCCACGTCAAATGGCGAAGGAGCAGTGAACAGCTCGGAGATGGGAGACAGTCTGCTGGACGGGGAAGACCTCAACGTCACAGTGATAGCAGCTAGTCCTGAGCGCACCAATGTCAATACTGCCACAGTTAGTAGGATCTCGGCTACGCCAAATCGTGGTCTGAACAAATCGTCGTTGAAAGATAAGCCTCCAGACGAGGTGGAACTCGACGATACGGCGGTGGCAGGGAAGTCTGAGCGGTCTCATGTTGGTGGTGATTCAGATAAACCTGCACAAATCTAAAGCAGCCTCGGTTGCTTTAATCAGTCGTCTCTCTAAAGGCGACATAGATGTGGTCCTCATCCAAGAACCCTGGGTCAACAGCTCAAGGATTTGCGGTTTGGGGACTAAGGGTTTTAAGCTAATCCAAGCCAGCGAGGGGGGCAGGGTTAGAGCCTGTATTTTGGTTAAGTCTGAGCTGAATGCCTTTCTCTTGCCCAACTATACCAATGGTGACGTTACAGCGGCCAGTTTAACAGTCGACAGTACCAGTCTGACGATGGCATCGGTCTATATGCCCTCCGACGCCGAAGAACCTCCGCCACAGAGGGAGGTAAAAGACCTGGTGGCAAATTTTTCCATGGGTCATCTTATTATCGGAACTAACGCCAATGCTCATCACGTCCAGTGGGGAAGCTCCGATATCAATGCTAGAGGAGAGTCGTTGTTTGATTATTTGTTAACAACTAACCTGGTAGTTTGCAACGTGGGTAAGGAACCTACGTTTATTACTAAAACCCGTAGGGAGGTCATAGATCTCACTATTTGAAGCGAAGGCACTTATGAGTGGGTCAGAAAATGGCGCGTTCTCGATGAACACTCATTCTCCGACCACCGGTACGTAGAATTAGTTCTAGACTTTTCTGTTGAGCAGCCGGTTATGAAACGCAACCGACGTAACACTAACTGGCAGCTACACAATGAAATACTATCTAGGGACTTGCCAGCACTGCCCCACCAGTCCCCTCATCAGTAGGGGAGTTGGAGGATCTGGTAAAGACCTTTACAACGGCGCTCTCGAATGCCCTAGAGCAGGCTTGCCCAGTGCCAAAACCACGCGGTAAACATAGGCCACATTGGTGGTCCTACGTCCTGGACTCGCTCCGTAAATCATGTAGGACACAATTTAATAAGGCCAAGAGCCTTGGCACGGAGACTCAATGGCTCGAATATAAAGTTAAACTCAGGGCATACAAAAAAGCTCTGAGGCAGGCGAAGAGAGTATCGTGGAGAAATTTCTGTACTGGGGTCGAAAATGTCGATGATACAGCGAGACTTAGACGAGTGCTCTCAAAAACTCAAACAGCCACAAGGTATTTGCGCAAACCTGACGGATCGTGGACCAGCACGGAGAGGGAAACCATAGAGCTGCTCTTGAATACGCACTTCCCAGAGAACTTGCATAAGGAACCCCTAGCACCTACAACAAACCTGGCTCTACACATACCCATCACGGAGGAAAAGGTTAGGTGGGCGGTTAAAAGCTTCGAACCGTTCAAAACTGCCGGGCCAGACGGGATTATTACCGCACAACTCATAAACACGCTGGAGACCCTCAGCTAAATGGCTGGTATTTCTCTATACAGCCTGCCTGGCTCTTAGCTACATTCCGTGCTCCTGGATAAGTGCCACGGTAGTGTTTATTCCTAAGGCGGGGAAGGCGTCTCATTACGAGCCCAAGGAGGCCGAGCAGTCTCTCATCCTTTGTGCTCAAGACCTTCGAGAGGATAATAAATGACTACATCTCCTCTACTATTGATAGCAACCTGATCTGTAGCTATCAGCATGCATACACCAAAGGGAAATCTACAGAAACTGCGCTTCACAGCCTAGTTTCTGTTATTGAAAAATCGCTGTATGAAAAGGAGTACTGTCTTGTGGCCTGTTTAGATATTGAAGGAGCCTTCAGCAACAGAAGCCCTGATGCTATAAACACCGCTTTAACAAGTCTGGGCATAAGCAGGTCTCTTATTAGACTTATTGATCAACTGCTAAGGGGTAGACGAATAGTTTCATCACTGGGCTCGGTTGACTTATCACGCTATGTCACAAGGGGAACGCCTCAGGGTGGTGTTCTCTCCCCGCTTCTATGGAACCTCACTGTCAACTCGATGCTGCGAGACACAAGCTGGGGCGGCGGTAAGGTAGTGGCATATGCAGATGACTTAGCTATAGTATACAGGGGCAAATTCCCACAAACCCTGTGCGACTTGATGCAAGTAGCACTGAGAGAGGTTTCCTCATGGCGCTCGCGCTGCGGACTGAGCATCAACCCGGGAAAAGTAGAACTGGTCCTTTTCACCAACCGCTATAAGATACCACCGCTAATACTACCAAAACTGAATAACGTGCACCTGAACTTGGCTGACAAAGCCAATTTCTTGGGCACAGTTCTGCACAGTTCAGCGCCAGAAGAAAGCGTGTATTGCACTCTACACGTGCAAAAGAGCCATTGGAAAGAAATGGGGGCTCAGCCCCAAAATATGCAAATGGATCTACACTGCAATCATTCGACCAATCATGCTCTATGGAGTTGTGGTATGGTGGCCTGCGCTGAGCAAGGCAACAAACCTTAATCTGCTAGGTAAAGTACACAGATCTTGCATGATCTGTATAAGCGGTGCGTTAAGAATACCGAGTAGCAGCAGCATCGGCTCTTCGTCTAAGGGAAACGACCGGCTGGGGCGCAAGCACTACTGGTCACGCCTGTATTTTGGGATCCTATAGCTTTCTTCCGCAGAGCACAGATCGCTGTGCGACCACAACAGTCGGAGATAGCGGTTTTAAAATAAAATTAAAGAAAAAAAAACTTTTTTAAAAATAAGCTTTTTTTATTGGTTTATAAAATTAACTAAAAAATTGACTGTAAAGGAATATAACACTTTATAAGTTCATTGTAACCATGGTACAAGTACTATAGGTAAAACCGTTCTCTCTTTTGATTTTGTTTTGACGTTTTTAAGCAATATAAAATGTGTCAGTATGTAAGTCAAATAGAAAAAAAATATTCAAAAAATTTTAAAATAAGAAAAATTTGAAAAAATCAAAAAATATTTTCCAATTTACACTGCACGTTTAGGTGGACGCTTGGACACTATAAAATGGCAGGAAATGAGATGGTCGATTATCCTGCTAGAGGGACACATGTGAACCGCTTTTACAGTCCTTATTTTTAACAATTCTAGCAATAGTTCTAATCGCAAATTGAAGAAAAATGAAAAGAAATTATTTTGATTTGTAATTTATTTGATTGAAAAAACCAAACAGAAAAGTCGTGGCAAAAAATAAATGAGTATGAGAATTGCTTAAAAATGTCATTAGTGTCATTAACGGTTTTACCTGTAGTATTTATACCATGATTGTAACCTTTAAAGATAATTTGGCTTCTTCGTCTGCCACAAAATATTTCCATATTGTACATAATTATATATTTCTAACATTAAAACTTTACACCTAAATTATTAAATCTTCCAGTACCTATATATCACATTCCTAATTTTATTAATAATAAAAGCGTGTTAAATTTTGATGGTATAATTAAGAACATTTAGGACCTTCTCTTCTATTTGATGGTATATTTAAGAACATTCAGGACCTTCTTTTCTTGCTATCGAAATTTAACACGCTTTAATTATTAATAAAATTAGGAATGTGATATATACTGGAAGATTTAATAATTTAGGTGTAAAGTTTTAATGTTAGAAATATATAATTATGTACAATATGGAATTATTTTGTGGCAGACGAAGAAGCCAAATTATCTTTAAAGGTTACAATGAACTTATAAAGTGTTATATTCCTTTACAGTCAATTTTTTAGTTAATTTTATAAACCAATAAAAAAAAGCTTATTTTTAAAAAAGTTTTTTTCTTTAATTTTATTTTTTATCTTTTTTCTTGAATTTATTTTAAATATAAAATATTGTTTAAATTAGTTATGCAATCTTTACTTAGTTATTTTAACATTCCTCATCCGATCCATTTCTTTTAATGCATCAACATTACACGGCTTCTTTGAAGTCAACTTTGAACAGTCAAGTTCTTCGATTCGAAGACCTTCTAAAGACTTAACACGGCTTAAAGCCACATAAGCTTGACCAGCAGCAAATAGTTTGCAGCAAATAGTCACAGCAACAGCGGCACAGTCAACTATATCAGAGCCAAGTGTAAAATGCTTCTTCTTATGCTTTTCATGCATACAAAGTTGAAAGTTGGCAACTTTTGCATGTTAGATGTCGCTCGTTATGCGCAATGTGTCGTTCTCTACCTATATACCCACGTTCAACTCATCTGTCAATACATAATGCTGCGGCAAACATTGATTGTGACGCCGCAATAAAGCCGCGCGGCAAAGAGGCAATAATGTCGCAGCGACATCAATCGGCTGCTAGCAACAACAGGAAACATAGAATCTTTTACAATAAAGCCGCGTGGTTAATAAAGTTACTTTTGGGATATTGGAATAAAGACTAAACTAAACGATAAATGGGATTTTTGATATTAAGCTAATTCTTTTATTTACTGTTAGCGAAGCCTGAACGATGATGAAAATTTGCAAAATCCCATCTTAACTGCAAGTTAGTACAATATCAAAAGCCAAATTTCCTGGAATGAAAACTTTCGAATATCTCTACTCGTGCGCCACCTATCGGAATTATTTTTTTGTTATTTTGCGTGGAGGCAGAAAACTAAACGATGATGAAAATTTCAAGATCCTACCTCAACGGGAAGTTCGTTGAAAAACGAATTAATCGACACTGAAAACAGACCTTCGTAATTCTCAAATAAAGCGAATCACGCGCCACCTAGCGGGTCCAATTTTTGTTCACATTTAGAAATTAATTAAGTAACACACACGTAAAATATCAGCCAAATCGGTCCATAATTACGATTTTGAGTTTTTATTACCGCTATCTCAGCCCCACCTGGCGGAATTTTTTTTTTACAAAAATATTTCTTTTCATGGTAGTAATACATGTTACGAATTTCAGCTAAATCGGACCATAAATGCGAATTTTGAAAATATAGCGACCCACGCGCCACCTATCGAAATTTTTATGCCTTTCATGAACATGAAATGGTATTATAACTTTGGTCCGATGTTTGTAAGTATGAGAAGAAGAAGAGATAGACCCATCAATAAGTATACCGAAATGATCAGGATGACGAGATGAGTTGATTTAGCCATGTCCGTCTGTCCGTCTGTCTGTCTGTCTGTCTGTCTGTTTGAACGCAAACTAGTCCCTCAGTTTTTGAGATATTTGGCTGAAATTTTGTATGCGGCCACCATTTTCCAATATAGGAATCATTTGTCGGAACCAGCAAGATCGGACCGATATTACATATAGCTCCCATACAATCGATTGTTCCGATAAACGGATTTTGGGCTATAATTCCTGTAATTAAACACGTAGGAACGTGAAATTTTGGACGAATTGCTATTTTTATATGTGAAATATCGATGTTGAAAATCATCGATATGGGATAAATATTTCACATAGCTCCCATACAATCGATTGTTCCGATAAACGGATTTTGGGCTATAACTCCTCTAATTAAACACGTAGGAACGTGAAATTTTGGACGTATTGCTATTTTTATATGTGAAATATCGATGTTGAAAATCATCGAGATGGGATAAATATTTCACATAGCTCCCATACAATCGATTGTTCCGATAAACGGATTTTGGGCTATAACTCCTCTAATTAAACACGTAGGAACGTGAAATTTTGGACGTATTGCTATTTTTATATGTGAAATATCGATGTTGGAAATCATCGAAATGGGATAAATATTTCACATAGCCCCCTACAATCGATTGTTCCAATAAACGGATGTAGTTATATATGTAGGTAGGAACGTGAAATTTCGTAACTATTGCTATTTTAGAATGTGGAATGTCGGTGTCAAAAATCAATGAGATTGGACCAATATAACACATCTCCTCCATATAATCGATAGTTCCGATAATTTCGGTATGAGCTTAAGTTAAATTCACACAGGCTGTACTGGGATCAAACAGTGAAAATCGTGACGCTTATTCATGAAAGGTATTTAGCCTTCGGCACAGCCGAAGACAGCTTTCCTTACTTGTTTTTTTATAATATTGCATTGTCATCGGGGTTATACATGGGTGCAGAATTTCAGATCAATCGGACACCGGGAAGTGTATCATATTTAGCTTGCAAGATTTGATTACAGACAGCCGTCAGGTGAAACTAAATAAAAGCTTATAATAATTGAAATACATCATAAAACCCACAATAAACTCATTAATGACGGAAACGGTCAAAATTCTAAAATTTAAATTCTGAAGTCAAAATTCCGGAATCAAAATTCTGGGTCGACAAAATTCTACAAATCGGAATTCTGCACTTCCTTCGCCTTTTTTGGCTGTATTTCAAAATTCTGGTTTTTCATAATTCCGGAATTTACTTTGAGCAAAATATTAAATTTGCTTATCTATCTTTATATATAAAATTCAAATTATGTACCTATAGACGAACTTGGCTTCTAGACGAATGAGCCGATCGTAAAAAATTTTACACACTCACTGGATATCTTTCAGAGATGGTTACAGGCTAAAAAATATTTTGATATATATAGGGAGCGTGGCACCTCCAATACAAATGGAATTTCTCTTTGTCCGTATCAATAAAAGTATTCGGGTTAGATCACTGAAATATGGTGAGGGGTTGTACGAGATCGATCCCTACCACCTCCAAAAAAATTGGGGATAACGAAAAAGGGGGCGTGGCACCTCCCATACAAATGGAATTTTTCATTGTCCGTATCTCTGGAAGTATTCGGGTTAGACCACTGAAATTTGGTGAGGGGTTGTACGAGATCGATCCCTACCACCTCCAAAAAAATGGGGATAACGAAAAAGGGGGCGTCGTTAATATGGATTAAAATAGATATAGGGATCGGGTTAGAGCAACATGCAGGGAAATAAATTTGTGGCAGGACAACGTCTGCCGGGTCAGCTAGTATTTAAGAAATATACATTGACTTTGATTTTTTGGTCATAAGACAGAAAACCAGCGGAACAGTTTGTCTCTCTACTCTTCCGTGTATGGAAAACAGCTGCCTCATCATCGTTGGAACAACGTCAAATGTACCGTCCATAATCCAGCAGTCGCTCTCATTTAACAACTGCAGTGAAGATTTTTTTCCAAAATAAGAATGAATTCGCCATAACTTTAACAACTTTCTCACTTAAAATAAATAGTTGGCCTTCCAAAACATAAAGTGATAATAAAGGAATGTCTATTTTTTTTCAACACAAGTTGGCTCTTTAAAATATTTTAAACTGTTCCGTTGTCTTCTAATTTTTAACTTAAGGGCATTTCTTGATGGCAGATAATGTCCAATATGTTTTTCTGTCATAGATACCGAACGCTGAATTATTTGGCTAGGCTGCAGAAACCTCGAGCGAACCATATTTTTAACCAGATTATTTGTTTCTGCAACCGATTATGAGAATGTTCATTTTTTTAAATTATGGGTCAATACGCACGGTACATTTAATTCCTTCAGAACAAGTCCAGTTAAATGTTAAAGACAAAATTCTGTAATTAATTATTAAAAATGCGTGTTGATAACAAAAAAAGTGCGCAATTTCAGAATTTTGGTTTCCAGAATTTTGCAATTTAGAATTTCGTTGTCCAGAATTTTGGATTCCAGAATATGGACTTCCATAATTTACAAAAAAAGCAGAATTTTGACCCCAACCCCATTAATGGCTTACCACGTTATTTGAGACACACCTTCAATGGTATATTGTAATTTTTGTACAATCAATGATTGTAATGATTCTAGATTGTAAAATTTACAATCACCATAAAAGCAATCAATTGAATTTCTATTTTCGCCTTTCTATTTTTTTTTTTTTGAAAAAGTTATTCGCAAATTTTTTAATATTTGTGACTTTTTCATCCCACTTTACTGGTGAAGAATAACTACAGTCTGTCACTTCAAAGATTTTCTTTATTAGCAATGGCCAAAAAGTGTTTCTTACCTCATTAGCATTTTTAAGCGAATTTTGCCTTTTACGTTTTCTAGTAGCGTCTCTGCAATTCATTTTATCGAGCCAGTGGTAGGTATCGGTTGATGTGGTGGGAACCGGAGACCATCCTCGTAACAGGAACAGATCGCTGTGCGACCACAACAGTCGGAGATAGCGGTTTTAAAATCAACATTCCCAGCAGGGAAGAATGGGAGAGCACGGATCGGAGTCCCGTCACTCATGGCGGCACTTCCATTTATACTGATGGCTCGAAGTTAGACGGCAGAGTTGGGGGAGGGGTTTATTCAAAGGATCTGAACCTTGAGCTCTCCTCCAGACTACCTGATCACTGCAGTGTCTTCCAGGCTGAAGTTTCAGCAATCATGGACGCCGCGGCTTGGATAGGCCAACACACTGTCAGACAGGACATTTTTATATTCGGCGACAGCCAGGCGGCCATCAAATCCCTTGGCTCTTACTCGTTCAACTCTGAACTGACGCTCAGCTGTCGTCGATCTCTACAAGAGATGGCCCAACAGAATCGCGTTAACCTCACATGGGTCCCGGGGCATAGGGACATTGAGGGAAATTGTAGGGCAGACGAACTTGCGAGACAGGGCACGACCAAGCAGGTTCTTCGCGATAAAGAGCGCTTAGGTATGCCGTTTGCCACATGCAAGCTTATGCTGAAGGAGTACACACTCCGCCAAGCCAACGAAAGATGGCTGCAATCTCCAGGATGCCGGATATCCAAAGAAACCTGGCCGAAATGGGATCATAAAAGATCAAGACAAATTTATGCCCTAAGGAGAAGAGAAATCTCCATATTAATAGGCGTATTAACTGGGCACTGCCTCATTGGTAGGCACGCAGAAAGACTTGGTGTGCCCTACCGACGATGCTGTAGGATTTGTATGGATGATGAGGAGGAGGAAACGGTGGAGCACCTCATCTGCAATTGCCCGGCTTTAAGTGGCGCGAGAATGCGCTTTTTGGGAGTTCCCTTCCTGGTCAGCCTACGGCAGGTCACGGAGCTGGACATAAAGGACCTGATGGCCTTCATCAAGTCATCTAAATGGTTCGAGGAGGAGTAACGGTGTCGGTATAGGAAAGTTAGTCCCGGGATTCTGCTATGTGGAGAATTCCCTTAATACCGGGATTTTCCATATGGCAGGGTCCCGGAACTGACTTTCCTAGTGTTGGTGGTATCACAACGGGCCTTTTAGTACTGAACCTACCTAAGACCGAAAAAACCCGATTTTTTTTATTTGAATAATGTCTCCTGGCATGCTTCAATGTGCTTTGGCACTCGGTAGCTGCTGAGATGCTGAAGTTTTCCAACTTCATCGAAAAAGAAGCGAATAAACAGTCAAAAATGCAAAAAAAAAACACTCAAGCACAAGCAAACCCTCACTATAAAGTCCCGTTTACATTGCTCGATATTTCGTTCAATTTCAAGTTGATTCTGAAAATTTACTCGTGGCAACGGGTCTTGCAAAATTGCATGCAACAAAGTTGGTAGCCAGCTGACTTTTGTTGAACTTATCATTCAACTTCTGTACAACCCTGGGTTTTTTTTTCTCTTTTTAGGTGGCGTTTCTTTTTCGTGCTCAACATCAAAATCTACAACAAAACCTGTGAATTCCGTCCCATCTAACCAAACGAGTCCGTAAGGTACTCCGTTAGTTCTCTCGGCGTAGCGTATCCGACGGGGAAGTGCCTTTTAAATCGTATGCAGAAGAGTTTCTTATAGGACTCTTTGAGGATCCGTTTATGGCGTTCCAAAACACTCCCGCAGATACCCAGATAATGGGAAAAGTGTTTCCTTGTAGTGCGGGCTCCCCTTTACAATTAAATCCGTAGACGCTCCCATTATCATTTCTTCAAATGGGCTCTTCGCTCCTTTTGGAAACGCTTCGTATTTTGTTGGCTTGGAGTTGTAAAGCATTGCCTAGCCATGATGGCCGATAATTTTTTATCGGCTTTACTAGGTCTCTATTTCCGTTGTTCTTGTTGTAACGAAACATATCCCTGCCCAGACGTAACGCCTATTGGTCTTAATTGTCATCAATCTCTTCTAACGGGATTGGAAGGAAACCATAAGCATCATTATGGTTTGACCAAAGCGAGATTGATGTCAGAAGAGTGTGCTCAGAGGAGCAGGTGAAACAATGGTTAGTGTCGTGAGAGAAGCCACATGCCAGGCAAACATTTTGCACTTCGGGGTTCGTTCTGGATAAGTGAGGGCTTCATTTGTTACCTAACGCAAATCAGAGTTAAAGGAGAGTGTGCCTGGACACTCTCTGGATATGGTGTTCCTACCATTGTGTATAACATAAAGTGTGAAATGTAACTTTGACAGAAATGTCAAAACACACTTCAACGTCAGCATTGTGTATCAATACCAAGTGTGAACTCTTCTTTTGACAACACACATTAAAATGTCGGTTTGTTTACATCCTGCACATATTAAAATGTCGCCAGCACCGAATAACAGAAAAGCAATGGCGTTGTTTAACATCCTGCACACATCAACATGGCGGTCTCCTATCTTTTACCTAATGGTAGAAAGAGATGGGAAGATGGAAAGAAGTGAGACAAAAAAGGAAATTAAAAACAGGTGACTAAACTCACTTTGAAGTTTTTACGACTATGTCTATGATATCACACTTGTTATTAACCACAACCTCAAACAGGTGTTAAACTCATTTTGGAATTTTGTGTCAATGCAGAAGAGTTTACACTTGGTATTGATACACAGTGAACGTCAGTCAAAACACACATCCATGTAAAAAATCTGGGTTGCTATTGTGGTCTCTGCAAACCAGGGTTTTGTGCAGGACCGTAAAACAATGAGACAGGGTTCTTGTTTGCAAAAAAGTGTTGCTGTGTTGCACAACTTTTTCCTTCCAATTTGTAGGGAAATTTTTAAGCGAATCTTTCAGCTCACACTTTTATTATATTTTGCAAAAAATACAAAACTTAAAACGATCAAATTTTATTTATTTTACAGGAAAAATTTTAATGTTCGAAATAAGAAACCAAATAATGAGAACACAATTTTTTTAGATAGTTTGGGGCATAGTCATAGTCGAGAAAAAGTAGACACTAAAGTTAGCGTTAGCTTTTTGACAGCATTTTCAATGGCCTATCTGTCAAAAAACCTTACGCTAACTTTAGTGCCTACTTTATCTCGACTATGACTACGCCCCATTGTTTTTAATTTTTAAAACAAGTACCTACCAACATTAAAGAAGTGGAATTTCGCCAGCATAGTGCAATTGGCCTGTCGTGAAATGTTGTTAGCAGTTTTCATTTTTTTTGTTGCCTTTTGCAGTACGTTTTTAAATCTTTACAAATTCTAAGAAGTAGCAAATAATTTCTGAAAAGAGGGTGCTACAAGTTCAAAATGTAAAATAAACTTTATAAATTACAAATCTAAAGGCTGGTTTTCATTAGGTCAAAAGGTGTAAAATTTCATCGACTTTATCAAGATTCGGTTGCTTATTTGGCAATTGTCTACTTTAGCTGTGAACTGCTAATAAATTAGCTAAAATTGTGGGAGGGGGCTCAAAAGGCGGAGTTTGGCCTCAGGATCACGAATCCGGAAGCGCTTTTTTAATATTTTGCTTCTCTGAGGAGATATTTGCAATCCAACTTTCAATTTTCGGTTTTTTGACCATAACTTTTCACTGAAACCAAAAATTAAAAAATCGCTTCCGGATTCGTGATCCTGAGGCCAAATCCCGTCTTTCGAGTCCCCTTCCATAAATTTAGCTAATATATTAGCAGTTGACATCTAAAGTAGACAATTACCGCATATTTCGATACAGTCGATATAAATTATCAAAATATTACCTAATGAAAACCAGACTTAAGAAGTTTTCAACCATTATTTTTCACCTTATTTAATAAATTTAGAGAACTATTACCCCTTTATTTATTACTAATTTTTTTACGCAATCGAATGCAACTCGGCGCTAATTGATACTATTTTCCAAAAAAGCAACTCTGATCATCAGGTGTTAAACTCACTTTGAAAATTTGACGTCTATGCAGATGATTCCACACTTGTACTGATACACAATGGTTCCTACGCAGCTACCAGGGGGAGAATAAAAGAGAATATTTTTTTTCTATTTTTATTTAATTTTCTTTCAATGACATAAACAATTGTCAAATAGTTTTCATAAAAATTGATTAATGTAAACGGGTAGTCAATTTAATTTGGAATCAACAATACACGCAACGAAAGTTGATTCCAAAATTGATCAATGTAAACAGCCCTTAACACTCTTTTCACAACATTTTATAATTTCTTGCTTTTTTATCATAATTAAACAATAACAATAAGGAAAGTGCCCTAAAACATTTTATTTTATTTTGTGGCTTGTTTACATTTTTGTTTGTTTGTGTTCGCTTGCGGAATTGCCAACTACTGCGAACGCAGATCTGTCTACGCTCACACTGCGAACGACTTTTGCCGTCCGACAGCAAACACATATGTGTTTTAAATGAGCTCACGATGTAAACAAGTTTCATCCGATTTCACCCGGCTCGTTTAAAACATATGTGTGTTTGCTCTCGGACGGGAAAAGTCGGTTGCAGTGTGAAGCCTAAAGCTACGTTTACACTGCACCAAATGCGTCACTTTTGGCCAAGTTTTTTCTAGACCGTTCATCCGCAGATTGAATTTGATTACCAAATTAGGTCAAATTAAATTAATCTAATTTGGCAAACAAATTCATTAGGCGGACAAACATTCTCGAAATAACTTGGCCAAATGCGACGCATTTGGTGCAGTGTAAATGTATCATAACTGGACGAATGTGAAAACTTATAGTACATTTACACAGCACCAAATTTGGTAAATTTGGCGAAAAATTGCAAATTTGGCGCTTTTTTCCATAAAAATCTCATTTTCCAAATTTGGAATTCGGCCTCATTCGCTGAACAATACAATCCATAATTCCTCAAAATAGCAACCCTGCCTGTGTTCCACATTTAGGATTGCCCAGCAAGAACCTTAATGGGTAATTAACGTGTGAAAACTTTTGCATTATGCACAGTTCTAAATAACAATTTCAACTATTTTTTTATGATATTGGACCAGTTCCACTAAGAAAAGAGAGAAGCCTTTTTGATTCTTCATTTATTATTACTCTACATGTGTTTAAAACATCAAGGTGGTGCATTTTCTTTCGGTGGCTTTGTATTCTGGTAGAAGATTCTTGCAGGGAAGGTGAAGCCAAATGCAAATTTGCCAGTGTAAAAGCGCCATTACACCGCACCAAATTTGGTAAATTTGGCGGAAAATTGCAAATTTGGCGCTTTTTTCCATACAAATTTCATTTTCCAAATTTAGAATTCCATCGCATTTGGCCTCATTCGCTGAACAATACAATCCACAATTCCTCAAAATAGCATTATGCACAGTTCTAAATAACAATTTCAACTATTTTTTTATGATATTGGACCAGTTCCACTAAGAAAAGAGAGAAGCCTTCTTGATTCTTCATTTATTATTACTCTATATGTGTTTAAAACATCAAGGTGGTGCATTTTCTTTCGGTGGCTTTGTATTCTGGTAGAAGATTCTTGCAGGGAAGGTGAATCCACATGCAAATTTGCCAGCATTGTGTATCAATACCAGGTGTGAACTCTTCTTTTGACAACACACATTAAAATGTCGGTTTGTTTACATCCTGCACATATTAAAATGTCGCCAAATTTACCAAATTTGGTGCTGTGTAAAGCTTTCGGCAGAATCAGTCCGTCAATACGTCACGTACGTGACGTACGTCGTGACAAAACGTACGTGCCGTACAGGGATGGCACATAGCGATTGACGTACGTCATGTTGAAGTACACAGATATGTCAACAAAGTAATTGGCGCAAAACGAAAACTATTTAAAAAAAACATAACAAAAGCAAAATTTCGGTTAAAAACATGGAAAATATTCAAGTAATACTTGTTATAGTCACAATTTTCACAATCCCGTTGTCAAATTGGCGGTAAAATTGATTTTGACATTTGTCACGCAGCTGACGTTCCGTCAAAGTAGAAAATTGGCGAAGGATACCGGATCCGTTGACTGATACTTTGTCAATGTAGCGTTTTACATGCAAAATACACACATCCTACTCGGCTGTCAGTTTCTTCCTTTTCCGGCACGTACGTGACGGACTGATTCTGCCGAAAGCTTTAATGTACTATAACTGTTAGACGAAACGTCAAATCCAACTATCGTCCGTTTGGTTATCGTTCGCCAAAGAGAATGACGCTGATATGTAATTGCAAATTGAAGAAAAATAAAAAGAAATTATTTTGATTTGTAATTTATTTGATTGAAAAAACCAAACAGAGAAGTCGTGTCAAAAAATAAATGAGTATGAGAATTGCTTAAAAATGTCATTAGTGTCATTAACGGTTTTACCTGTAGTATTTATCATTGTGTATCAATACCAAGTGTGAACTCTTCTTTTGACAACACACATTAAAATGTCGGCTTGTTTACATCCTGCACATATTAAAATGTCGCCAGCACCGAATAACAGAAAAGCAAATGGCGTTGTTTAATATCCTGCACACATCAACATGGCGGTCTCCTATCTTTTACCTAATGGTAGAAAGAGATGGGAAGATGGAAAGAAGTGAGACAAAAAGGGAAATTAAAAACAGGTGATTAAACTCACTTTGGAGTTTTCACTACTACGTCTATGATATCACACTTGTTATTAACCACAATCTCAAACAGGTGTTAAACTCATTTTGGAATTTTGACGTCTATGCAGAAGAGTTTACACTTGGTATTGATACACAATGGTATTTATATCATGGTTCGAAATGACTCATTCAAATTCGCCAAATTTGTTGCAGTGTAAATGTACTATTAGCAAAGCCATGCACCTTTGGTATTTTGTTGAAAAAACATGATCAGCTGACAGATGTCAAATAGCGCGCGTCTGCGCTGCTAATACAAGGCGAATTCCAAAACACAACAGCGAGAGAGCAAATTCTTTGTGTTGCAGCAGCTGAAGCCGCTTTAAATTTGTCACTCGGTTCTGGTTTGCAATGTCGACGCTATAATTTTCCTGAAGAAGTCACAAATAATTGCTAAAAGCTGGAAAAACTCAAATCTTTTAAGGAGTACATTTATTCCATACTATTGTTGTTGTGTCCACCTCATAATTAGCAAGTACCATTATTTTGTTGTAGTGTTAAAAATGCTCGAGTTATAGTCAACGCGTGGCTCAACTGATTTGGTTATGTGCAAAGAGCTATTGGTTTTAAGCAACCTGTAATTTTTTGAATTGCATATTTCGCTGATCTGCATTGGCGTCTTTCGATTTCCTGAAGCTATGGAAAGATAGAAATATTCCAAATTTTACCATAATGTCCAAATAAGCGAAGGTCAAGAGGGAAATGCTTCAAGGTTACGGACCAGTCTTGCTATACATCTGGCACGAATACCATATAATTGGTAAGTAAGTTATATGGAATGAGTGATCTTTCACAGAAAATGTTACAAGTTATACCTGTGGTGTAATCGTAAATTACAGTCATTGCGTCCTAAGATTTTGAGTCAATTGCATTTTTGTTGTAAATGTTTATATGCATGAAAATACCTACACATGTATGTACATATCTATATATATACATATATAAAAGGCGAATGAATATATTTTCGCTATTTGTTAGCACGTTTTAGAAAAATTTCTCCGAAATTGTCGATTGATAGTAAAAAGTGGGCATATATTAACTATCTTGCAATTTATTGTTCGAATCATTTAGCTTTCGTGGACGACTTTCTTGCAAATCTCGTCATAATCTTGATTTGTAGCAAATTGTGTGAAAAATTTACTTATGTGGCCATCGTTGTTGTCTCTCGCGCGCATTGGCATTTCAGCAACAACTTCGCTACGAGCCACTACATTTCAATAGAAACTTTTCACATTTCGCTCTCATATTGTCCGTCAAAAATCCCGCGCGCGCCAAAAGTGTTCTGTTAAAAGAGTGATAACTTTTAATCTTTTATCCAGTTTTACTACAATTGTGAAAAATTTGAGTCTTGAAGATATATCCTTTTATTTGATACCACTTGTGCAAAAGCTTTCATTCATAAAATTTGTGAAATTCGGTGTAAAAGTTAGCATTAAAACAGAGAAATCTGAGTCGACGTGGTGGCGCTTTTGTGTATGTTTGTTGCTATTTGTTTAGTTTGTAAAAAGTGTTGCAGCTTGCTTGATTTGTGTTGAGGGATTTATTCGCAAGCTTTTATAAGATTGCGTTGTAAAATGTGTCAATTAGGGCCTTTGTGAATTAAGGTAACGATATGTAAATTGGCACACTTAAAGCAAAAAATAAAATCGAAATAGTACAGACCATTTCGGTGTCATATCATACGATGTCATATCATATGATGCCATTTGGTATGATGTCTAATCATATGATGTCATATCATATGATGTCTAGCTCCATATGATAACATATCACATAATATCATATGATGTCTAGCTCCATAAATAAAAAAATTTAATGATTTCATATCATATGATGTCATATCTCGATATAGTACAGGACCTACAAATATACAAATATACTCCGGTGAGGTGGCAACCCTAAGTGACAACCCTACTTGAAAATATTTTAGTTGGTATGTCAGCGAAAATACCTTTCATTTGATACCCATATCTAGCTCCATAAATAAAAAAAATTTAAACAGGTGGCAACCCTGGAAACCACCCCAAGTGGCACCCCCAAAGTGTATGGTCTTAGAATCAATCATACTATCTATACGCCAAATTTCATCCCAATCGGTCAAGGGTTCTCGAGATAGTACCGGACCTACAAATATACAAGTTCAGCTCGTTTAAAGTTATTAGATTATTTCATTACTCGAGAACTTGAAATTTCCACACTGCGTTATCTTGTTTTGTCAACACGGGCGTTATTTCTTTTTCGAAATAAACGGCCGCGAGCGTTTCAAAAGGCGGACGTTATTTCCCCGGGCTTTATTTTACTGCACCCACAGATACTTTTCATTTGTGATTTGAATCATGAACCAAACAAAGATATTTTTTATCTTTGATGTCGAATCAGAAAAAAACGTATTTTTGATTTGTTTCCAACATTCAAATCACAAATAAAAGTTAAAGATTCAAATCACCAATAAAATCTATATTTGATTTGGTTGCTGACTTATTCGTGGTCAAAGATCCATATTTGAGGGTTTTTTTTGGGATTTTCCTCGGCTTTTGACTCCGAATATCTTTTCTAGCACATATGGGATCGATGGGAACCTTTGCATTTCTCTTTCTGGGGGTAAACCAGGGAAATTTTAGTATAGACTCGCACAGCTAGAAAAAAACGGTTTTTTCAGGAGGATAGAGGAGCTTTTTCTGAACACAAATATATAATCTTAGCGTAAGGAGCCTTATATTTACTGAGATAATGGTTGTTGAAGTTTTGCAAATTTTGCATGGCACTATAGGTAACTAACGCACATTTTTTTAAATTTCACGCATTTTTCCGCATAATGGTACCATAACACTTATGAATTGCATATGATTAACAGAAAATAATATTAATATGTATAAATATTCATCTATTTTCACAAAATTATAAATTTTCATCATCGCTATACACAGATATTTCACAACAAATTTGTTGTCAAAGAAGGATGTTGCCACACTTAAACCAAAAATAACAAAAAAAAACATATTTTTTTTATTTCAACACCTGGGCTACGCCATCCCATGTCCGGACGCGTGCACCAACTGCGGATACCGCCGCAGTGAGTACTTCTGCGTAGTAAACCCATTTGGCGGAGTCCGGACGTGTGCTCTAACCGTGGCTACCGCCACGGTGAGTCCTTCTGCGTATTACACCCATTTATTTTAGTATAGGTGAGGCTTGCAAACCCTATTCAAATACTTAATTGGTGCGCATGAAAAGTATTGTAAGCCTTATTATTTTTTATTAAAATTTTAACTTTAACTTTAACAACGTTTTACCGGAGAACTATAAACCGCCTGACTCTAAGACCTATATATTTGTGATCTGGAGAACTCCCTCTTTCGTTCCATGCCAAAAACAGACCAAAATTCGTGCGAGTCTAAACTAAATCGCACCCGGTAAACCTAAGCTCTCCACACAAATTTGGCTCTGTCGGAACTTATGTTATACAAGATATCTAAATTTGCCGGACTAGTAGTTTTTGATTTTATGAATGGAGAAAAGGTGGCTGTAGCTCGAGAGGGAACTTCGTGACAAAAAAAGGGGAAAAAAAATTTTCAAAAAATATTTACGTTTCCAAGAAAAGTCCTGAAAAGTTCATAGGTCATATATGTGCATTTAACTAGTTTTACAATCGCGCTGTTTTTGAGAAAAATCCAAAAAACCTCAAATTTTGACACTGAGAAAAAGTAAAATTGGAGATTTTTGCTAAAAAAAATTTAATTTTTCTAGTGTAGCGTTTTTAGTTTTTATATAGAACAACACCAAGGTGCAATTTTGCTTCCAAAATTTTTAAGAATTTACATACTGCATGCATATAGACTTTTCTTAAAACTTTATATTGTTTTGCTTTGCATTTTCAGTGTGGAGGGAGATCGGAGTAACAAGATCAGTAAAAATATTCCTAGTTCTGGCGAACAAAAGAAGAGTCATCAAAGTAGTAGTGGAAGTAAAAATTATAAAATGCAGAATACCTCAAGAAATCGTCAAAGTCAACACCCTTACAGTACACAAGACCGTAGGAAAGTTACGAGCATAGCCCAGAGTTCTGCATCCAATGCTAATAATTGTGACGCTACTCCGCTTTATGCGCATTCTTCTTGGGTGCTGCCACCGAATAAGTCGAGTACGGTGACATATACGCAATCATCACATGTGTCACCATCACCGCCTACTATCTCTTCAAATTCAAAATCCGAGAGTGTGGTGATAACACCAGGTAGTTCTTTGCCAGTCGTGGTTGATCCATCACATGAAGCTTCTACATCTCCTACGCCATCGTCACTAGATTCGTTCCTGTTACGAGGATGGTCTCCGGTTCCCACCACATCAACCGATACCTACCACTGGCTCGATAAAATTAATTGCAGAGACGCTACTAGAAAACGTAAAAGGCAAAATTCGCTTAAAAATGCTAAGGAGGTAAGAAACACTTTTTGGCCATTGCTAATAAAGAAAATCTTTGAAGTGACAGACTGTAGTTATTCTTCACCAGTAAACTGGGATGAAAAAGTCACAAATATTAAAAAATTTGCGAATAACTTTTACAAAAAACAAAAAATAGAAAGGCGAAAATAGAAATTCAATTGATTGCTTTTATGGTGATTGTAAATTTTACAATCTAGAATCATTACAATCATTGATTGTACAAAAATTACAATATACCATTGAAGGTGTGTCTCAAATAACGTGGTAAGCCATTAATGGGGTTGGGGTCAAAATTCTGCTTTTTTGTAAATTCTGTATTCATAATTCCGGAAGTCGAAACACCGGAAATCAAAATTATGGAAGTCAATATTCTGGAATCCAAAATTCTGGACAACGAAATTCTAAATTGCAAAATTCTGGAAACCAAAATTCTGAAATTGCGCACTTTTTTTGTTATCAACACGCATTTTTAATAATTAATTACAGAATTTTGTCTTTAACATTTAACTGGACTTGTTCTGAAGGAATTAAATGTACCGTGCGTATTGACACACAATTTCATGGCTGTGAAATGTTATACGAAAAAAATGAACATTCTCATGATCCATGTGCGCATAAAAAAATCGGTGGCAGAAACAAATAATCTGGTTAAAAATATGGTTCGCTCGAGGTTTCTGCAGCCTAGCCAAATAATTCAGCGTTCGGTATCTATGACAGAAAAACATATTGGACATTATCTGCCATCAAGAAATGCCCTTAAGTTAAAAATTAGAAGACAACGGAACAGTTTAAAATATTTTAAAGAGCCAACTGTGTTGAAAAAAAATAGACATTCCTTTATTATCACTTTATGTTTTGGAAGGTCAACTATTTATTTTAAGTGAGAAAGTTGTTAAAGTTATGGCGAATTTATTCTTATTTTGGAACAAAATCTTCACTGCAGTTGTTAAATGAGAGCGACTGCTGGATTATGGACGGTACATTTGACGTTGTTCCAACGATGATGAGGCAGCTGTTTTCCATACACGGAAGAGTAGAGAGACAAATTGTTCCGCTGGTTTTCTGTCTTATGACCAAAAAATCAAAGTCAATGTATATTTCTTAAATACTAGCTGACCCGGCAGACGTTGTCCTGTCACAAATTTATTTCCCTGCATGTTGCTCTAACCCGATCCCTATATCTATTTTAATCCATATTAACCACGCCGCCTTTTTCGTTATCCCCATTTTTTTGGAGGTGGTAGGGATCGATCTCGTACAACCCCTCACCAAATTTCAGTGGTCTAACCCGAATACTTCCAGAGATGCGGATAATGAAAAATTCCATTTGTATGGGAGGTGCCACGCCCCCTTTTTCGTTATCCCCAATTTTTTTGGAGGTGGTACGGATCGATCTCGTACAACCCCTCACCATATTTCAGTGATCTAACCCGAATACTTTTATTGATACGGACAAAGAAAAATTCCATTTGTATTGGAGGTGCCACGCTCCCTATATATGTGGCAACTAGGGATGTCAATTTTTCGGGTTTTGGCCGTCCCGGGATTTTCGGGATATGCTTTTACAAATCCCGGGATCCCGGGATTAGTCCCGGGATTAGGGATTCGTTATTTCTAACAGGTTTGCTTCAAAAAGACTGGAGAAAATGTTTGTGAAACTGTCAATTTTTAAATAAATAACAAATAAAATTAATTAAATTTATTTATCCCTTATATTTTTTATTTACTTTTAATGTATTTCATTTGAATAAAAAAAAATAACACACTTCAATAGAAAGTTATAAAATATAAATAACTTATTATGTTTAAGTATAAATGCACTTAAACATTTTGATATACGTACATACAAACATTATCACATACAAATATGATAAGGTGCATCAGCCTATCTACACACATAAATATGTAAAACTATAACTATAAATAATCAGTATGCTATTTTAATAAACTAGTTCGTCTTACAAACGCACTCAAATAAGTTGATTTTAATTCAACAAGCTGAACCACTTCCCCCCACCAGTGGGAAGAGGTTGTCAGTTAATAATATTAACATATTAAGTATTCTTTTTTTTTGTAGTTGAACTCCTACATTAATATAAATGTATTAAACAGTTTAATAATGGTAAGTATTAATTAAAAAGTAAAAAAAAATTTGGTACATTCAGCGCGCCTCTTCCCAGCCAGCAAGATACCTTACATTTTACGAACATTGCGTTTTACGAGCTATTCTCGAATCAGCAACAACTAAAAACACAAGCTTTTTTTATTTTGTCAAAAAAAATAAAAATTTAAATTTCAAATTCAATATTTTGAAAATACGAAGTACGTTTATGATCAAAAAACGGACGTATAGAGATTCATAACAGCCTAACCTAATATAAACGCACGGACTGAGTTTTCTGTCAAAAATGTCTCATGCACATACAACTTGTATGGGAGTAGCCGAATTTGAACGCACTGCCTAAAAAAACCTAACTCAATTTTCAATTTTTGTTTTGCGTGACATTTCGATTTGACGTAAACTCTCAGAGCGCACGTCGTTGACATGTAATTCTTCAATTTGATTGCACAGCTGTGACAACCAGCTACTCACGCACGCACATTTGTTTCGGTTAGCAGCAAAAACGTCGTGCATGTTCGTGCGACAAATTCAGTCCGTGCGTTTATATTAGGTTAGGCTGTAAGCGAGTGCTTCTTCGATACATTTACGAAGCCTCGAGGGCAAAAAACATTTTAAAGCGAAACAGTATTCGTATGCGAATCGAAAAAGTATTCGTAAGCGATATTTTATTAGAGTTTTCTTCGAAAAAACATCCATTTACGAACTCGTTTACGATAATTTTGCTGGCTGGGTTCTTCCTCTAATTTTTAAACATTGCTTTTAAAAAATGATCTTAAAACTATTAAAGCGTTTAATGTTTTGTCTGCGAGTCTTGACCTGAACTTATTGCAAATGTAGCCCGCCGTTGAAAAGCATCTTTCCGCCTCAACACTTGTGGGCTGAATTGCAGACAAATATTTATAAGCTTTTTTCAAAAACATGCCTTTCTCTCCCCCATTAGAGAACAAGTCTATTTCTTTAGATAATTGTAAAGCCATACCATATTTTTTTTATTGGGACAAGTTTGTGTACTTTTCATTAAAAGGTTATTTAATTTTGCTTTTAAATCTGTGGGCTCGCTTATAATTATTTCTTCCGTTTCATTATTTTCGACATCGGTGGAAGCTTGACTTAGTAAAAGTATTTGCTTTAACTCCTCTTTTACAGTGCCCATAGATAAGCTTTCACCGAATCTGTTTGACACAGATGTCCATTCGTCAAAAACTACGCAAAATTTTTCACCTTCTTTTACGAGCTTTTCAATTTCATGTAAAAATCCTACTCTAATATTTTCGTAATAGTTGAGTACAATACTTTGTATAGTGTTTCTGGATTTTGGTAAATCGAAGCCATTACCTCGCATTACATCGCGTAGATCTTGTGATTTGGTGAAAGCTGAAAAAGCAAAATCATTAACAGCCGTCATCATAGCTAAAACAGCTTCCATACTCCTCTCCGTTTTATTACTAAAAAATTTATGCAACTTTTGCTGTTTACAAGGTACAGGATTGGCTTCTGGAGCTTTTGTTTTACGGCACACAACAATATTATGTTTTTTCAAATGCGTGTGCAGCCCTTTTGTTGAGCCACCTTTCGTTAATAATATTTGACTGCATTTTTTGCACTGAGCTGACTCGTCGTTGTCGCGCGCAACTAAAAAATAGAACCACACGGAAGACTCCTCTTCCGCCTTTGTTTTATGTGCAACAAAACCTGTACGAAATAAATTTCAATTTCATTACAGTGATTCTTTATTTAATGAAAATGTAATACTTCGTATAAAAATGGATGAGTGCGAGGTATTCCACTTCACCGAAGTTATAAATATATCTATATTTACCTGAAGTGGACGGCTTTTCAGTCATATTTAATTATTCTTATTATTCATCAATCAATTATGCGCGCAAAAATAACAATGAAACCAGCTGATTTCTACGTCAACAGTGTTGTAAACGCTAACCCAAATTTCAGTGTGGTTTCTTTGCTATACAAGAGGGATTTTTCTCACATCCCGAAAATCCCGGGATTGCTGGAACACAATCCCGGGATTTTCGGGAGCTTAAAAAGGGTCGGGATCCCGGGATTTCGGGATCCCGGGATCCCGGGATGACATCCCTAGTGGCAACCCTACCACATATTGGAATTGATCCTATGTACATAAGTGAGTGCTCTCCCGCTCAATATAAATAATGTATGTAAATATGTTTAATGTGAACAATGGTAGAAATCATACGATTTTAGTTACCGCTAGGTCTCTCAGTTGTAGTTTTCTATATCAAAAAAACCTGTTCTAATATGTTATATGAAATAAATAAAATTGAGCTTTGGCTCTTGATCATTCGCTACATTGGTGACCACGACGTAGGTTGTACACGTCTTATAATTTCTAAAAAAAAAAAATTACCCGCGTAAGTTTTTTAACTAGTATTCGCGACATCCGCGCTACTCTAAATTCGTTTAAATAAAATTAAAAATTTTTGTACGCCACTCAAAATGGTAAACGAAAATGAAGTTTCGCAAGCACCTGCTCCGTCACAAGGGACGGCGTCAGCACACACATCTGCTCCAGCGCAAGTATCAACGGCAGCACATGTTTCTGGGAATACTACCGTGCGAGCACCTCCATTTTCAACAGAGCACCCAGCACTATGGTTCGCACAACTAGAATCCCAATTTCGGATTCGAGCCATAACCAGCGAAGATGACAAATTTCATCATGCCGTGTCCCTCATTGACACGCAATCGGCAACAGAAGTTGAAGACATTATTGTTCGTCCACCATCATCTACACCGTACACATCTTTAAAGCAAAGCCTCATCGAAAGATTGACTAAGTCCAAAGATGCCAAACTACTCCAACTATTGGACGGCGAACAAATTGGAGATCGCACTCCTTCACAATTCCTTCGCCACTTGCGTAGTTTGTGTCCGGACGTTGCCGACAACGTACTCAAAGCCAGGTGGCAGTCACAGCTTCCCACTCAAACGCGCGCATGTCTCGCAGCACAACCTAACGCTTCATTGGAAGATCTCAGCCGACTCGCCGACAAAATAAATGAGGTTATGCCAGGTATGAAACACACCATTGCTAGTGTCTCCGAAGAAAAATCTTTGCGCACCGAGATCGCCGAAATGCGTAAACAGATTGAAGCACTGAACATTCGAAAGCCACGCAGCAGTAGTAGGCAAAATACAGGTTTCTACAACAAACGTGATTCTTCGCGTAGTCGTACGCGTTTGTTAGTAAACGGAATCTGCCGATACCACAAAAAGTTTGGCAGCGAAGCACAGCGCTGTATACAAGGATGAAAATTTTCGGAAAACGCTCAGGGGAGTCTATAGAGGCGCTAAAAGACTCTCCCACTATTACTTCGCGCCGCCTTTTCATTACTGATCGCACATCTGGCACGCACTTTCTTATGGACACCGGTGCTGATCTCTCAGTTTTTCCACGTTATCGCATCAGGTCCAACATAGCTCCAGTTGGCTATCAGCTGTACTCAGCTTCAGGTTCAACTATCGAAACATATGGCCATCACATGCTCACGCTTGATTTTGGTATGCGTCGCAATTTCTTATGGCGTTTTATTATCGCTTATGTTTCAAAGCCCATTATCGGGGCTGATTTCATTAGCCACTTCGGCTTAGTAGTTGACTTGAAGCATTGCCGAATCAGCGACGAAAATTCGGGAATCATTGCCCAAGGTCAAATGAAGCACGCTAAGCAAAACTCGTCCATTAAAGCAATCTGTGGCGAATCCCCGTACTTGACGCTTCTAAAACAATTTTCATCTATAACCAAGCCAGCTGGAGCATTCAAATTAGCGAAGCATAATACAACGCACCATATTCGGACTACAGATGGTCCCCCGGTGTCAAGCAAAGCGCGACGTCTCGCGCCTCACAAACTTAAGATTGCTAAGGAAGAGTTTGCAAAAATGGTACAGCTGGGTATCGCGCGCCCGTCAGATAGTCCTTGGTCAGCACCACTGCACCTCGCGCCGAAAAAGTCAGGTCAGTCACGACCGTGCGGAGATTGCCGTCGTCTAAACGACCGCACAATCCCCGACCGATATACCGTTAGATATTTAGAGGACTTCGCAGCCAATCTTTGTGGAAAAACGATCTTTTCCACCATTGATCTAGCGCGAGCGTTCAACCAAATTCCAGTAGCCAGCGATGATATTAAGAAAACCGCTATAATCACGCCGTTTGGGTTATATGAGTTTCCTTTTATGACGTTTGGCCTCAGGAACGCCGCCCAAACGTTCCAAAGGTTCATAGATGAAGTCACCCGCGATCTTCCCTTTGTATTCCCGTACATCGACGATCTATTAATCGCTTCAGATAACGAAAGTCAACACTTTGAGCACCTTAAGATGTTATTTCAGCGGCTTCAAGACTACGGCTTGGTAATTAATACATCAAAGTCAATATTTGGCGCGAATGAAGTAAAGTTCCTCGGGCATTACATTACATGCCGTGGAATTAAGCCACTACCAGAAAAAGTCAGCGCCATAAGAGATATTTCGCCACCATCTACGGTTAAGAAACTTCGAGGATATATCGGTATGGTGAACTTCTACCGAAAATTTATCAAGAACGCCGCCGAGCTCCTAGCACCGTTAAATAAGGCACTTTCCGGTCCCAATATCAAAGGCTCACATCAAATTCAATGGACGAAAGAACTTGTAGATGCCTTCGAACGTTCTAAAGTAGCTTTAGCGACATGTGCTGATCTGGCTCACCCCAATATTGAGGCAGATTTAGCCATATTCACAGATGCGTCGAACTTCGCTATCGGTGCAGTGTTGCAGCAGCGTATTGGTGACTCCTGGCAGCCTCTGGCATTTTTCAGTCGAATGCTACCTGAATCTATCACCAAGCTGTCCACCTATGATAGAGAGCTGCACGCTATATACGAAGCAGTGAAATATTTTAAACATATGTTCGAGGGCCGGCATATTACCATCTACACGGACCACAAGCCACTGCAGCACGTTTTCAAGCAGCGACCAGAGCGCGCGTCGCCGTGGCAATTTCGGAGAATTGAGTGGATAAGCCAGTTTACAACAGAAATTAAGCACGTAAGTGGGCAAGATAACATCGTGGCAGACGCGCTCTCACGTGTTGATGCCATTTCAACACCGGTCACACCACAGCAATTAGCAGCCGCACAAGTCAACGACGAAGAGCTTCAACAGCTCATCACTTCGCCAAGCTCCACGCTCGGTATTCAACAGCTTTCATTCCCGGAACACAAGGTCAGTATGTACTGTGATACTTCGTCAGGTACCGTTCGCCCATTCGTTCCTACATCGCTTAGAAGAGCAGTGTTCGATTCACTACATTCTCTTGCTCATCCCGGGATACGCTGCTCACAAAAGTTAGTAACAAGCAGATACGTATGGCCTGCTATCAATAAAGATTGCCGCGCTTGGGCGCGGACTTGTATCGAGTGCCAAAGAAACAAAATCCAACGCCACGTAGTAACAGCGCCCGCTCGGTTCCAGTTGCCAACACAGCGCTTCGAGCATATCCATATTGATCTAATTTCGTTACCTCCTGCGAAAGGTTTCCGCCAGTGTCTTACGATAATAGATCGTTTCACTCGTTTTCCCGAAGTAGTTCCGCTCGAAAACGGAAATACAGAAACAATTGTACGCGCTATACTCTACCACTGGATCGCGAGGTTTGGGGTTCCTCTCCGAATAACCTCAGACCGTGGAGGCCAATTTGAATCGGCTTTGTTTCGGCAACTCGCGCAGTTTTTCGGAATTCGTCATCTCAAAACCACGCCTTACCACCCGCAAGCAAATGGACTCGTTGAGCGCTTGCACAGGCAGCTTAAATCAGCGCTGCTATGTCACCAAGACACATGGTATGATGCGCTTCCAATAGTTCTCATGGGCTTACGAGCTTCATGGAAAAATGATATAGCAACAACACCGGCCGAATTAGTGTATGGCGAACCAATTCGGATCCCAGGTGAATTTTTGAAAACTGGGAATAATCAGTCAACACACGGTTTGCTTCGATATCTACAGCAACATTTCCGTAATTTAACACCGACCGACATGTCGCGTCACGGCAAGAGGTCAATTTTTCGTTTCAGAGAATTAAATACATGCACTCACGTCCTGGTGCGTCAAGGGCAAATAGGACCATCATTTAGCGCACCATATCAAGGCCCTTACCGTGTCATATCACGTCACGAGAAACATTTTTATATTGATGTGCAAGGGCAGAGGACTGCAGTCTCAGCGGACCGACTTAAGCCAGTATTTGAAATAGTCAACGACGAGCAGAGCACAACAAGCAGATCCGGCCAATCCACGAGAAACATTTTTATATTGATGTGCAAGGGCAGAGGACTGCAGTCTCAGTGGACCGACTTAAGCCAGTATTTGAAATAGTCAACGACGAGCAGAGCACAACAAGCAGATCCGGCCAATCCATGATATGTTTAATGTGAACAATGGTAGAAATCATACGATTTTAGTTACCGCTAGGTCTCTCAGTTGTAGTTTTCTATATCAAAAAAACCTGTTCTAATATGTTATATGAAATAAATAAAATTGAGCTTTGGCTCTTGATCATTCGCTACATTGGTGACCACGACGTAGGTTGTACACGTCTTATAATTTCAGTTGTAGTTTTCTATATCAAAAAAACCTGTTCTAATATGTTATATGAAATAAATAAAATTGAGCTTTGGCTCTTGATCATTCGCTACATATATATCAAAATATTTTTTAGCCTGTGACCATCTCTGAAAGATATCCAGTGAGTGTGTAAAATTTTTTACGATCGGCTCATACGTTTAGAAGCCAAGTTCGTCTATAGGTACATAATTTGAAATTTATATATAAAGATAGATAAGCAAATTTAATATTTTGCTCAAAGTAAATTCCGGAATTATGAAAAACCAGAATTTTGAAATACAGCCAAAAAAGGCGAAGGAAGTGCAGAATTCCGATTTGTAGAATTTTGTCGACCCAGAATTTTGATTCCGGAATTTTGACTTCAGAATTTTAATTTTAGAATTTTGACCGTTTCCGTCATTAATGAGTTTATTGTGGGTTTTATGATGTATTTCAATTATTATAAGCTTTTATTTAGTTTCACCTCGTCGATGCATATGCAATACCACCTATCTACCAATTGCAAAACCACCTATCTGACGGCAACCAAATTTTACAGGAGATGAAAAAAACGAGTTTTCTTTTAATCTTAATTATAAAGTTGGGACTGAAATCTTTTTTCTACTTTTAATAGGTGCAACTTACCTCAGTAAACCAGTATTGAACTGAAGTTTATCATAATTGTGTGTTTCTGTAAGTTTTATTTTTTATAGACGGTTTTGCAAATAAATTTTCTTCTTATTTTTACACGTAAATATTTCCAACCCGCATATCGAATAAAAACAAAATTCTTTCTTTTTATATTTTTATAATTAACTTTATAGACATAAATCTTAGAATCTATTGTTTGTAAGGTAAATTGTCATAAAAGTAGTGACAGTCTGAGGGAATTACATGTTTCAATTCTTGTAAGTGCTGGTATTTAGATTTTTGTATTGGTATACGAGACAAATAAAGAGCGTGAGGAGTGGTTTTATTCAATTTACGTTTAGGTCGGTGTGGAAGCTCTAGAAAAGTGCTTTCGAAAGACAACTTATAATTGATTGATGCATCGGAAGAGTATTTCAAGACACGTAAATCGAAAACGACTTTATCCCCTTTTTTGCGACCTGGGCGTATGGATTCATATAACTGATATTCTTTATTATCATAGTCTTTAAAAAATGTGTAGTCCATCTCTCGTGCGATATATGGAAACGGATTGCGTCTGGATTCCTGTGTTGTCGAAATATATTGGCTAGGTAAATATATTTGCCGATTCTTTAATTTCCGCTCAATTACAGAGTGAACCGAATCTACCTCCATCTGTGTATGCCCCTTTACTAAAAATTTTTGAGTTATGTCAACATTGTATTCAATGGCAAGCCTAAGGAGTGCATTGGCGACAACAGAATTTCGATTCTGATATGTGCAACCATCGGAATAAATCACTACAGGTTTTACATCTTTACGAAGTATTGATGATATATAGTCCACATAAAAGTTGGCAAACGTTGAAGACTTTAAGTCGGCTGCGGTTTCATCAAACCAATAGCAAACAACTTCTTTAGTAACTAAGTTGTAAGCTGTGAAGTTATGCACAGCAAGCTTAGTTTTATAATAAGCTACGCTGGCGTTTAATTTTGGGCATAGTTTAACAGCCTGCAGGTCAACGGTAATTAAATGAATTTCTCCAGAATTGGCAAGAATGGTATCATTCTTTTTTTCTAATCGTGCTGAATTTTTGAGGTCGATGTGACATTTATATTCTACTTCGGATATATTTCCGGTCTTAAAAGCAATGCAAGTATCGCACTCATCTTTTTTAGGTTTAAAAAGAGATATATTTTCTTCGGAGAAGATATTATCAAAATAACATCTTGAGACTACGGATAGAGAAAGTTCGAGAGCGTTATTCTTATAAAGAGAGTACAACTGTGATTTTGTTTCAATGACTGGCTCTAAATAGAGTTTGCTTGATGTTGACCTGCAGTAATGTGACGGGAGCTTTGGCAAAGATGCCAAAAAAAATTTTACAAGTTTTTTTTTGGAATTTTTCGTGGAATTGCGTTTCTTTTTAGAGCTGCACGAAACCTGTGTATTAGTGAGCCACGAACGTACAGTCCATTCCTTTAGTCCTAAGGTCGATAAAAACATATTTTTGCAAACCCTTCGCCTTTCGGTACCATCTTTGAGAAAATACGCGAAAGAATTTGATTTCTTTAATTTGCTGCGCTTAGTTACTTTTGTATTTTGAACGTGAACCAGCGAGCAAACATATATTTGTTTTTGTTGCCAATTAATGGTTTTCCAAAAGTTTGCAAAAATGTGTTCTCTTTGCTGCTCACTAAACCTTTTACAATCAAATGTTTTACTCTTTTTGCAAGCTTTAGCACAAGTTGACTTATTAAGCACTCTCTTCATTCGTGGCACATCTTGCACTATTTTGTTTTGTGTTTTGCGAAACCCTATGTACTCTTCTCCAAGCATTCTTTTCTTTTTGTTGATCTCTCTTTTCCAATTGTCTGTGTTCCGTTTTCGTCTTTTATTTTTGTTTTCTTCCAAAATTTTTATTTCTGGAAGGTGTTCATTGCTGGGGGAAGTATGAATATCACAGTCACCTTTGATAGAATCGTTGCTGTGTTTTTTTGATTCCGCCGCATTGTTATCTGTGTCGTTCTTCGCTCTTGCCGTAGCTGGAAGAAACACATACAACATTTCTTTATATGTAACCAAATAGCAAAGAGGCTGGAATATAAGAGGATCCAGCGCAATTCAGCACCTCGCGGGTAAGGAATTCACTCCAGTGTATTTCTTATGGAGGTGGAGGAATTTTCTTACCACGCGGTGAATTCCTTACCCGCGACCTTCTGAATTGGGTAGGTTCCTCTTATGTATATTCTGGCCTCTTTGCAAATAGTTTTGTTTTTGGTTATACCTTTCTTAACAGGAGAATTGAACATACTAGGAAAATTGAAAAATTCTTCATCATTCTCTATTGAGATGCGCATCCCATGCGTGTACGGCGACAAATCCAACTCTGAATAGGAAGTTCCAGGAGAACTTGGTGGAGTCGCCCAAGCATCTAAATTTATATTTTAGTGTACATACATGCAAACAGTTTGATATTATATATGTATACAAAGCACATTATTTCTATTTTTGTTACCTTTCAAAAACTTTTGCATAATTATATCAGATCCTTCATTTGAAGCCATTTCTGGTATGTATGAACATATATGTATTATATTCACAAAAAGTTAAAATTTGAAGAAAATTGAAAAGCAAAGAACACAAAGAAATTATCCCACTCCCTGTCCGTAGTATTGACACTTGGTTGATCAACTTGCTGAGCAGAACTAAATGATGGTTGGTTTTGCAAATAAAATTTGACTACACACTTTACATGCGGTTTTGCATTTACCGTTTTTTTATGGAATTTTCTGTTGGAATACGAAATTTTTTATTTTTATAGATAAATTGTTCCGCTGGTTTTCTGTCTTATGACCAAAAAATCAAAGTCAATGTATATTTCTTAAATACTAGCTGACCCGGCAGACGTTGTCCTGTCACAAATTTATTTCCCTGCATGTTGCTCTAACCCGATCCCTATATCTATTTTAATCCATATTAACCACGCCGCCTTTTTCGTTATCCCCATTTTTTTGGAGGTGGTAGGGATCGATCTCGTACAACCCCTCACCAAATTTCAGTGGTCTAACCCGAATACTTCCAGAGATGCGGATAATGAAAAATTCCATTTGTATGGGAGGTGCCACGCCCCCTTTTTCGTTATCCCCAATTTTTTTGGAGGTGGTACGGATCGATCTCGTACAACCCCTCACCATATTTCAGTGATCTAACCCGAATACTTTTATTGATACGGAAAAAGAAAAATTCCATTTGTATTGGAGGTGCCACGCTCCCTATATATGTGGCAACCCTACCACATATTGGAATTGATCCTATGTACATAAGTGAGTGCTCTCCCGCTCAATATAAATAATGTATGTAAATATGTTTAATGTGAACAATGGTAGAAATCATACGATTTTAGTTACCGCTAGGTCTCTCAGTTGTAGTTTTCTATATCAAAAAAACCTGTTCTAATATGTTATATGAAATAAATAAAATTGAGCTTTGGCTCTTGATCATTCGCTACATTGGTGACCACGACGTAGGTTGTACACGTCTTATAATTTCTAAAAAAAAAAAATTACCCGCGTAAGTTTTTTAACTAGTATTCGCGACATCCGCGCTACTCTAAATTCGTTTAAATAAAATTAAAAATTTTTGTACGCCACTCAAAATGGTAAACGAAAATGAAGTTTCGCAAGCACCTGCTCCGTCACAAGGGACGGCGTCAGCACACACATCTGCTCCAGCGCAAGTATCAACGGCAGCACATGTTTCTGGGAATACTACCGTGCGAGCACCTCCATTTTCAACAGAGCACCCAGCACTATGGTTCGCACAACTAGAATCCCAATTTCGGATTCGAGCCATAACCAGCGAAGATGACAAATTTCATCATGCCGTGTCCCTCATTGACACGCAATCGGCAACAGAAGTTGAAGACATTATTGTTCGTCCACCATCATCTACACCGTACACATCTTTAAAGCAAAGCCTCATCGAAAGATTGACTAAGTCCAAAGATGCCAAACTACTCCAACTATTGGACGGCGAACAAATTGGAGATCGCACTCCTTCACAATTCCTTCGCCACTTGCGTAGTTTGTGTCCGGACGTTGCCGACAACGTACTCAAAGCCAGGTGGCAGTCACAGCTTCCCACTCAAACGCGCGCATGTCTCGCAGCACAACCTAACGCTTCATTGGAAGATCTCAGCCGACTCGCCGACAAAATAAATGAGGTTATGCCAGGTATGAAACACACCATTGCTAGTGTCTCCGAAGAAAAATCTTTGCGCACCGAGATCGCCGAAATGCGTAAACAGATTGAAGCACTGAACATTCGAAAGCCACGCAGCAGTAGTAGGCAAAATACAGGTTTCTACAACAAACGTGATTCTTCGCGTAGTCGTACGCGTTTGTTAGTAAACGGAATCTGCCGATACCACAAAAAGTTTGGCAGCGAAGCACAGCGCTGTATACAAGGATGAAAATTTTCGGAAAACGCTCAGGGGAGTCTATAGAGGCGCTAAAAGACTCTCCCACTATTACTTCGCGCCGCCTTTTCATTACTGATCGCACATCTGGCACGCACTTTCTTATGGACACCGGTGCTGATCTCTCAGTTTTTCCACGTTATCGCATCAGGTCCAACATAGCTCCAGTTGGCTATCAGCTGTACTCAGCTTCAGGTTCAACTATCGAAACATATGGCCATCACATGCTCACGCTTGATTTTGGTATGCGTCGCAATTTCTTATGGCGTTTTATTATCGCTTATGTTTCAAAGCCCATTATCGGGGCTGATTTCATTAGCCACTTCGGCTTAGTAGTTGACTTGAAGCATTGCCGAATCAGCGACGAAAATTCGGGAATCATTGCCCAAGGTCAAATGAAGCACGCTAAGCAAAACTCGTCCATTAAAGCAATCTGTGGCGAATCCCCGTACTTGACGCTTCTAAAACAATTTTCATCTATAACCAAGCCAGCTGGAGCATTCAAATTAGCGAAGCATAATACAACGCACCATATTCGGACTACAGATGGTCCCCCGGTGTCAAGCAAAGCGCGACGTCTCGCGCCTCACAAACTTAAGATTGCTAAGGAAGAGTTTGCAAAAATGGTACAGCTGGGTATCGCGCGCCCGTCAGATAGTCCTTGGTCAGCACCACTGCACCTCGCGCCGAAAAAGTCAGGTCAGTCACGACCGTGCGGAGATTGCCGTCGTCTAAACGACCGCACAATCCCCGACCGATATACCGTTAGATATTTAGAGGACTTCGCAGCCAATCTTTGTGGAAAAACGATCTTTTCCACCATTGATCTAGCGCGAGCGTTCAACCAAATTCCAGTAGCCAGCGATGATATTAAGAAAACCGCTATAATCACGCCGTTTGGGTTATATGAGTTTCCTTTTATGACGTTTGGCCTCAGGAACGCCGCCCAAACGTTCCAAAGGTTCATAGATGAAGTCACCCGCGATCTTCCCTTTGTATTCCCGTACATCGACGATCTATTAATCGCTTCAGATAACGAAAGTCAACACTTTGAGCACCTTAAGATGTTATTTCAGCGGCTTCAAGACTACGGCTTGGTAATTAATACATCAAAGTCAATATTTGGCGCGAATGAAGTAAAGTTCCTCGGGCATTACATTACATGCCGTGGAATTAAGCCACTACCAGAAAGTCAGCGCCATAAGAGATATTTCGCCACCATCTACGGTTAAGAAACTTCGAGGATATATCGGTATGGTGAACTTCTACCGAAAATTTATCAAGAACGCCGCCGAGCTCCTAGCACCGTTAAATAAGGCACTTTCCGGTCCCAATATCAAAGGCTCACATCAAATTCAATGGACGAAAGAACTTGTAGATGCCTTCGAACGTTCTAAAGTAGCTTTAGCGACATGTGCTGATCTGGCTCACCCCAATATTGAGGCAGATTTAGCCATATTCACAGATGCGTCGAACTTCGCTATCGGTGCAGTGTTGCAGCAGCGTATTGGTGACTCCTGGCAGCCTCTGGCATTTTTCAGTCGAATGCTACCTGAATCTATCACCAAGCTGTCCACCTATGATAGAGAGCTGCACGCTATATACGAAGCAGTGAAATATTTTAAACATATGTTCGAGGGCCGGCATATTACCATCTACACGGACCACAAGCCACTGCAGCACGTTTTCAAGCAGCGACCAGAGCGCGCGTCGCCGTGGCAATTTCGGAGAATTGAGTGGATAAGCCAGTTTACAACAGAAATTAAGCACGTAAGTGGGCAAGATAACATCGTGGCAGACGCGCTCTCACGTGTTGATGCCATTTCAACACCGGTCACACCACAGCAATTAGCAGCCGCACAAGTCAACGACGAAGAGCTTCAACAGCTCATCACTTCGCCAAGCTCCACGCTCGGTATTCAACAGCTTTCATTCCCGGAACACAAGGTCAGTATGTACTGTGATACTTCGTCAGGTACCGTTCGCCCATTCGTTCCTACATCGCTTAGAAGAGCAGTGTTCGATTCACTACATTCTCTTGCTCATCCCGGGATACGCTGCTCACAAAAGTTAGTAACAAGCAGATACGTATGGCCTGCTATCAATAAAGATTGCCGCGCTTGGGCGCGGACTTGTATCGAGTGCCAAAGAAACAAAATCCAACGCCACGTAGTAACAGCGCCCGCTCGGTTCCAGTTGCCAACACAGCGCTTCGAGCATATCCATATTGATCTAATTTCGTTACCTCCTGCGAAAGGTTTCCGCCAGTGTCTTACGATAATAGATCGTTTCACTCGTTTTCCCGAAGTAGTTCCGCTCGAAAACGGAAATACAGAAACAATTGTACGCGGTATACTCTACCACTGGATCGCGAGGTTTGGGGTTCCTCTCCGAATAACCTCAGACCGTGGAGGCCAATTTGAATCGGCTTTGTTTCGGCAACTCGCGCAGTTTTTCGGAATTCGTCATCTCAAAACCACGCCTTACCACCCGCAAGCAAATGGACTCGTTGAGCGCTTGCACAGGCAGCTTAAATCAGCGCTGCTATGTCACCAAGACACATGGTATGATGCGCTTCCAATAGTTCTCATGGGCTTACGAGCTTCATGGAAAAATGATATAGCAACAACACCGGCCGAATTAGTGTATGGCGAACCAATTCGGATCCCAGGTGAATTTTTGAAAACTGGGAATAATCAGTCAACACACGGTTTGCTTCGATATCTACAGCAACATTTCCGTAATTTAACACCGACCGACATGTCGCGTCACGGCAAGAGGTCAATTTTTCGTTTCAGAGAATTAAATACATGCACTCACGTCCTGGTGCGTCAAGGGCAAATAGGACCATCATTTAGCGCACCATATCAAGGCCCTTACCGTGTCATATCACGTCACGAGAAACATTTTTATATTGATGTGCAAGGGCAGAGGACTGCAGTCTCAGCGGACCGACTTAAGCCAGTATTTGAAATAGTCAACGACGAGCAGAGCACAACAAGCAGATCCGGCCAATCCACGAGAAACATTTTTATATTGATGTGCAAGGGCAGAGGACTGCAGTCTCAGTGGACCGACTTAAGCCAGTATTTGAAATAGTCAACGACGAGCAGAGCACAACAAGCAGATCCGGCCAATCCATGATATGTTTAATGTGAACAATGGTAGAAATCATACGATTTTAGTTACCGCTAGGTCTCTCAGTTGTAGTTTTCTATATCAAAAAAACCTGTTCTAATATGTTATATGAAATAAATAAAATTGAGCTTTGGCTCTTGATCATTCGCTACATTGGTGACCACGACGTAGGTTGTACACGTCTTATAATTTCAGTTGTAGTTTTCTATATCAAAAAAACCTGTTCTAATATGTTATATGAAATAAATAAAATTGAGCTTTGGCTCTTGATCATTCGCTACATATATATCAAAATATTTTTTAGCCTGTGACCATCTCTGAAAGATATCCAGTGAGTGTGTAAAATTTTTTACGATCGGCTCATACGTTTAGAAGCCAAGTTCGTCTATAGGTACATAATTTGAAATTTATATATAAAGATAGATAAGCAAATTTAATATTTTGCTCAAAGTAAATTCCGGAATTATGAAAAACCAGAATTTTGAAATACAGCCAAAAAAGGCGAAGGAAGTGCAGAATTCCGATTTGTAGAATTTTGTCGACCCAGAATTTTGATTCCGGAATTTTGACTTCAGAATTTTAATTTTAGAATTTTGACCGTTTCCGTCATTAATGAGTTTATTGTGGGTTTTATGATGTATTTCAATTATTATAAGCTTTTATTTAGTTTCACCTCGTCGATGCATATGCAATACCACCTATCTACCAATTGCAAAACCACCTATCTGACGGCAACCAAATTTTACAGGAGATGAAAAAAACGAGTTTTCTTTTAATCTTAATTATAAAGTTGGGACTGAAATCTTTTTTCTACTTTTAATAGGTGCAACTTACCTCAGTAAACCAGTATTGAACTGAAGTTTATCATAATTGTGTGTTTCTGTAAGTTTTATTTTTTATAGACGGTTTTGCAAATACATTTTCTTCTTATTTTTACACGTAAATATTTCCAACCCGCATATCGAATAAAAACAAAATTCTTTCTTTTTATATTTTTATAATTAACTTTATAGACATAAATCTTAGAATCTATTGTTTGTAAGGTAAATTGTCATAAAAGTAGTGACAGTCTGAGGGAATTACATGTTTCAATTCTTGTAAGTGCTGGTATTTAGATTTTTGTATTGGTATACGAGACAAATAAAGAGCGTGAGGAGTGGTTTTATTCAATTTACGTTTAGGTCGGTGTGGAAGCTCTAGAAAAGTGCTTTCGAAAGACAACTTATAATTGATTGATGCATCGGAAGAGTATTTCAAGACACGTAAATCGAAAACGACTTTATCCCCTTTTTTGCGACCTGGGCGTATGGATTCATATAACTGATATTCTTTATTATCATAGTCTTTAAAAAATGTGTAGTCCATCTCTCGTGCGATATATGGAAACGGATTGCGTCTGGATTCCTGTGTTGTCGAAATATATTGGCTAGGTAAATATATTTGCCGATTCTTTAATTTCCGCTCAATTACAGAGTGAACCGAATCTACCTCCATCTGTGTATGCCCCTTTACTAAAAATTTTTGAGTTATGTCAACATTGTATTCAATGGCAAGCCTAAGGAGTGCATTGGCGACAACAGAATTTCGATTCTGATATGTGCAACCATCGGAATAAATCACTACAGGTTTTACATCTTTACGAAGTATTGATGATATATAGTCCACATAAAAGTTGGCAAACGTTGAAGACTTTAAGTCGGCTGCGGTTTCATCAAACCAATAGCAAACAACTTCTTTAGTAACTAAGTTGTAAGCTGTGAAGTTATGCACAGCAAGCTTAGTTTTATAATAAGCTACGCTGGCGTTTAATTTTGGGCATAGTTTAACAGCCTGCAGGTCAACGGTAATTAAATGAATTTCTCCAGAATTGGCAAGAATGGTATCATTCTTTTTTTCTAATCGTGCTGAATTTTTGAGGTCGATGTGACATTTATATTCTACTTCGGATATATTTCCGGTCTTAAAAGCAATGCAAGTATCGCACTCATCTTTTTTAGGTTTAAAAAGAGATATATTTTCTTCGGAGAAGATATTATCAAAATAACATCTTGAGACTACGGATAGAGAAAGTTCGAGAGCGTTATTCTTATAAAGAGAGTACAACTGTGATTTTGTTTCAATGACTGGCTCTAAATAGAGTTTGCTTGATGTTGACCTGCAGTAATGTGACGGGAGCTTTGGCAAAGATGCCAAAAAAAATTTTACAAGTTTTTTTTTGGAATTTTTCGTGAAATTGCGTTTCTTTTTAGAGCTGCACGAAACCTGTGTATTAGTGAGCCACGAACGTACAGTCCATTCCTTTAGTCCTAAGGTCGATAAAAACATATTTTTGCAAACCCTTCGCCTTTCGGTACCATCTTTGAGAAAATACGCGAAAGAATTTGATTTCTTTAATTTGCTGCGCTTAGTTACTTTTGTATTTTGAACGTGAACCAGCGAGCAAACATATATTTGTTTTTGTTGCCAATTAATGGTTTTCCAAAAGTTTGCAAAAATGTGTTCTCTTTGCTGCTCACTAAACCTTTTACAATCAAATGTTTTACTCTTTTTGCAAGCTTTAGCACAAGTTGACTTATTAAGCACTCTCTTCATTCGTGGCACATCTTGCACTATTTTGTTTTGTGTTTTGCGAAACCCTATGTACTCTTCTCCAAGCATTCTTTTCTTTTTGTTGATCTCTCTTTTCCAATTGTCTGTGTTCCGTTTTCGTCTTTTATTTTTGTTTTCTTCCAAAATTTTTATTTCTGGAAGGTGTTCATTGCTGGGGGAAGTATGAATATCACAGTCACCTTTGATAGAATCGTTGCTGTGTTTTTTTGATTCCGCCGCATTGTTATCTGTGTCGTTCTTCGCTCTTGCCGTAGCTGGAAGAAACACATACAACATTTCTTTATATGTAACCAAATAGCAAAGAGGCTGGAATATAAGAGGATCCAGCGCAATTCAGCACCTCGCGGGTAAGGAATTCACTCCAGTGTATTTCTTATGGAGGTGGAGGAATTTTCTTACCACGCGGTGAATTCCTTACCCGCGACCTTCTGAATTGGGTAGGTTCCTCTTATGTATATTCTGGCCTCTTTGCAAATAGTTTTGTTTTTGGTTATACCTTTCTTAACAGGAGAATTGAACATACTAGGAAAATTGAAAAATTCTTCATCATTCTCTATTGAGATGCGCATCCCATGCGTGTACGGCGACAAATCCAACTCTGAATAGGAAGTTCCAGGAGAACTTGGTGGAGTCGCCCAAGCATCTAAATTTATATTTTAGTGTACATACATGCAAACAGTTTGATATTATATATGTATACAAAGCACATTATTTCTATTTTTGTTACCTTTCAAAAACTTTTGCATAATTATATCAGATCCTTCATTTGAAGCCATTTTGGTATGTATGAACATATATGTATTATATTCACAAAAAGTTAAAATTTGAAGAAAATTGAAAAGCAAAGAACACAAAGAAATTATCCCACTCCCTGTCCGTAGTATTGACACTTGGTTGATCAACTTGCTGAGCAGAACTAAATGATGGTTGGTTTTGCAAATAAAATTTGACTACACACTTTACATGCGGTTTTGCATTTACCGTTTTTTTATGGAATTTTCTGTTGGAATACGAAATTTTTTATTTTTATAGATGACTCTCGATGCCTGGAATGCAGGGTTACCAAATCTCATTTTTGCCACTTTCGTCAGTTGGGAGGTTTTGCAGTTGGTAGATAGGTGGTATTGCATATGCATCGACGACCTGACGGCTGCCTGTAATTAGATCTTGCAAGCTAAATTTGATACACTTCCCGGTGTCCGATTGATCTGAAATTCTGCACCCATGTATAACCCCGATGACAATGCAATATTATAAAAAAAAATTCGATAGGTGGCGCGTGGGTCGCTATATTTTCAAAATTCGTATTTATGGTCCGATTTAGCTGAAATTCGTAACATGTATTACTACCATGAAAAGAAATATTTTTGTAAAAAAAAATTCCGCTAGGTGGTGCTGAGATAGCGGTAATAAAAACTCAAAATCGTAATTATGGACCGATTTGGCTGATATTTTACGTGTGTGTTACTTAATTAATTTCTAAATGTTAAAAAAAATTGGACCCGCTAGGTGGCGCGTGAGTCGCTTTATTTGAGAATTACGAAGGTCTGTTTTCAGTGTCGATTAATTCGTTTTTCAACGAACTTCCCGATTTATATTATGGCCAATCTGAAATTTGAAAAAAAAAGTATTGGTAGCTTTGCCTCCTAGGGTTGCCTCTAGCGGCAAGCGTTATTAACATGGGTTTTCTGCCAGTTGCCGAACAGTGTCTACCCAATGGCGGGTCGAGTTTAATTCTAGATTTATTTAACATGTCTCAAGTCTCGACTTAGAAAAGATCAAAATACACACTTCAAATACGCAAATTGGAACAACTTTTGGATGGGGCTTGGATGTACGGTTGTCTTGAAATCTTTCTATAACATTAACTATGGGTGTATTCGAGCCGCTCAATATTACTGCAGTATTGCAGCAGATTAGATTGCAGCCATGTTACTTTATTGATGCCCTGAAGTTGATACTTAGGTGATTATATGCTGCCATGATTGCATATTTTATTTTCATGTTGCGAATGATGAGCTTGTGATCAGCAACATATTGTCAACATTTTATTAACCCTGCTGCCATAACATACGTCTTCGAGGCATATCGACTTTTTTCTTGTTTATCTCCCTCTCGCAATTACTCTCTAAGCTAACTCATACTCGCATTTATCTCCGTCGTTACTCACAGCTTGGCAGTGATGGTTGATTTTGCAGAGAGTTTCGTATTTCATGAAATATGGCTATAACATACGCCTGAGAGACGTATCGTTATGAATTTAGGGGTAAAAAATAACGTTATGAAAGCAGGGTTAAACGAAAGCGCGAAATTTAGCCGAAGAACATGATGCTCTGCGGCTCGAACACACCCCATATTTTTTTTGCAGGGCGCTACTGGAATAATTTTTTTAAAATTTTTGACAAGCGGCCATGTTTTTTTTCAAACGTACAATCAAAATGAATTCAACAAAGTGTGCTTGAATTTGACGTTGCTCTCAATCGGAACCAGGGTATAATGTCAAACAGAAAAAATATTTTAACCCACTTGAAAACAATTTTTTCCGTTTATAAACTTTTAGGAAAATTTGTAAATTAACTTTTGTTTTAAATTTTCAATATTTATTTTTTACCTTTAATTCAAATAAGTAATACGAAAGAATATTCGGTAGCAAATTTAGAAGTATTTTATTGGTAGTGAAAAAAACTTCGGTGCCAGTGAAGAACGGTTGGAATTCAACTATAGGTAAGAAAACTGTAACCAAACATTTTTTACAAAAATCGCGGATGATATAAGGGTAAATTATTGCTAATATTAATGAAGAGAAAATGATACCCAATTTACATGTCAAACAGAAAAAATATTTTAACCCACTTGAAAACAATTTTTTCCGTTTATAAACTTTTAGGAAAATTTGTAAATTAACTTTTGTTTTAAATTTTCAATATTTATTTTTTACCTTTAATTCAAATAAGTAATACGAAAGAATATTCGGTAGCAAATTTAGAAGTATTTTATTGGTAGTGAAAAAAACTTCGGTGCCAGTGAAGAACGGTTGGAATTCAACTGTAGGTAAGAAAACTGTAACCAAACATTTTTTACACATGTGGTGCACCATAAAGGATTAATTTATTTGTTTACATTCGTTTAACATTATAGCTCCTTACAAGAGAAAATATTTAATACATTTTGCGTAAAATACAGACTTACTCACATAAAAAAATTCTCACACCAAACCCTGTAGGGAATTCATATAACTCCAAGTCAACTATTAAAAAAAAAAAGTAATGGCGGCGATATACCAACAGGTTATCATAACCTCTAATGAGATTTTTGCCGAGCTTCTCTTTCCAACTTGTGGTGTGTTGCTTTTGAGTTTTTCCTACATGTTGGCGGGACCTACAGTTTTTCGCCGACTCCGAACGGCACTTGCAAAGCAAAGGAATTTTTTGCCGAGAAGCTTCTCATGGCAGAAGTACACTCGGAGAGTTTGCCAAACTACTGCCGAGGGGCGGCCCCGTTTAGAAAAATTCTTTTTTCTAAATAATTTTTGATGTTACTTTTGCCGGGCATCGAACCGCCACGACTTGGTGTAGAGGGCCGAACACTTAACCGCTACACCACGGCGGTCGTCAACTATTAGTTCTTTATTTTTCAGTGTTCATAGCACTTTATTAGAGCGTCTCGGGCTTACAGGCAAAAAAAAAGTCGGCCGTACCTCCGCTCATACGAAGTGTTTTTGAAAAACATTAAAAATTTTTTTTTTTTTTTTGTGGCAACCCTAGATGTCGCCCAATTACATTTTTCTTCAAATCTTTGGCATTTGTTGTCGGATTTTAAAGTTTAACACATCAATTTTTTCGTCTCAAAGATGAGGATTTTTCCCAAGAAAGTTCATTGAGCTCATGCCTCGACTGAGATGGATACAACAGGTGGAGGATGACTTGAACTCCCTTGGGGTTTCCAATTGGCGTCAGTTATCGCTAAAAAGGAATGACTGGCGTGCTCTGATACGAAACGGCCAAAATCGCCTAGGCGGTTAAGCGTCATTATGACGCAAGCCAAGATTAGAATTTCAGATAAAAAAGTATCTTTTTTAAGTTAGCTTTTGATTTCATTGAAAATTTGTATGATGTCAGCATTGATCTGGCTTAGAACATCGGGTTCGACCTTATCTGAGGCCTGGACAGCTACGTATGAACGCATGATAAAACTAAACCAAAAATGTAAATAAATTATTATTAATATCTCATAACTAAATTAAATTAGTTAACTAACACATGTACTTATATGTATAGAAATCTGTAGGCATTTCTATTTGAGAAAAGGTTTCGAGAAAGCAATTGCTTTTTTTATTAATTTATACCAATGGTACTATGAACAGCTAGGATGAAAATGGTGAACTAATAGTTGACTTGGAGTTATATGAATTCCCTACAGGGTTTGGAGACAGAATTTATTTATGTAAATATGTAATTCTGTCACAAATATTGTACGATTGAAAAAAACATGGCCGCTTGTCAAAAATTTGAAAAATTATTTCAGTAGCGTCCCGTATAAAAAATATGGGGTGTGTTGAATAAAATGTTGACAATCTGTTGCTCATCACAAGCTCATCATTCGCTACATGAAAACAAAGTATGCAATTATTGTTGCATATTGTGGTCTATCAGCTATTCCGACGGAGCTCCCGGCGGGAGAAAATGTAACAGATCTTGAGAGAATTCAAACGATTTTAGGGGAATTTGGCGGTATGTTTCGATATATTCGATGTTATCTTTATCGACTCTATTACCTTCATTCCTGCCGGGAGCTCCGCCGGAATAGATGATAGACCCCATTATCACTTAAGTATCAGCATCAGAGCATCAATAAAGTAACTTGACTGCAATATTGCAGTAATATTGATAATAATATTGCTTTTAATCACTTGAAAACTACGCATTCTACTAGCTTTCAGTTCTTTTCTTATACACAACGATATTTTCGACATGCAGTTTAACCTGTACATACCAGTTTATTGAATTTTTTTTGGTATAATTGCTTACATTGAAATTCTGTGCTCCTGATACTTGTCAAATATTAAAAACAACTTATTAGCGTGTGCTTAAATGTTTCCTTAAAATTTATAAAATATTTATTGAATCACCAATTTCGAAAAGCGCTAATTCCAGAAATTTTACGAGCATGTTTTTTTATGCGTTACAAATAATTTCCAGTGACTTTTATATTAAAAAACCACATCAGCTTTTAAAGGGGAAGTTATACAATCTTAAAGTGGATTAAAAGCTCGTGTTTCAATCATCTCCTGTATTTTAACTCGGCCTGACATAACAGCGGCATTGGAGAGCGCTTAGCAGCGCATGAAACAAATAATAATTTGAAAAGTTTGTTACAAATCTTAAAGTTTTCAAACAGAAACCAAGACACTAGAGTTGCAGGTGCTTATAATTTCTCACATGTCAAATTTGATTTATTTTCATTGGATATCTTTCATTTGCCAGCAGAAGCAATTTTGCTACAAAAAAAAAATAAATTCTCGACCTTAATAATTCCACTAGAAAGTATGGAACATTTTTTGGCACTCTAATGTTCCCGTATATTTTTGGTAATACATCGAAAACGCTCTATGTAAGGTTTGTAATGTGTATTTTAATGTACCTACTTTTACATTTCTTTTGCCCCACGAATCAATCTTTCAACTATCTTTTTTCAAACGGCGACGTAGAATAAGAGAAAGATGCGTACATTGCGCACTTAAACCCAAAGGAATAATATTGACATAAAATGTTTTGCAGCATGAAAAAAGAATTGCTACAATAATATTGCTACAAACATACAAACATTTTTCAAAATTTAATTTTTGTATATCTACCTACACAAATATTCTGTGCTCCTGTTACATTTTTTTTTAAATTTCAAAGAAATGAAGCAAATAAATTGGCGAAAATGGACTTAAACCTGCATGCGAATTACAGTAGAAATTTGCCGCCTTATTACCCGGGTCTTCAGACCAGTAATCGACTAGTCAAAAGCAACTAGCCGATTAGTGATAATCGAATATTTTTTTAAACGACTAGTCGAAATCGATTATTCGACTAGTCGATTTGTCGATTATCAAGAGCCCTAAGATTCACATTCACTGCACCAAAACGCGTCTTTTGGTACCTTTCCAAACATTTTCCCACGTGTTTTGACGTCGAGTTGACGTAGAATCTATACAATTACCAAGTTTTCTCAGGTACCACGAAATAAATCCCAAATGAAATAAGTCCCAAAAAAAAAAATGAAATGAGTCCCAAATATTTTCCATACAAATTGGGACTTATTTCATAAAATTTTGTTGGGAATATATTCAGCATTGGGAGTTATTTCATATGTGTTGGGACTTATTTCATTTCTCTTAAAACTACAATTTATTATTTTTTACCATTGGGATTTATTTCATTTTCATTGGGACTTATTTCATTTTTCTTATTTCTCGGCATCTCCGAAGACTGTAACTGATTTTGTTGTGTCAATATGTTCCAAAGAGAACATATTTTCAATAACTTTGGACAACAACAATAAAAAGATTTTGATAGATAACACATTTTCGATTGTACCGCTGGAGTGTTTTAAACAGTTGATTTTGATCGCCAAACTTAGATATCGACCGATAACTTTGAAATCGGTTGAGTTATCGGAATAATCGATATCTTGAATTTAAATTTAAAGTTTCATTAAATTCCAATCAGCGGTTTTCGAGTGATACGTCCACAAACATACATACATATTATATGTAGAGATTATGAAAAGGTAAGATATAACCCGCAGGAAGGAAAAAAAGAGTTGGAAGGGGAAAGGGGGCACGCCGCGTCGCGAGCCGCACGCCGGAACGAGTTGTTTCATTTCTTAAAGTTGGGACTTATTTAATTTTTTGGTGGGATTTATTTCATTGGGACTTATTTCATGGGACTTATTTCATTTGGGATTTATTTCGTGGTACCGTTTTCTCAAGCAAGGCTGTGTGACGTTGGCGTCTTCGCGCAATTTCCCTGCAACGACTATGTGCCAGAATCCCCAGAAACACTAGAAAACATGCCATTTTTTTATCAGTGCAATTCTAAATATTCTCCCGGAATTCTTCTCTCTAGGATTTCTGTATTAACTCAGAAAAATTTCTTCAATTACCTTCTATAGGGAAAATTTCGACCATGGGAATTCATCTGTTTGGTCAATTGGCATGATATTGCAAATTTTATATTTTGTATAAGTCATTAAATTAGTGGATAATTTTTGGGAGAGGGAACAAATCCGTGTGGAATTTTATTTAGAATATGAAAAAACGCTGTTTCTCAAGTTGAGAAAGAGATAATTCTCAACTTGTACTCAAATGGGATTCTCTAATTGGACTCAAATGTAAGAACGCGACTCTGAAAATAAATACCGAAGAAATAAATCATGATTTTTATAATTTAAAACGTCATGAATTAGTTGACATCAAATTTTTATTTACATAAATTTTAGTCTAAGCTCTTCAAATTTAATTCGAATATTAAATTATTAAAATATCTCAAAGCTGGAGATTAAGTTGAGGAAAAGTTGAGCCATGTTTGCTGGGAGATATTTATTTCAATGAATAGAAAAACGTTTTAAAACGATCCGTTTTTAAAATGTTTTTATTAGGTCGCTTTCGTCGTTCTTGTGCCCGGATTTTTGCATTCGATTTTGAACCAACTTCCTGTTGTGCTAGGGTCTTGAAATTTTCACTACAGTTCAGGTCGCGATGACAATGCAATATTATGAAAAAAAAAAATCCGATAGGTGCCGCGTGGGTCGCTATATTTTCAAAAATCGCATTTATGGTCCGATTTGGCTGAAATTCGGAACAAGTATTACTACTATGAAAAGAAATATTTTCCTAAAAAAAATCCGCTAGGTGGAGCTGAGATCGGGGTAATAAAAGCTGAAAATCCTAATTATGGACCGATTTAGCTGATATTTAGCGTGTGTATTACTTAATCAATTTCCAAATGTTCAAAAGAAAATTGGACCCGCTAGGTGGCGCGTGAGTCGTTCTATTTAAGAAATGCGAAGTTCTGTTTTCGGTGTCGATTAATTTGTTTTTCAACGAACTTCCCGTTGAGGTAGAATCTTGAAATTTTCATCGTCGTTTAGTTTTCTGGCCCCACGCAGTATAAGAAAAAAATAATTCCGATAGGTGGCGCACGGATAGTGATATTTGAAAAGTTTCATTTCCAGAGATTTTGCTTTGGATTTTGAACTAACTTCCCATTGAGCTGGGGTTTTGAAATTTTCACCATCGTTCAGGTTTCGCTGACAATGCATTATACAAAAAAAAAAAAATCCAAAATATTGCTTTAATTGTAAAAGTCCCATTTATCGGCCTATCTTCCTTATTGCTATCTGAATATTTCGTACATATGCTATAATGCGCATGCTATAATGTGTTTTCAGCGCCATAAACAGCATCGAAATTTCGAATATTTCATCTGCATACATTTAGGCGCACCCACTGTTGCACAAAGGAAAGATAATGTGCTTTATAAGGCTTAAAAAAGAATAATTTTATTCATGTAACCATAGGCTCACCGCGTAATGCGTGTAAACGTAGAAAATTGCCGAAGGCGTAAATGAACTGTCAAAATTTTTATGGAACGAAGTTTACACAGATTCGGTAAACTTCCACGAGGAGTTTAGTGTGTAAACACCTCCAAAAATTACCCAATTCGATTACGCTGTTCGACATGCAGTGTTTCAAAGCAGTCAATGCACACTAGACAAAAATAGAAGAATAGCTAAAAAATGGGTCAAAAATTAAATTAATAAGAATTTCATAATAAAAAGTATTCACATAAATTTATCTATATCGTTCATCTAACTGAGCTGTTAAATGTATATATTTACGCTTTCGTTAAGTTATATGGTTACCTGAGTACCACTAATATGACACAGAATATTCAATTACAATCTTGGAAATTTTCACAGACTCACAACTAAAAATTATAAAATAAAAAATAGAATAACAAAATATTTTTAATTTAAAATGTTTTTAAAATGAACTAAAAACTGGAAAATAATTTCCCCTCTGCCTTCATAGATTCTTCACCACGCAAAGCTTATCTGGAACATTTGTGAGTGGGAATTCTTATAGGTATTAAATAGTACTTGGAGTTTGAAATGTATAAAAACATTTGGCGCTTGCTATATTGTGAAAAGATGTTTTTTTAGAAAAGCTCATATCGGTAATAAGATTGTTAGAAATTAATGCGAACCATCTTTAGCGTGCGCCAATGTTTTTATACCTTTCAAACTCCAAGTACTATTTAATACCTATAAGAATTCCCACTCACAAATGTTCCAGATAAGCTTTACGTGGTGAAGAATCTATGTAGGCAGAGGGGAAATTATTTTCCAGTTTTTAGTTCATTTTAAAAACATTTTAAATTAAAAATATTTTTTTATTCTATTTTTTATTACAATTTTTTTTTTATATTATTATTATTATTATTATAAGGCCTTTCATCGTCCAGTTCGCAGAACCGACAAATTGTTGTATCTGACAGATTCAGCTTACTCAGGTGATAACGCAGACCGCAATGTCCCGTAAAATACCCAGTGATGGTTCTTAAATCCACCCTCCTTAGATTAATGAGCCTGGCTGATGCTCTTTGTGAGGGTTCTATAAAGAGTTTTGCCTGCCTCTGCCCTAGGCTGCTAAGGCAATGCTGCCTAAACTGTTTATTTCCCCAGTTGCTTATGGTCTCCTTTACGTGGGCCTTCGTGAGTCCACAAAAGGGTTCCGGTCCATAAAATGCTGTTAGAGCACCATGTTTTGCCAGGTGATCTGCTTTTTCGTTGCCGTAATGCCCTTCATGCCCTGGGACCTAACCTAACAAAACTTTGTTTTGGCTCCCAGATCATTAAGGACTGCGACGCACTCATCGACAAGCTTCGAGGTTATAGTGTAAGACTGCAAGGCACGTAGGGCGGGCTGACTGTCCGACATAATGTAGATTCGCCTAGAGGATAGTCTTCTTCGGAGGCATTCTCTGCCACATAATTCTATTGCGTGGATTTCCGCTTGAAAGATAGTGGGGTAGTTACCCATCGGTACCGATTTTTTGTAATTTGGGCCATAGATACCAGCTCCAGGTTTTACCATCTTCCAGCTTCGATCCTTCCGTATACCAAATCTCTGATACGGATTCAGCATAAGGATTCCCTGTGTCCCAGAGCACTCGATCTACGATCGAAACTTCAAAGTTTCGCATGATCCTGAGCGTAGGAGTTATTGCACCACTTACTTGCAATATAGGACTATTTATGAAATTCTTAACTATCTTCATATGTCCTGTCATATTTCCGATTTTTAGATCGGAAATGTTTTGAAGTCTTAATTCAGCAAGTGTGGCCTCCTTCTCTATCAGAATAGGGAAAGGAGGTATTCCCACAAGGGCACTTAAAGCATCAGCAGGGCACGTTCTCATTGCACCTGTTATACCGACACAGACTAGGCGATGCAGCTTACTTAACTTAGGTGCCGCTGTTCTTTGAGCAGTCTTAGGCCACCAGACTAGAGAAGCGTATGTGACTATTGGCTTCACAACTGTATTAAATGTCCAGTACGTCATTTTGGGAGACAGCCCCCATGTTTTGCCATAAAGTCTAGTGCAGGCGAAAAAGGCCATCGTTGCTTTTTTTATGGTGGCCTCGAAATGAAAATTCCATGTGAGGGTTTTGTCCAATGTTACGCCTAGGTATTTCGCTTCCGTCGAAAGACCTATGCTATTGCCTCCTAGGGACGGCTCTAACATAGAAAGCTTTGTTAGCGCACCATCTTTCAATGATGCGCAGGGCTTGTTGCATACGATCGGATATTGTTTCTTCATGCATTCCTGTTACGCAGACTTACGGATATGCGGATGACTATATCCCTCACAGAGCCAAAAATGCCTAATAAAATTAATAAGATTGTCTTTATGAACGGTTTTCAGGCTCAGGGGTAGTCAAGACGGCGGAAACGAAAAAAAAACCATACGCAAATCTATTTGGTTTAATGAGGAAATTCTTATTGATATTATCAAGTGCAATTTCTTCTTTTTTCTTTGCGATTTCTTTTTATATGTGTTATTAATAAGAAAATCTTCTCGAAATTTCTGTCAAAATATTGAAAAAAAGCTGAAAGAGAAAAACTTCTTATTTTAATAAGATGATCTTAGGGTTCCTAACAATAAGATTTGACTTATTAATGTTTTCAAAGGAAAATCTTGCAGAAAACGGACTGATTTCTTAGGATTCTTAACAAGAAGATGATCTTAGGGTTCCTAACAAGAAGATATGACTTATTAACAGATTTCCGCATAATTGTATGTGTTAATAAGACGATCTTAGGGTTCCTAACAAGAAGATCTGACTTATTAACTGATTTCCGCATAATTGTATGTGTTAATAAGACGATCTTAGGGTTCCTAACAAGAAGATCTGACTTATTAACTGATTTCCGCATAATTGTATGTGTTAATAAGACGATCTTAGGGTTCCTAACAAGAAGATTTGACTTATTAACTGATTTCCGCATAATTGTATGTGTTAATAAGACGATCTTAGGGTTCCTAACAAGAAGATCTGACTTATTAACTGATTTCCGCATAATTGTATGTGTTAATAAGACGATCTTAGGGTTCCTAACAAGAAGATTTGACTTATTAATGTTTTCAAAGGGAAAACATATTTCCGCATAATTGTATGTGTTAATAAGACGATCTTAGGGTTCCTAACAAGAAGATCTGACTTATTAACTGATTTCCGCATAATTGTATGTGTTAATAAGACGATCTTAGGGTTCCTAACAAGAAGATTTGACTTATTAATATTTTCAAAGGGAAATCTTGCATCATCATCAGCAGACATCATGTAGAACAATTATACGCTGAGAAGCAGAAGTACCCGATGGCTCGATGGTAACCACCTGTGTTCAGCATTCAATATGTGGTTAGTTCGATTCGCGGTGGAGGCAATATGGCAAGTGTGGAAGGCAATGTAAGGAAGAGTGCGGTGAGATGGCTTGAAGGAAATATAAAAAGGCAACATAAGAAGGTAAAGGCAATACAAGAGAAATCTAAAACTGAATCGTAACTGATAATCTGAAGTTCTCGAAGACAATATAAGAACTCTGAAATATAATTTTTATTTTCTTCTCAATAATATGTGATTTCATTTTGAAAACATTAATAAGTCGAATCTTCTTGTAAGGAACCCTAAGAAATCAGTTCGTTTTATGCAAGATTTCCCTTTGAAAACATTAATAAGTCATATCTTCTTGCTAGGAACCCTAAGAAATCAGTTCGTTTTCTGCAAGATTTCCCTTTGAAAACATTAATAAGTCAAATCTTAATAACACATACAATTATGCGGAAATCTGTTAATAAGTCAAATCTTCTTGTTAGGAACCCTAAGATCGTCTTATTAACACATACAATTATGCGGAAATATGTTTTCCCTTTGAAAACATTAATAAGTCAAATCTTCTTGTTAGGAACCCTAAGATCGTCTTATTAACACATACAATTACGCGGAAATATGTTTTCCCTTTGAAAACATTAATAAGTCGAATCTTCTTGTTAGGAACCCTAAGAAATCAGTACGTTTTTTGCAAAATTTCTCTTTGTAAAGATTAATAAGATTTTCTCTTCAAAAATAAAAAGAACTTCTTCTTGAATAAAATCTATAGAGATATCATATGACTTTTGTTCTATTTTATTAGGCAGTGTTGGCTCTGTGCTGTACGTCAAAGCCATTGCCCTTCAAAAGATGAAGAAGTTCATCTATGACTAGGGTCCACAGTAGAGGAGAAAGTACACCTCCCTGAGGGCATCCTCTTGTAGCCACGATTGAGCCAGCACTCCCTCAAATCTCAAAGCTGATTTTTCTTTGCTTTAGCATGGGCAGCACCCAGCGAGTAAGCATTGGGCTTACGTCCTTGTTAATCATGGCTTCCTCAATGGCCTGATACGTCGTATTATCGAAAGCGTCTGATATATCGATAAATGCACACAGGGCTATGTTTTTAGACTCTATGGCCTTTTCAATTTTTTCCGTAAGGCAATGGATAGCAGTCTCTGTAGATTTTCCTGGTTGGTACGCGAACTGGGTTTTACACAGAGGAAGTTTCTTTAAGTTCTCTTCTCTAATGTGCTGATTCAATATTTTCTCCATTCCTTTTAGGAGAAAGGAACTGAGATTTATTGGTCGATATGACGATGGCAGATTTTCCGGTTTCCCTGGTTTCGGTATAAAACAACCTTAACCTCTGTCCACCTGTTAGGAATATATCCTAGCAGCAGGGATGCTCTATATAAATTTGTTAGGACTGGGGCTGCATAGTTAATTCCTTGCTGTAACAGACCAGAATAGACCCCATCCGGTCCTGGGGATTTGAAAGGACTGAAAGTCGATAAAGCCCATTCGACATTTTTGACAATGGTTAGCTTTGCTGCCAGGCTCTTTTCTATTCCACTAATAGTTGGAGAATCATCTACTATAGGATGTGAGTGTTAATAGCCTGGTGCACAGTCCGGAAAGTGAGTAGCAAGCAAGAGTTTGCATGTGTCTTCCGGCTGCTTGGTGTAGCTCCCATCTGAATTCTTCAGAGTATCAATGACGTTGCTATGGCCTCTCACAAGAGCCTTTTGGAGCCGCACTGCCGTAGGAAGATCTTTAATGTTTCGCAGTGTTCTCTCCAAGTCGCCCTCTTTGACTTCCTAAGTTCTTTATTGTAGGAGGTTAGGGCATTTTTATAGGATACCCAGTCTCCTGTGTCTTTAGCTGTATTGAACAACCTTCTTGCTTGGCATCTTAATTGTGCAAGCTTTTTGTTCCACCAAGGCACATCCCGTTGTACACGTTTTTTAGCCTCGGGACAATTCTCATTAAAAGCCGTTATAATATCTGGCTGAAATTGTTCAGCTTCTGCCTCAATCTCACGCACCATAGTTATCGGTTTTTGTAAGCAATTGCCGCTTTCTTCCATGGTGAAGCGAAATAGTTCCTATTTCGTCTTCCTTGGATTTCTGAAAACGGACTCATGCTCAGAGAAGTGACCCATGTCGAACACAATATGTTTGTGGTCCGACATTGATTCCTCCCACGAGACGTGCCAATTTGTGACAGCGAAGGCCATGTTTTGGCTACATAGAGTAAGGTCAAGAACCTCCCCTCTAATAGCATTAACAAACGTCGGTTCCTTACCACGATTTATGACATTGATGTTATGACTACTAATAAACTCCAGGAGGTGCTCACCCCTGTTATTTATGTTCGTACTACCCCAAGCTGTATGGTGGGAGTTTGCGTCACAGCAGAGGACCCATGGGATACCCTTCTGTTGGCAATACTCAATGAGAGATTTGGATTCAGCAGTTGGGGCTGTTTCCTCCTCACCCGTAAGTAAGCTGATGCCAAAATGGCCTCTTTTTCACCTTTTGGGGTTGGAATTTTTGCCCAAACTGCAACCAAATCAGCCGTCATGAACTGTAGGAGCGGAACAAAATCCAGTTTCTTGTTTAGAAGCATCGCCGCCCTGGGACGGGAACCGGTGGCATATATTAATTTACCATCAGTACTGCTTAAATCTTTAACAGAACCATGTAAAATCCGTGGTTCTTGTATAAAGGCCACTCCCAGACCTTCTCTGCTGAATCGGCTGCTAAGAACATCCGAAGCTGCCTTGGCATGGTGAAGATTCACCTGGAGGCATTTTAGACGCCTCGAACTGCAAGAGTTTGCTGGGAGGGCTGACATTATAAAGATTTTTTGCGGGCCCTATCCGCCACCGACGACTTTAGGTTGCCGCTGAGCAAAGCATCCTCATTAGATGCCTGACTTTGGCCCGTTTTTTTCGACTCCGGGTCTAGGGTTCTCACTAAGTAATTGATTTGTTTGCCCGCTTTGCGAGGGCGGTGGAGTCTCGATAATTGTAGCTTCTGCTGTGGACTCCAGCTGAAGCTTAGTTTGTACATCCTTCAAGCCTTGGATCACCTCTGCCGGTTTTGAGCTGCAGGGTGTTTGTTGTTCTACAGCCTTCTTTTCTACCGCAACATTTTCATCAGTGCCGCTGGCTTCATGAGTAACCCGGGGCAGAGACGGTTTGGTTTTAAGCCGCAGTTTCACTTTGGAACACGCCAAACTGATTGTATTATTATGGTGACGATTGTTTCAGCTGACACCGGATCTACAGCTATTGCAATTTCCGCCACTGTGGCTCTACTTGTCCAGGCCGTGAAGCGGGGACTAATAGTGCCAACTTCAAGTTTAAACACTTCATTCAAAATGGCCATCCTTATGATCTTCAGTTGTTCAGAAGACCAGATGGTACTAGGAAAATGCTGTGGGATTATGCCCAGCTTAATAGTAGTCAGGGCATCTCTAAAAGATCCCGATGACACACCGCCAGGATGAGCCGCGGTTACTAAGGCACTAGCTGCCTCTCCATCAAGAGGAGGCATCTGCCTTGTCCTCTTTTGGAAATTTGGTGGGGTCGTACTATTGGATCGCCCCTTTTATTGGTCGCCTCCCTTTGTGCCGGCCCTTGGGGCTGTTTGGCAATTTCTAAGGCGTTTTCGTATCTGACACCCTTAGCCAGGAGTTTCTTAAGACACTTACGAACGGCACCATTCAAGTGCTTACGTTTTCCAACATTTTCAGTATCATGGGGGCCTATTCAGCCCCACCATGCCTGCGGTTTCAGCTTTTGATTCGGTATCAACCGAAAGGCCAGATCTGGCCTGATCACTTGAAAGCAATTCAACTTTATCATGATCTAAAGTATGGTTTTTCTCATTTAATCGGTACATATAATTCCCACGAGTGTAGGGGAAAGAAGGTCAGCTAAGTCATAGCCCCCGATATCCCAGTAAGACTAATTACAACCAGAGGGCGCCAACTATCTGGAGGCCACCGTTATAAGACACACTAACGTAGTGCCATTCATCCCATGAGCACACACTCGGAATTACGGGTTTTATTGAGTTGTCCTGTCAGTTATCGATAAATTTATCGAAATATGTCGATATGCAAATGAAACCTGGGGCCCTCCCCTTTCGTTTGATACCCATATTGTAGGGAATTGTTGAGGTTTTTGGGCAATCGTGTTTTGACCGATAGCTCAGTTATCGATAAATTTATCCAAATATGTCGATGACCAAATGAAACCTGGGGCCCTCCCCTTTCGTTTGATACCCATATTGTAGGGAATTTTTTAGGTTTTTGGGCAATCATATTATGACCGATAACTCAGTTATCGATAAATTTATCGAAATATGTCGATTTCCAAATGAAACCAGGGGCCTTCACCTTTCGTTTGATACACATATAGTAGGGAATTTTTTAGGTTTTTGGGCAATCATATTTTGACCGATAACTCAGTTATCGATAAATTTATCGAAATATGTCGATGTCCAAAAGAGACCTGGGGCCTTCACCTTTCGTTTGATACCCATATTGTATGGAATTTTTAAGGTTTTCGGGCAACCACATTTTGACCGATAACTCAGTTATCGATAAATTTATCGAAATATGTCGATGTCCAAATGAAACCTGGGGCGTTCCCCTTTCGTTTGATACCCATATTTTAGGGACATTTTACGGTTTTTGGGCCACTGGGGCTTAAACCGAACGATAGTTACATACATACAAGCAAGCAAGCAAACAAACAAACATACAAGTGAACCTAATAAAAGCGTGGTAAAAAAGCATGGGTCAAAGTTTTGTGTTTTTTCCGTGAAACATCGTCTATTTGATACCCTTATTGTTTAGACAAGTTTTGTGAGTACCTGGGTCCAATTATCGGAATACACTTCTGGAAAAGTAGAAATATCGGTATGAGAACCATAGTACGTCAAAGCTCTCTTCATTAATTTTCATTTGATACCAACATTGCAGGTAGAAAGATCTTTTACCCGATTTCATATTTTTGAGTATATCTCAAGTAAAGTTATTGAATAACCAACTTCGCTCTAAAAATATTTGACGGTTTTTCGGGTTTATATTGTTATCGATATCTCCAAAACCGGGTGTCGGGTATCACATTTTTTTACCTAAATATAACCTTCATATATCTCTACACGCTGATAAAATTTCAACAACATCGGTGCAGTAGTGTTTAAATAAATGTATATTAAATACTGCTACTTGAATTTATATATATAATCTTCGATCTATTGACTATATCTTTTTGAGGCATTATGTAAGACGAATTACGCTGATAAATTTAAGCTCCTCTTTATCTACCAATGAACCAGAAAAAAAAAGTTATTCGTGTGCTTCTACGTTTTAAAATTTTTTGTTTTTGTTTGCAAAAATGTAACACTATTTGGAATTTGCCCATATAGACCCTGTAGGGAAAATCTCTAGTTCAGAGCTAGTTCGCTTCTAGTGCGTTCCGAACCAGTACTAGTTCGCGAACTAACTTTTTTATATGAAATCAACTGGCGAATTTAACATGGCGATGTCCTAGGCTGGAACTAGTACAAAATTCGACAGTTTGGATCTAGTTCGTTTATTGGTACTATTTCTATAGCTCTGAATATAAATTAAATACAAAAACTTAAATTCAAATACGAATCCAAATGCCTTTTAAAGACTCCTCAAACGCTGGTTTCGAACTAGTGCAAATGTAATCACTAACGGAGTTATTCTTATTGGCCAGTTTATATCTAGTTCTGAACCACAAATTTGTGTCACTAGTGCCTAAGTTCCCTGCAGGGCCCTGTAGGGAAAATCTCTAGTTCAGAGCTAGTTCGCTTCAAGTGCGTTCCGAACCAGTACTAGTTCGCGAACTAACTTTTTTATATGAAATCAACTGGCGAATTTAACATGGCGATGTCCTAGGCTGGAACTAGTACAAAATTCTACAGTTTGGATCTAGTTCGTTTATTGGTACTATTTCTATAGTTCTAAATTCTACAAATTACATCTAGTTCTTTAATGGGCACACTTTCGTTGGTTCCAAACCAGACTAAAGCTCCACACATTTACACTAGTACAATTTTATCCCATTCTACGATAGTTCGGAACTAGTCCATTTCAAACCCTACATACAAAAACAACAATAGGGGTCTTCTTTTTATTCACTTTGTATTCACTAACGTACTAGTTCTTATTGGCCCTCTTTATATCTAGTTTTGAACCTGAAATTTGTTCACTAGTGCCTGAGTTCCCTTCAGGGAACTAGTGAAAATGTAATCACTAACGTACTAGTTGTTATTGGCCACTTTATATCTAGTTCTGAACCTGAAATTTGTGCCACTAGTGCCTAAGTTCCCTGCAGGGAACTAGTGAAAATGTCATCACTAACGTACTAGTTCTTATTGGCCACTTTATATCTAGTTCTGAACCAGAAATTTGTGTCACTAGTGCCTGAGTTCCCTGCAGGGCAAAGCCGTACGTCTAGTTCCTTAGCAAGAACGAAATTGCAATCACGGTAGCTGGTATTGTTTGTTTGTGAGTTGTTGCTCAGTTTGTTCGTTAGTAACAAAAATAGAATAATTTAAAAATAAATTATTCAATCGGTCAAATAGTCCATGAAAATTTTCTACTGTACAATAACATGGCCAAGCTACAGATGTCGCTGCTGTGTGATCTAAAAGGCAAAGAGATATGTATTCAAACATATACAACAAAAAAATAACAAAAAAAAATACACGTATTAACGAACATAGTAGCAATTATCCCACGAAATCAAACAAGCAGTGTTGGTGTAGCTAGTATGACACGCTGCGGTTAGAAATTCCTAATTTCTCCTCGGTTCAATGACCACTATAAAGGGAAAAATGAAAAATTTCTAACAACAAATACAAAGCCGTACGTCTAGTTCTTTAGCAAGAACGAAATTGCAATCACGGTAGCTGGTATTGTTTTTTTGTGAGTTGTTGCTCAGTTTGTTCGTTAATAACAAAACTATTATAATTTAAAAATAATTTATTCGATCGGTCAAATAGTCCATGAAAATTTTCTACTGTACAATAACATGGCCATAACATCAAGCTTACAGTAATTTGTTTTCACCTTTCTTAAAAAGAAAATCAATATAATTTTTTAAAAAGAAACGAAATTTTGAATTTTTGGTCCAGTCTAATACATATAACTCAATTGCTGTAACATCGTCATAACTCTAAAAACCCAAATTTTGAGTCAACATCAATAACATATTGGAAATAATATGTTTGATCAACTGGCAAAGTGTTATTTCCGAGGTTTTAACATTTCACGCAGCATCGCGCTAGAATTAATTACTTATCTTATATAAATATACAGCAATTCAAAAACTAAAAATGCGTTTTATAATATCACATTTTTTGAGTTATGACGATGTTGCAGCAAATAAGCGATATGTACATTCTCATACATATGTATTTACGTAACGATTCCGTCATAAATTTTCCTTTCCAATGGCATGTGCATTGTACTTCGAAATTGTTCTCCAACAGCAGGATCTTCTAGTCACCGCTCAACATTGACAACCGCTCTTTACACCCTAGTATACCTTATATAGTAGCGCAACTCACAAAAAACATACTAATACACACGCACAGCATATTCCCCATGAGCACAGAAAAATATATTCTCAAACGTTTGGCAAATAATGAGGGTCAAATTTTAGAATAATGTACCACGATTTGGACAAAATTTATTATAGGGAATGGTAGAGGGTCGTATGTATAAAAACTGTGAAGGCAGAAACTGTCGGACATTTATATTATAATTTTTATATATCAAGTTAATACTCATTTGCCAAAAAAGTTAATCTGCTACTGGTAGTTTATCTTTGAATCGAAAAATTATTGATTGATTAATTGATATTAAGTTTTCAAAAAGTGAGAATTGACGTGGAAGGTTTCATCTCAAATGCGTCTCAGGTTGATAAGGTTGATATCAAACAAAATGGCTTATTGGGCTTCCCACTTTTCCTTCATTCCATTTTATTTGGAGTCACTCAGCCAGTGCCTTCCACTCAAATTCGTAAGAAGAAGAAAATAAGTTGCCAAACTATAGTAGGGATAAACAATGCTTTACACTCAAGGTGTTCACTGAACGATTGCAACTACATACATACATACATAAAGATGTTGGTATGTAACCTGCGAAAAATTTGGTTAAGTCTAGGATGAGTCACAAAGCGGTATGCGACTAATGCCAGTTTTGTATTCCGTATCTGCAACTTCATTCGATCGATTTTTTCGAATGATATAGTCGAGTTGACGTCATATCAACGTCACATTCACTTTTTCTGTTACTGTAAGAAATGAAATTTTGTAGGATTTTTTTTCTCATTTGTCTTTTGAAAGTAGGCACTAATACGCACGGGAAAAAATTACTTAAATACGACACAACACGCAAGAAAAAATAAAACAGTAAAGTTTCTTTATGACAGTTTAGAACATTTTCCATACTGGCGATTTTTCGGATTTTCCCTCTCCTACAAATCAACCCACTCTAATATATTTTAGAACGACACAAAATCGCATTTTCGAACACGAGCACACGTGCACGTGTTTCTTGTAACGGTCAAAAACACGTACGATACCCATCTCTACAACTTGACATATTTATAGCCGAAGGGGTACGAAAGGACTAATATATTTTTCTCCCCAAAACAGTTCTTTTTACTCCTATGAGTATGCTACAAAAACTAAAATTTGCTTACACCCTATAAGTATGCTACCCAAATTACAATTTATATATGTATATTGAATTATATCGCACTGCATACGAAAAAGAGTAACCGCGGATCATGCTCTTTAGGGATTACTCTGGTGATTTTTTGCAGGGTATCTGTGTACAACTTGTATGAATATGAGCAGATGCCAACTTTTTCTTGAATTTTTTAATTTAAATCGTCTCACCCTTCGCCAATGCGTTTTCTTAATGCTACATTTGATACGAGGGGTTTTTCGCCTTTTGGAGGGTTCATCAGATGACGCATAACTTATTTTGTTTAAAGAAATTTATTTAACATCTTCCAACCTTTCTTTTTGGGCAATTACAATAACAAAGGGGCTGTATGAAAAATATATTTTATAAGATCGTTACATAATTTCTATTTACTAAAATTTCCTCTTTTTTGGTTTAATTAATCTACGAAATTTGGTGGGTAAGATTGATTTACTTTCGTAGTTGGTATTGTTTGTTACATTTTTCACCTTGTTTTCGCCAAAAACTCAAAAAAATTATTTGATAAAAATAATTCTTCTACCATTGTTTCCCAATGCGTGCTGGTATTTGAGAGGATTGCATATCTGAATAATGTTAAATTAACAGTTAGTACTTACGACTTAGAAAAAGATCTACAAATCGGGGCGGCTGTGAAATTTGCAATATGATTCATACAGTAGGTATACCACTGTAAGTGCATAGGTATTTACTCATTTTTGGCTCAAGAACTCACCCTTATCGTTATAAGGACTTCTTTGGGCAGCTGCTGCTTATGTCTTCTTAGATGATAGTTATTTCTACACTGAGAGAAATGCCTTCAATCACTATTGATAGCGACGAGTTTGATGCAATATTAATTCAGAATGAGCAAGCCTGGTATAAAAATTCAAGCTATCAAATATTATTTGCTTTCAATAAAAAGTCAAATGACATGTAAACCACTTCGATATGTACTGTTTTTTACACTTATTGATAGAACACCAATATATTTGAACGGCATGTCAATATCTATGGTCGGAATCATATATTTAAGACTTCTATATTGCTAGTAAACAAAGGGTACACGCACCAACATCACATGTCATGTATGTAGCTTCATGGGTATGTCACTTACTTATACTTAAACGAGCCATCAACCGCCTTGGCGATTTTGCCTGTCCAACATATGTATTTCGCAAGTCGTTTCTTTGTACAGCCAGCCAACTGGCGTAACACACCGCATATTCGCAGAGGAAGGGGTCATGTGTAGAAGTCCATGCAAGTGGCAAAAGTTTCTGAACGCCATTCAACTGGGAATGGCTAGAGCTATTTTTCAATGACAACCTGTGACAAGGACGGGGGGAGGGGTACAAAAGTCCTAAAATTGATGTGACGTATGTAATTTATGGATAGCCCCCAATTTAGATACAAAAATTTTGAAAAAGTGTTTAACGGACGTCAGAATCAGATTTAACAAGCCGAAAAATATATAGCATTGCCTTGTGCTTGTGAAATTCAGTAGCAGCCAAAACACATTCCTAAATTTGAACAAAAACCTTGAACCGTCCCTGTGAAAATGTGACATTTAATATTATGAAAATATTTTTTGATTCACACGTATACCATGATATAAATACTATAGGAAAAACCGTTCTCTCTTCTGGTTTTATTATGACGTTTTTAAGCAATATAAAATGTGTCAGTATATGAGTCAAATAGAACAAAAATATTCAAAAAATTTAAAATATGAAAAATTTAAAAAAAATCAAAAAATATTTTCCAATTTACACTGCACGTTTAGGTGGATGCCTGAACACTGTAAAATTGCAGGAAATGAGATAGTAGATTAGCCTGCTATAAGGGCATATTCGCTCCGCTTTTACAGTCCTTATTTTTAACAATTATAGCAATAGTTATAATCATTGTTAAATTATATAAGGTTAAGCAGATTTTGACATTTGCCAAGGCAAAGCTTCCTTATTAGAGTTGCATTTACAAAGGAAGCAAAAAAGGGTAAAAAATCCCCCTTTGGGAAAATTGTAGTAGAAAAGGAAGGAACGGCGTTCGCAAAATTTCAGGATTTTTTTTTCCGGAAATCTGTCTTTTCAACATTTCTTTTTTAAAATTATTAGGAAAATTAAATTAATTTTAAATTTAACTGTAAAAAGCATGCCCTTTTTGTGGGTAGCAGTAAACATGTACGAAATAAGCTTGTAAAACGGCAATGTTTATACTTGGATCCTTTTTAATAACTTTCATCAATCGCCGGTATGAAAACCAATCTCTTAACGTCTGTGGCAGCGGTCTCACGAACTGGCCTCGGAGATCTAAAGGAGAAAAAAGCTGTACCTGAGTTTTCAGCGGGAACGACCGCGATGGCAACTACGGGTCCGGACTCCTAGGAGACATCTTCCCTCCGCTCCGCGTACTTGGAAAGCGATTGGCCGCAAGGACCCTGAAGAAATATAAGGGAGTCTCGCAGGACACGCTGTCGCCGAGTTCCAGGAAGTCGGTGGAATTGGTGCAATCTCTGATATCAGATTTCCAAACCACTTATGTGCCAAAGAGGGTAGACGGAAACCCTTTCAAATGCAAGAGATCGGACGTGGAGTTATAACATCACCCCGGAGTGGGCAAACCAAGCTTTGCCAAAGTAACTAAGGACAGGATCCTTATAGCCATTCTTGACCGAGGCAACGATCGTTTGGCCATCCCCAAAGACCAGTGGCGACACGTCCGGAATCCGGAACGAACTCGCTAACGCTCTTATTGTACCGGGTGGTACAGCGGCGGTCACGGATACGGGTTGGCACCAGAGACAGATTAAAATAGTCGCGTGTGATGACGCATGAACTGTTGCACTGTACAAGGCAGCAGCTGCAAGACTGAGTGAAGTCTACAAAGGTGCAAAAATCGAGGTGGTCGACTGGAATGGAATCCCGGCTTGGCCAAGGGCAAGGGCATGGATTCCTGACATCCCTGCACAGCCTGAGATAATTCTCACGATGCTGCGGATAATGAATCCGTCCCTCCCGACGCAGGACTGAAGTGTCACTCTGGTCGGGGATGCGGTAGGGCCCGATAGACAAGTGTTCTTCACCATGAATAAGGAGGCACTCGAGCCCCTTAAAAGTAACAATGGACTAGTGCATTACAGTGTAGGCCAGATCGTTATCCACTTAAACCATGGCTATGCAGAGCGCGCTGCCATCTCCGCTGCAACGTGGGACTCGGATATCGGAGGAGTCCGACGCGAAAAGCACGTTATCTGCCACAGCACTTTCACAAAGTGACGTGAACAGCTCGGAGATGGAAGACAGCTTGCTGGACGGGGAGCAACCAATCCTGAGCGCATTATCTCTGATGCTTCAGTCAGCAGGGCTTCTGTTACGCCAACTCGTCGTTGATAGGCAACCTCGGGGATGGGGCAGACCTCGACGATATGGGTACGTAAGGGAAGTATGAGCGCTCTTATGTTGGTGGTGCTTCAGATAAATCTGCACAAATCTAAAGTCTCCTCGGCTTTCTATGTAAATGCGACATGGATGTGGTCCTCATACCCTGGGTCAACAGCTCGAGGATCTGCGGACTGGGGACTATTGGCTTCAAGCTCATTAGAGCTAGCGAGGAGGGCAAGGTCAGAACTTGCATTTTGGTGAAATGTGAGCTTCTTTTAAGAATGCTTACAAGCTTTTTCCTTGATTTAAATTCAGCTTCAAACGATGGGGTAACGTATTTGTATGCTGACAAAAGGCTGCAGAACAGGAAAATTTGCTATAATTTAGTTAAAATAATAAATTTTCATAAAAATCTTACCAAATAGACAATTAATTTTTCAAAATAAAAATAAAACAAACTTCAAAAGTTTCAGTGTTGCTGTAATTTTGTACGTATCAAGAATATTGGTTTTTACTACCATTTTCATACGATTTTGAAAACAAGTAGCACTGGCAATCAGATAGGGAAGCATGAAGCCGAGAAGTGTCAAAAACGTCTCGGACTGCTTAACCTTATATTATTAAACAATGGTTATAATCGCAAATTGAAGAAAAATAAAAATAAATTATTTTGATTTGTAATTTATTTGATTGAAAAAACCAAACAGAAAAGTCGTGTCAAAAAATAAATGAGTATGAGAATTGCTTAAAAATGTCATTAGTGTCATTAACGGTTTTACCTGTAGTATTTATATCATGACGTATACTACTACAATCACACAAATTATATGCTCTGTCTCCCTTTGATGGTGAGCAATATAGAAGTATTATATATATGGGTCAGAATATGAATTTCTATTGTCGCTATATCCAGATCTATATTTACTGCATAGTAATAATGGTAGAGACAGCGTATTAATATATATGGGCGAAATGTACAATTTGTTGGAAGGTTTTTTGCATTCAAAATTTTTTTAATTTCTTTTAAATATGCCGTAGCCGAATGGTAGAACACTGGGCTAACGTTCCAGAGGAGGAGGGTTCGACTCTCACTGAAACCAGATGTCAAGTTGTATCGAATTTTGTTTTTTAAACTATTTAGAATTTATCAATAGTTTATATGGATACTACTTCAATAGTGATTTATCAAATGAAGCATCATCGCGAATAACGTTCTAAGTGTAAATTTTTTCAAAACCGGTTTTATTGCATATTGCCTTTTGTATTGCTCTCTTGCATTGTTCTGATAACAAATTTTCTAAAATTTTGCGCGCCATAACTGTAAATATGCATTTAGAAATAGTAGGATAATGTAAAGTGCACAGAGCCAACAATGCCTAATAAAATAGAACAAAAGTCATATGATATCTCTATAGATTTTCTTCAAGAAGAAGTACTTTTTAAATTTGAAGAGAAAATCTTATTAATGTTTACAAAGGGAAATCTTGCAAAAAACAAACCGATTTCTTAGGGTTCCTAACAAGAAGATTTGACTTATTAACTGATTTCCGCATAATTGTATGTATTAATAAGATGATCTTAGGGTTCCTAACAAGAAGATTTGACTTATTAATGTTTTCAAAGAGAAATCTTGCAGAAAACGAATTGATTTCTTAGGGTTCCTAACAAGAAGATTTGACTTATTAATGTTTTCAAAGGGAAATCTTTTTAATAAGATGATCTTAGGGTTCCTTACAAGAAGATATGACTTATTAACTGATTTCCGCATAATTGTATGTGTTAATAAGATGATCTTAGGGTTCCTAACAAAAAGATTTGACTTATTAATGTTTTCAAAGGGAAATCTTGCAGAAAACGAAATGATTTCTTAGGGTTCTTTTTAATAAGATGATCTTAGGGTTCCTAACAAGAAGATATGACTTATTAACTGATTTCCGCATAATTGTTTGTGTTAATAAGATGATCTTAGGGTTCCTAACAAAAAGATTTGACATATTAATGTTTTCAAAGGGAAATCTTGCAGAAAATGAATTGATTTCTTAGGGTGCCTAACAAGAAGATTCGACTTATTAATGTTTTCAAAATGAAATCACATATTATTGAGAAGATCTTCTTTTTAATATTTCAAATAAAAAAAAATAAAAATTATATTTCAGAGTTCTTATATTGTCTTCGAGAACTTCAAATTATCAGTTACGATTCAGTTTTAGATTTCTGTTGTATTGCCTTTGCCTTCTTATGTTGCCTTTTTATATTTCCTTCAAGCCATCTCACCGCACTCTTCCTTACATTGCCATCCACACTTGCCATATTGCCTCCACCGCGAATCGAACTAACCACATATTGAATGCTGAACACAGGTGCTTACCATCGAGCCATCGGGTACTTCTGGTTCTCAGCGTATAATTGTTCTACATGATGTCTACTGATGATGATGCAAGATTTCCCTTTGAAAATATTAATAAGTCCTATCTTCTTGTTAGGAACCCTAAGATCATCTTATTAAAAAGAACCCCAAGAAATCATTTCGTTTTCTGCAAGATTTCCCTTTGAAAACATTAATAAGTCAAATCTTTTTGTTAGGAACCCTAAGATCATCTTATTAACACAAACAATTATGCGGAAATCAGTTAATAAGTCATATCTTCTTGTTAGGAACCCTAAGATCATCTTATTAAAAAGAACCCTAAGAAATCATTTCGTTTTCAGCAAGATTTCCCTTTGGAAACATTAATAAATCAAGTCTTTTTGTTAGGAACCCTAAGATCATCTTATTAACACATACAATTATGCGGAAATCAGTAAATAAGTCATATCTTCTTGTAAGGAACCCTAAGATCATCTTATTAAAAAGAACCCTAAGAAATCATTTCGTTTTCTGCAAGATTTCCCTTTGAAAACATTAATAAGTCAAATCTTTTTGTTAGGAACCCTAAGATCATCTTATTAACACATAAAATTATGCGGAAATCAGTTAATAAGTCATATCTTCTTGTAAGGAACCCTAAGATCATCTTATTAAAAAGAACCCTAAGAAATCATTTCGTTTTCTGCAAGATTTCCCTTTGAAAACATTAATAAGTCAAATCTTTTTGTTAGGAACCCTAAGATCATCTTATTAACACATAAAATTATGCGGAAATCAGTTAATAAGTCATATCTTCTTGTAAGGAACCCTAAGATCATCTTATTAAAAAGAACCCTAAGAAATCATTTCGTTTTCTGCAAGATTTCCCTTTGAAAACATTAATAAGTCAAATCTTTTTGTTAGGAACCCTAAGATCATCTTATTAACACATACAATTATGCGGAAATCAGTTAATAAGTCATATCTTCTTGTAAGGAACCCTAAGATCATCTTATTAAAAAGAACCCTAAGAAATCATTTCGTTTTCTGCAAGATTTCCCTTTGAAAACATTAATAATTCAAATCTTTTTGTTTGGAACCCTAAGATCATCTTATTAACACATACAATTGTGCGGAAATCAGTTAATAAGTCATATCTTCTTGTAAGGAACCCTAAGATCATCTTATTAAAAAGAACCCTAAGAAATCATTTCGTTTTCTGCAAGATTTCCCTTTGAAAACATTAATAAGTCAAATCTTTTTGTTAGGAACCCTAAGATCATCTTATTAAAAAGAACCCTAAGAAATCATTTCGTTTTCTGCAAGATTTCCCTTTGAGAACATTAATAAGTCAAATCTTCTTGTTAGGAACCCTAAGATCATCTTATTAAAATAAGAAGTTTTTCCTTTTTCATCTTTTTTTCATATTTTTAAGGAAATCTTGAAAAGATTTTCTTATTAATAACACATATAAAAAGAAATCGAAAAGAAATAAGAAGAAATTGCACTTAATAATATCAATAAGAATTTCCTCATTAAACCAAATAGATTTGCATATAGTTTTTTTTCGTTTCCGTCGTTTCGACTACCCCTCAGCCCAAAACCCGCTCATGAAGAGAATCTTATTACTTTTATTAGGCATTTTTGGCTCTGTGTGACATACATCATTTTGCATAGAAGCGTCGAAAGTGATTCCAAAGGGCACTGGAAGATCATAAGGAAGGTGTAAACCTAGTAATATGAAAGATATAAAAGAAAAAGTTAAGGAGAAATGAGCCGGTTCGACACTGTTTACACTGGCAAATTTGATTTTGGCTTCACCGTCCCTGCAAGAATCTTTTACCACAACACAAAGCCACCGAAAGAAAATGCGCCACCGTGATGTTTTTAAACACCTGTAGAGTAATAATAAAAGAGGAGTCAAGAGGACTTCTGTCTTTTCCTGGTAGAATTGCCCCAGTTTCCAAAAAAAATTGTTGAAATTGTTATTTACAGCTGTGCATAATGCAAAAGTTATCGCACGTTAATTACCCATTAAGGTGGGTAATTCCAAATGTGGAACACAGGCAGGGTTGCTATTTTGAGGAACTGTGGATTATATTGCTCGGCGAATGAGGTCAAATGTGACGAAAATTTTGCAATTTTTCGCCAAATTTGCCAAATTTGGTTTGGTGTAAATGTACTATTACTTTTCAGTAGATTTGGTTTGCTTTAAACGTTGACACATACAACAGCACAAAAATATAAGAATACGCATTAGGGTGATTGAAAAGTTCTTTATATACATTCTTTTTTAAATAAGGCCCGTGAAATGTTAAGTTACAGCGTTTGTAACCTTATCAATTATGCACACGTACACTTCTATGTAACTAAGTAGCTCTTTTCAATGTTATCCAGATACAAAGACTTGTATCGAGTAGGTAGCTTTTGTTTTCCAGATACAAAAGATACTTTTGTGTCTAGTTACTTTAGTATCTAGTAACTCTAGTTACTTTAGATACTAACTCGATAAATATATAAATATCTGGCATTTTGAAGTCATTTCGGTATAGTTATGGGAGTTATCAGGAAAATAGTGTAGTGGTAGCTTGTAACTGCGATCAACACGGGATCATTTCTGAAACATATACAGTTTATTTCGGTGCTGACTGCGACTGCTTCATGTCATTGCTGTTGCCAAAGGCTATTTTAAGTAAGTCATTTTTGTTGCCGTTTTGGGACTAATTAGACGACAATTTCAGTAGCTTTTTCGCGAATATTTTGGAAATCCAGTTTTTTGCGCTATTTCCTATTAATCAAAGTCGGTGCAAGGTTTTATGTATCTTCAGCCTTAGCCCCACAAAAAAGGTACTACTGCCAGGGATAAGTGGAAATGCATATGCTATTTGAAGGCTGTAAAGCTACATTTTCGCAGAGAAAACATCTTCAAATACTTTGTTTTTTTTCTTCTATTTTTTACATAGCAGAAATCAAATCACAAAAACAATTTACATTTTTGAAAACAAAAAGAGACATTCCAGCCAAAGAAAAAAGTACAAAATTTTTGAAATGCAATAAATTCCCACCGCTCTGACAGAGCTTCACAATAAGGATCTTTTTATTATCAAGAGTTAGGGGTTACTGAAAAAACTTAAAACCTGTATCAGGAAAAGTAGAAAAATGTCCCACGAGTCACACTCTTTTAACCTTTGTAAAAAAGTTCCTATTATTATTATTATTATTATGCCCAACGGATTATCCCGCCCGACCGACACGAGGGGCGCATCCGCATAACGCGCGGATTAAATTGCCGAGTGTTTGAAAGGCGGAGGTTTGTTAAGCGTCGAGATCTCAAACAGCTCAGCTACAGAGAAAAATTCATCAGCTGAGTGTAATACGAAAATAAATAGATAATAAAAATGCATAAATTGATACTACGTAGAAATCAATTGTTAAGAGAGAATAGGATAGTTTTTTTAATAATAAAAAGCGAGTCCGAAATGTCAAAAGTGTCTGAATGAGAGTTATAATTTTCGCACAAACACTGAAACGGCTCGTGTAATTGATAGTTGGTTCTACATTGCTTCAGAAGAATAGGTTTAAAATGTCTTAAGGCTCGAGAGGGAACATTAAAGTTAACTTCGTTCAAAAGAGAAGGGCTTGAAATCCACCCGTTTAGGAGTTTACACATGAATATTACACCTAGCATTTCTCTACGACTAGCAAGGGTAGGGAGATTGATAAGTTTCAAGCGATTAGTATAAGGTGGAAGGTTGCACGAAGGATCCCATCGTAGATATCTCAATGCAAAAAGTAAGAATTGTTTTTGAATAGATTCTAGCTTATCTATATGAATTTGATAACGCGGATTCCATATAATCGAGCCGTATTCTAATATTAGTAAAAAGGGTCTTAGTAATATAAGGGTCGCTAAATTCTTTTGACCACCTTTTCACGAAGGCTAAAACACCTCTGGCCTTATTGACAGTAGCCTCGATATGAGGATTGAAACTAAGTTTACAGTTCATCATCACACCCAAGTCAACAAAAACATTAACGTGTTCAAGAGTATAATTGTTTATCGAATAAGAAGCTGGTTGAAGAGTTCCACCAGAGAAACACATGAATTTACATTTTGCCAGATTAAGCGGCATATTATATAACGTCAGTGCTTAAATTATTTCTAAACCCATTCGAGACGTAGGTAGTGAATTCAAGTAAATTAGTTATGGTTGATTTGCCTTTACAAAATCCATGTTGAGAACTTGCAATCAGTGTTGGGATCGAAATTGTAGTTCAAAGTTCAATCGTAAAGCTAAAATTCGCGTTCGTGCTCACACAGATGCAACAAAGCTATTTGTTGCTATTTGGCCCATTCTTTTGATGCGTTTGCTGTATTGGACATTTATTTATGTCGACTAATATATATTATAGCAATTTAAGTCCCCTTTTCAGAAAAAAAGAAAAGTGAGGCCGAAAGGCGTGAGTGTGAGGAGCTTGAGATGCTGGCTGACAGGAATGATGCCCGAAAATTCTATGAAAAGATCCGGCGGATGACGGAAGGTTTTAAGACCGGGGCAAGCTCCTCTAAGGACAATAATGGCGACCTGGTAACCGACGTACAAAGTGTACTTAAATTATGGAGGGAGCACTTCTCCTCACTGCTAAATTGCGAGGGAGACGTCGAACCCGATACCCCAATCCCTGACGATGGAAAAGTCGTCCCACCACCTGACTATGATGAAGTGAGGATAGCTATATCCCGGCTCAAAAACAACAAAGCGCCTGGAAAAGACGGACTACCCGCCGAGCTGTTCAAACGCGGAGGCGAAGAGCTGGTAAAAAGCATGCATCAGCTCTTATGCAGAATATGGTCAGACGAATGCACGCCTCCGGATTGGAATTTAAGTGTGCTTTGCCCAATCCACAAGAAAGGCGATCCCGCTAACCGCACCAACTACCGCGGAATTAGTCTTCTTAATATCGCATATAAGGTTCTTTCTAGCGTGTTGTGTGAAAGGCTGAAGCCCATCGTAGACAAACTGATTGGACCTTATCAGTGTGGCTTTAGACCTGGTAAGTCTACCATCGACCAGATTTTCACGATACGCCAAATCCTGGAGAAGACCCATGATAAGAGAATCGACACTCACCATCTCTTTGTCGATTTTAAAGCCGCTTTTGACAACGTAAAAAGGAGTTGCCTGTATGCCGCCATGTCTGAATTTGACTTCCCTGCAAAGCTTATACGGCTTTGTCAAATGACGTTGAGCAATACCAACAGCTCCGTCAGAATCGGGAAGGACCTCTCTGAGCCATTTGAAACCAAACGAGGCTTCAGACAGGGCGACTCCCTTTCATGCGATTTCTTCAATCTGATGCTGGAGAAGATAATTCGAGCAGCAGAGCTAAACCGCAATGGTACAATCTTTTACAAGAGCGTGCAATTGCTGGCGTATGCCGATGATATTGATATCATTGGCCTTAACAACCGCGCCGTAAGCGCTGCCTTCTCTGGACTGGATAAGGAAGCGAAAAAAGTGGGTCTTGCCGTGAACGAGGACAAGACGAAGTATTTGCTGTCATCAAAGAAAGAATCGGCGCACCTGCCCCTTGGCAGCCATGTCACTGTTGATAGTTACAAATTTGAAACTGTGAGGGACTTCGTCTATTTGGGAACCAGTATCAACACCGAAAATAATATCAGTCTAGAAATCCAGCGGAGAATCACTCTTGCCAACAAGTGCTACTTTGGACTGAGTAGGCAATTGAGAAGTAAAGTCCTCTCTCGAAGAACAAAGATCACGCTCTATAAGTCTCTCATCATACCTGTCCTGATGCCAACGGCGAGTATAGAAGGAAATTTAACGATGAGCTGTACGAGCTCTACGCAGATCTGACCATAGTCCAGCGAATTAAAGCCCAAAGACTCCGCTGGCTGGGCCATGTTATGCGAATGGACAAAGAAGCTCCAGCACAGAAGGTTTTCCTATCGTCGCCTGAATTCGGCAGCAGAGGAAGGGGGAGGCCTCGACTGAGATGGAAACAACAGGTGGAGGATGACTTGAACTCCCTTGGGGTTTCCAATTGGCGTCCGTTATCGCTAAAAAGGAATGACTGGCGTGCTTTGATACGAAACGGCCAAAATCGCTTAGGCGGTTAAGCGCCAATAAATGATGATGAATTTAAGTCCCGATGTGAGTTTTTTAATTCAAAGATGACTAAGCTCTGGAATCAAATGTCTCACGAATCACGATGGAATGTCCCAAAATGAAAAACCGAAAAAGTAGGCAAATGTTTGAGACGAGAATACTAGAAAACGGCTAGTCTGAGAAATTTTAGTGTAGACAGTATTTGTGGGGAATTCAATTTCCTTCAAAAAAAAATATATATTCAGGAAACTGTTTTATAACAAGAATAGCTTGTCAGTTTTATACCAAAAATGAGGTAAGTTCTGCAAAATCTAAACTATCACCATTCTGAAAAATAAAATCAATCAAATTTTCAAAAAAAAAAAAAAACATTTTTCTTAGTTGGCCCAGTTATACATAACTTAACAATCGCTTGGTGGAGACTAAAATTTCGATTCTTTCTTTATAAATGTTTTGATCACAGCATGTACCATGTTTGATTTAAAAAAAAATTATAATTAATAAAACAAACAAAGTAAAAAAATAACGAAAAATTTTAGTCCCCACCTAAAGTAAAATTTTGCTACATAAGTCGTCATAATTTTCTGAGATCTTTTGATTGGTGGTATAAATATAAATATATGTGCATAATAAATCCGAAATTCGATAAAAACCAAAACCCTTAAAGGTCAACACATTAACAGGAAATAAAATTTGGATAGACATTTTTTGAAGTTTGATATTTTCGTAATCCCTTCCCATGCACATTGGTCCCAAATCCAAAATTTGTGGCATAAACTCAATTTTTAAACTTTTGAGTGTTCAAAAAAGGCATGCATTTTCCAATAGTACATATGAGTGGCTCAGTGCTATCCTGGCCTAACCCTAGAAATTTTTTATATGGAGTTATTATGCTATACTACTTAGAAATACTCCAAACTATTCTCATTCTTAAATATTGTTTTTTTTTTTTCGCATAATAAAGATTGTGAGGGTTACCCATTTCTGGCCTTAGGCTGTTTAAGTTTTAATTACCTATTAACTTTGTCACTAATTCTTAGGAAATTACTAAATTAATGGTTAGGCAAGGATGGCACCGAGCCACTCATATATTATTACACCTTAAAACCAGTTTTATTCATTACATCTGGCAACCATTAGTTTCTGACAAGGCATCAAAGTCAGCTGCTTCGCCACAATAATATTCAAGTTTTGCGTATTTTTTTTGCTGTGAACTATTCAAGAGTGGAAAACTTAAGCTAGATTAAAAACAAGTACACATTTTTATGGATAACACAGGAAAAAGTAAGTAGAACTTAGGTTAGGTTAGGTTCAAGTGGCTGCCGCAGAGGCACACCTAGGCCAGTATTAAAAGGCCCGTTGTGATACCACCAACACTAGGAAAGTCAGTCCGGAACCCTGCCATATGGAAAATCCCGGTATTAACGGAATTCTCCACATAGCAGAATCCCGGGACTGACCTTCCTACCGACACCGTTACTCCTCCTCGAACCATTTAGATGACTTGATGAAGGCCATCAGGTCCTTTATGTCCATCTCCGTGACCTGGCGTAGGCTGACCAGGAAGGGAACTCTCAAAAAGCGCATTCTCGCGCCACTTAAAGCTGGGCAGTTGCAGATGAGGTGCTCCACCGTTTCCTCCTCATCATCCTTACAACTCCTACAGCATCGTCGGTAGGGCACACCAAGTCTTTCTGCGTGCCTACCAATGAGGCAGTGCCCAGTTAATACGCCTATTAATATGGAGATTTCTCTTCTCCTTAGGGCATAAATTTGTCTTGATCTTTTATGATCCCATTTCGGCCAGGTTTCTTTGGATATCCGGCATCCTGGAGATTGTAGCCATCTTTCGTTGGCTTGGCGGAGTGTGTACTCCTTCAGCATAAGCTTGCATGTGGCAAACGGCATACCTAAGCGCTCTTTATCGCGAAGCCCTGCCTCGCAAGTTCGTCTGCCCTACAATTTCCCTCAATGTCCCTATGCCCCGGGACCCATGTGAGGTTAACGCGATTCTGTTGGGCCATCTCTTGTAGAGATCGATGACAGCTGAGCGTCAGTTCAGAGTTGAACGAGTAAGAGCCAAGGGATGTGATGGCCGCCTGGCTGTCGCTGAAAATAAAAATGTCCTGTCTGATAGTGTGTTGGCCTATTCAAGCCGCGGCGTCCATGATTGCTGAAACTTCAGCCTGGAAGACACTGCAGTGATCAGGTAGTCTGAAGGAGAGCTCAAGGTTCAGATCCTTTGAATAAACCCCTCTTCCAACTCTGCCGTCTAACTTCGAGCCATCAGTATAAATGGAAGTGCCGCCATGAGTGGCGGGATTCCGATCCGTGCTCTCCCATACTTCCCTGCTGGGAATGTTGATTTTAAAACCGCTATCTCCGACTGATCTGGGCGCACAGCGATCTGTGCTCAGCGGAAGAAAGCTATAGGATCCCAAAATACAGGCGTGTCCAGTAGTGCTTGCGCCCCAGCCGGACGTTTCCCTAAGACGCAGAGCCGATGCTGCTGCTACCCTTGTTGCCTTGCTCAGCGCAGGCCACCATACCACAACTCCATAGAGCATGATTGGTCGAATGATTGCAGTGTAGATCCATTTGCATATTTTGGGACTGAGCCCCCATTTCTTTCCAATGGCTCTTTTGCACGTGTAGAGTGCAATACACGCTTTCTTCTGGCGATGAAGAACATTCTCCTTCCAGGTTAGTTTCCTATCCAGAACTGTGCCCAAGAACTTGGCTTTGTCAGCCAAGTTCAGGTGCACGTTATTCAGTTTTGGTAGTATAAGCGGTGGTATCTTATAGCGGTTGGTGAAAAGGACCAGTTCTACTTTTCCCGGGTTGATGCTCAGTCCGCAGCGCGAGCACCATCAGTGCTACTTGCATCAAGTCGCACAGGGTTTGTGGGAATTTGCCCCTATATACTATAGCTAAGTCATCTGCATATGCCACTAACTTACTCTTAACAAGTTTTTCCATGTTTCTACGTGTAGCTTTGAAGTGCTTTGCGAAAGGTATGTTATGTTAAAAAAATTTTATAACTTTTGTGTTTCGTAGACAAAAAGTTATATAACTACACAACGCTTCACAAAAGTAAAGACGCTATATTATTTAGTGCAGTGAATTTAATACAGCCGTGTAGATATGTAATAGCCGTTCATAGCCGTTTTTAAAAAATTCGATCTTTTTCCAGTGAACTTCTATCTCAGCAATTCCGAATTGTTCGACATTTGGGTATCAAAAGGGGAAAAAAAGGAATCAATCTCGAAGTGGGTGTTTGAAAAAATAAAAGCAAGTCTCACAAAACGAAACATTCTAGAAATTAACAAACAAATTACAAATTTTCACACTTATATTAAGAGATTTTTTTTTAAATTCAAGGGAGATATTGAAAGATTCAAAAGAAAACATCAGAAGTGGTATTCTAGGCATATGGTGATTAAAATTGCAGAAAAAGATTGTGTGAAGTCTAGTAAGGTAGCACGCCCCTTAAGTTTGCTAGTCTTCCACGCAGAGAACGAAGTGTGATAGTCTTCCACGCAAACAACGAACCGTGCTAGTCTTCCACGCTAACTGAAATGTGCTAGTCTTCGTTGGGAGCGACGAGATATTAGTTTGTTTATTTTCTTTTTTTTTGGATATTTAGTACAAACTTTTAATTTGGTGTTTACTTTTGTTCTGGAGAATTAATAAATATTTAATAATAATTAAAAAATTAACACAAATACCAAAAGAAAAACAATATTACGCCCTGAATTATAAAGGAATTTTTTATCAGGACTAAAATAATACGACGCTTTTGAGATGTTTTCATGTCATGGTAAGTGACGTACATTTACTTGTTACTTAAGGTAAGTTTTTTGTTGTGATCACCGGTGTCTCACTGACACAGAATATGTTAAATTTGCGGATGTTACGTTTGAACGAATTTATTGATTTTTCAGTAACAAGTTGCGTTGCGGACATTACTCATTATACTATTTCGTAATCTGCTATGAAACACGCAAGTTTTAAGGGGTCTTGCGTAAAGAAAACCCTCAAAAAAGTATTTCGAGACACCCTATTAGTGTCTAATTTGGTTTTTTTTTTGAAATTTGCCTTAACATGTATTCAAATAAGCAAAATTTTTACATCTTTTGCGATATTGTATCTCAAAAGGAAATTTGTATCATAACTGGAAGGGACACCCTACTGACAGTCACGGTGGGCGTGGTCTGATTCATCAGATAGTTGCTAGTTTTCTTCCATTTGCCATTGCTATAGGATTTGTTAACTTTCAACTGCGTAGCTGCATTGGTTGAATTTATGCCAAAAAAAATGGAATTGGGACCACTGCCCCATGGCAAAAGATATGTATCTACGCCACTGCTCCGTGCCAACAATTTCTTTAAGGGTTAGTGTAGATTCTAGGGCTCTGGATTCTAATCGATTACTCGACTAGTCGATTAGTCGAGTAGTCGATTACCAACTTTTGTGCTGTTTGAAAATCGAATAGCAGAAATTCGATATCAACTAGTCGACTAGCTGTCACTAATCGAATACTAACGATTAAATCGGGTTCCCAGTTTTTACCCGGGTAATAAGGCGGAAAATTTCTACTGTAATTCGCATGCATGTTTAAGTGGTATCTGCCATTTTCGCCAATTTATTTGCTTCATTTCTTTGAAATTAAAAAAAAATGTAACAGGAGCACAGAATATTTGTGTAGGTAGATATACAAAAATGAAAATTTGAAAAATGTATGTATGTTTGTATGAATGTAGATAAAAAAGTTTGAACATTTTTTTTCATACAGCAAAACGTTTTATGTCAATATTATTCTTTTAGGTTTAAGTGCGCAATGTACGCATCTTTCTCTTATTCTACGTCGCCGTTTGCAAAAAGATAGTTGAAAGATTGATTCAAAAAAAAAAGTAAAAGTACATTCAAATACACCTAATTTTCGAAAGAACTCAAAAATTACAAACATTACATAGAGCGTTTTGGTGTATTACCCAAAATATACGGGAACATTAGAGTGTCAAAAAAAGTTCCACACTTTCTATCGGAATGATTAAGCTTGAGAATTTATTTTTTTTTTGTAGCAAAATTGCTTCTGCACGCCAATGAAAGATTTCCAATGAAAATAAAAAACAAATTTGACATGTGAGAAATTATAAGCACCTGCATCTCTAGTGTCTTAGTTTCTGTTACGTGCGGCCAATGGCAATGGCGGGAGGCTCGCACGTAATAATATGCAAAGAAATGAAAAGAGCGGCGAGTGAATAAGGAAATAAACAATGGGATTTGAAAGTAAATATGTACAAATAGTTTTATTAAATGTAACTAGTATGTGATAAGGAAATGTAATGGAATGGAAATAATTACACAGTGCACAATAAATTATGATATGGAAATTTAAGTGATAATTTACCTTGGTTTGGCAGCTGATGACTCGCGTATGCTCGGAAAAGAAGTGATCGAGTCTTTAGATAAATAGTAGCTCTGTACCGCCGCCGAAAGCCTACATTTGTAGGATTCGAAGGGGTAAGAGCTGTTATCGGTATAAAGATAAAACGTAAAAGGTAATAGCGCGGAAATTTTATTGCTGGTACGAACCAGATATTGTTAGGCCGAAAATTGTGGCCTGGGCTAATAATCCGTTGATTTGAGATGGCGGTGTGGCGTTCAACATGATGTTGGCGTAGACGTCGGCGCCTAACACGAGGCGCACTGGCGGACGCCAGTTTCATGAACTGAAAATGACTTGCCACTGTGCCATCGATGTTCGACGATGGCTTCAACCGATGATGGCGTGCGACGACCGTCGCCTGGGTAGTGATCCTTCGGTTTACCCCATGCTGTCCTCGTAGGACCAGCGTGCACCTCATCGGCCGCGTTCCCCCAAGTCGCTCCAAGTCGAGGTCAATGGCGAGCTCGCTATCAATGACCGACGTGGGAGAACACGGGTCGATCAGGGCACGCACAATGTGGTCTGCCTCCGGCTTCAATGGATACTAAAGCGGTGGGGGTAATAGCGACAAATGACCGCAATATGATGTCGTCGGTGGGTGTATTTGCCGCTCTGCCAGACCGAAACGTGGCGGGCAGATGTCTGTGGCGTACTACTTTGGTATCGCTGACGGTGGAATGGGCCGGATAAGGTGCCGTCCGACCCGCTGTGAGGCGTGATGAGCGGAAAGGACGCGTTTCCGCGTCGACCCGTCTTACATCGGTGGGACGGCGAGATGGTCGGAAAGGACGCGTTTCCAAGCCACCAGGGCTCACCTTACCGGGCCCGGGAAGTGGTCGGAAAGTACGGGTTTCCGAGCCACCCTTTCCTCTTTTTTCTGCTGGAGCTGGTTCGTGGCTTCTCCACCGCTCGTGCCGTAGTAGCGGTCGGAAAGAACGTGTTTCCGCGCCGCTGAGCTGTGGAGTCGGATTGGCCCTGGCTGCCTGTTCTTCTTCCTCTTCTTCGGCCACCTGTTCTGCCCAGGATTTCGTTGTTTCTGTGATGGCGATGGACAAGGCGTCATCGGAATTCTCCCCGTCCTCTAGCTGTTCGATGTTTTCCCGGATATATGGAGAGGGACGGGTGGTGGCGTCGTCCATGTGCAGCGTCGTGTGGTGTGTCTCGCTACACCGGTAGCATCGGTCCTTGCTCGGACAAGTTCCTAGACCGTGGAATGGCGATAGCCAGTTGGGGCAGTACTTATGGATAAGTACCACCCGTAACCGCTCTTCAACCGCCATCCCACGGTATTGTTGGCAAAATCGGATGCCGTGGTTATTGCCACATAAGCGGCACGGGATGCTGAAGGGACGGGACCTTCCCTCCGTCTTGACGCGTGTCGCGGTGTAACGAGTCATTCTAAAAATTAATAGCCCGTTATTTTATGTGAATTTTTGGATGGTTGGGTGGCTTGTGTCCCTAATGTGGGTTTTGACTTATGGGCTTTGAATTTACGTGGATATTTTCTTAATTTAATTCGACATTGGTATTTTGTCCCTTTTTTTTTTTTTATTTACCAAATTTGGTGCGATGTAAATGTGCGATTACCCTTCATTTACCAAATTGGGTGCGGTGTAAATGTATTATTACACTTCAGTGAATTTTGGGTAGGTTTGGATATTTACCCCCATCTGGCAGGACCATTCGGATTCTGGCCCCATTTTTCCCATCTGGTATTGTTTGACAATTTCCTACCACCCAAGGGAAACCGGAAATAGAAGCGTGGACACTTAATATGTGCCGTAACTTTATCGACCGCGCGCCCTTTGCAATAGTCCTAAATGACTTGTTTTTGGCCTGGATGGTTAAAGTTTAGCACTTGCGCCTCTGAGCTAATGCATTTTTAGCATGTGTGCGCATAGCTGCAAATAAGAAGCGGCCATTTCAATAATTAAAGTCGGTCCAAGTGGGGACCGCCTGACCAGCTGATCGCGCAGTTGTTGATTTCCGGCTTAAGTCACCCACCCTCAAGTTTCACTAAACGGATCGCGAACAGCTGACACGTTTTGTGCTGCCACATCGCATCGATGGTGACTAGTACTCTTGCGATGTTAAGGCCCAGGCAGATGTTCCACGGCAGCTGCTAATAGTACATTTACACTGTTCACCCCGTCATTGTGGTGACATTTCCCATACCGTGTCACGATTTGGGGAGCCTAATTTAGGGGAATGGTGTACGGTGTTGTACGATTACGACTGTGAAGGTAGTAACTGTCAGAAATCGATATTTGCCACACTACCAAATTTTTTAGTACCAAATCGCGTTACCGGATGCAAGGGTACTAAATCCTCCACTTAAGGCCCCATCATTAGGTCTAAACAGTTTCTGTTTGAAAACTTTAGAATTGTAACAAACTTTTCAAATTGCTATTTGTTTCATGCGCTGCTAAGCGCTCTCCAATGCTGCTGTTATGTCAGGCCGAGTTAAAATACAGGAGATGATTGAAAGACGAGCTTTTAATCCAATTTAAGATTGTATAATTCCCCCTTTAAAAGCTGATGTGGTTTTTTAATATAAAAGTCGCTGGGAATTATTTGGAACGCATAATAATAAAAAAACATGCTCGTAAAATTTCTGGAATTAGCGTTTTTCGAAATTGATGATTGTTTAAACATTTTATAAATTTTAAGGAAATATATAAGCACACGCTAATAAGTTGTTTTTAATATTTGACAACCCAGCAAACCAGCTTCGGAGCATTCTTATATCTGAGCTCTAATATGAGCCTTTTTATGAGTTTTTTCAGAACATGCCCATAATTATGATCGTTATGTGAGCTTTTATGAGCGTGTAAATAAATATGATTGTTTTATGAGTTTTTCTGAGTGAGTCCCTATAAATACCTTTTGCTTTCATATTTTGAGGTTTTCCCGTCAACTGTATAATAATTTAGAGTTTGGAGTTAGGCTCTTTTGACCATTGATTTTTAAGTGCAAATAAAGGATTTTACTCCACTTTTCCAACCCAACGTTTCGCTAGACTTCCTAGCATCATCAGGGGTGATCTGTTTATTTAAGAAACAACAATAAGATTAACAAAGAAAAAACAACAATAAAAACTATATAAGACACTTTTCAACAAATTTACGTATATACGTGTAGCCATTAAAACACAAAAACACACTTACACAATATGTTTTCTTAGAATCTAACAACTAAAAAATAGTATCATCGTCATACTAAAATTGTAATTATAAACATAAAAGGTACGTTGCTGCGATATTTTGTGTATCCTCTTTTTTGTTGACTGTATTTTCTCTTTTTTCCAATATTCTCAAACTCTCTAATGTGTATCGCGCTCTCCCGTATTTGTTGCGGTCTATTATTTTCGTATTTGCTAAGTCAGCTGTGTGGCCACTTGTCACGATGTGTTGTGATAAGGCAGTTGCAGTTCTTTTCTTTTGTATATCGCTCTCGTGCTCTTTTAGCCTGATGCCAAGTTTACTTGCTTTCATTATATGGATTCAAGTACGTTATGATTTTTCTTTTTGAAATAAGTTTTTGTAAGAAAATAAATAATGAACAATATTTGAATGTTAGATATGCAATGAATGTTTACCTATTTGTTTCTACATATTTAAAAGGAAAATTTAAAGTGCAAGGGATAGGAAAAGGGAATGGGAGAAGTCATGAGAAAGGAAAGGAAAAATTAAAATTGGAAAGAAATTAATAAAAATTAAGAAGAAAAGGAAGCTCTTAATTCGTACAAAAAATCATTCGAAAAAGAATTTCATGCGCTCTTTTCAGAGCTCATAAGAACATTCGAAAAATAATCTTTTATGCATAAGACTGAGAGCTCATTTATGAATGACCAGTTTCATAGGAAAAGCCACTCAAATACGAGCATTTTATGACTGTTTATGATTGTTTTATGAACTCATTATGAATGTGAGCGCTCAGAGGAAAGAGTCCCATATGCGCTCATTTAGAGCTCTTATGGTTTGCTGGGAAGTATCAGGAGCACAGAATTTCAATGTAAGCAATTATACAAAAAAAAAAATCAATAAACTGGTATGTACACAGATGGGGGTTGGTGGGGCAACTACTCCCAATGTTAAATTGCATTTCGAAAATATCGTTGTGTATAAGAAAAGAACTGAAAGCTAGTAGAATGCGTGTTTTTGAAGTTATTAACGTTAATATTATTATCAATATTACTGCAGTATTGCAGTCAAGTTACTTTATTGATGCTCTGATGCTGATACTTAAGAGATAATGGGGTCTATCAGCTATTCCGGCGGAGCTCCCGGCAGGAATAAAGGTAATAGTGTCAATAAAGATAACATCGAATTTATCGAAACATACCGCCAAATTCTCTTAAAATCGTTAGAATTCCCTCAAGATCTGTTACATTTTCTCTCGCCGGGGGCTCCGTCGGAATAGCTGAAAGACCCCAATATGCAACAATAATTGCATACTTCATTTTCATGTAGCGACTGATGAGCTTGTGATGAGCAGCATATTGTCAACATTTTATTAACCCTGCTGCCATAACGTACGTCTTCGAGGCATATCGACTTTTTTCTTGTTGATCTCCCTCTCGAAATTACTCTCTAAGCTAACTCATACTCGCATTTATCTCCGTCGTTACTTACAGCCTGGCAGTGATGGTTGATTTTGCAGAGTAGGTTTCGTATTTCATGATATATGGTTATAACATACGCCTGAGAGACGTATCGTTATGAATTAAGGGGTAAAAAATAACGTTATGAAAGCAGGGTTAAACGAAAGCGCGAAATTTTGCCGAAGGAAATGAGCTCTGTCATAAAAAGTAGCACTGCTACTACCAACTCGGCTCGAACACAGCCCATATTTTTTTTTGCGGGACGCTACTGGAATAATTTTTTAAAATTTTTGACAAGCGGCCATGTTTTTCTTCAAACGTACAATACAGACTTACTCACATAAAAAAGTTCTCACACCAAACCCTGTAGGGAATTCATATAACTCCAAGTCAACTATTAGTTCTTTAGTTTTCAGTGTTCATAGCACTTTCATTAGAGCGTCTCGGGCTTACAGGCAAAAAAAAGACGGCCGTACCTCCCCTCATGCAAAGGGTTTTTGAAAAACATTAAAAAAAAAACAATTTTTTTTTGGCAAGCCTAGATGTCGCCTAATTACATTTTTCTTCAAATCTTTGTCTCAAAGAGGAGGTTTTTTCTCAAGAAAGTACATTGAGCTCATGCGTTTCGTTGTGGTACCACACTCGACTGAGATGGAAACAACAGGTGGAGGATGACTTGAACTCCCTCGGGGTTTCCAATTGGCGTCAGTTATCGCTAAAAAGGAATGATTGGCGTGCTCTGATACGAAACGGTAAAAAACCGCTTAGGCGGGTTGTCGTCATTATGACGAAAGCCAAGATTAGAATTTCAGATAAAAAAAGTATCTTTTTTAAGTCAGCTTTTGATTTCATTGAAAATTTGTATGATGCCAGCATTGATCTGGCTTAGAACACCGGTTTCGAAATTTATAAAATATTTAAAAAATCATCAATTTCGAAAAGCGCTAATTCCAGAAACTTTACGAGCATGTTTTTTTACTAGAGTTCGCCCAGTGGTTGAAATTCAACCACAAAACCTTATTTCTTCCTACCTTTTTGCTATTTCTTAAATTTTCCTTTCTTTTTCATATTTTGTATATTTTTGGTTTCTATACATTCCTATTCATTTTGCCCTTTCCTCCCTCTTTACACCATTCAGTAATATAGTTTCAATGTTGATAATTATTTATTCTTCTTAGGTCGTCATCATACGTATTTCTTTCCTTTCCTTTCCTTAGCATTCATTTGCTTTTATTTCCTTTCCTTTCCTCTCCTTTTCCTTTCCTTTTCTTTCCTTTTCTCTTCTTTCATTTCATTTTATTTCCCTTCTTTCTTTCTTTCTTTTCTGTTTTTTTCTTTTATTTTTCTTTCTTTTCGTTTCTTTTATATTCTTACCTGATACTTCTTTCCATTTCCATTACATTCCTTTTTCCTTTTATTTTCTTTTTCTTTCCTTTCCTTTCGTTTCCGTTGCTTTAGTTTCCTTTAATTTTATTCATTTTTTTCTCATTTCATTTCTTTTCTTTTATTTTTTTCTTACCTATATTTTCTTTCACTTTTTTTCTTAAATTTCCCTTCCTGTCATTTCGTTTCCTTACCTTTCCTTTTCTTACCTTTCCTTTCCTACCGTTTCCTTATTTTCTTTTGTTCCTTTCCGGAACTCCTTTGCTTTTCTTTTTCTTTCATTCATTTCCTTAATTTATTTTTTTTAGCTTTTCATTACCTTTCTTTCCTTTATTTTTCTTTCTTTTTATTTTCATTTATTTTCCATACCTTCTTCCTCGCTACCTTTTCTTTCCCTTCTTTTTTCCTTCTTTTCTTTCTTTGTTTTTCTCCTTTTGCTTCTCTTTTCCACTGCTTTACCTACATTACATTTCCTTTCTTCCCTTCCTTTTTTCTTTTCAATTCCTTTCCTTTCCCTTTGATTTTTCTGTCATATTTTCCGTTCGTTACCTTAACTTACCTTTATTTTCCTTATATCCATTCCTTTCCTTTCCTATTATTTTCTTAATTTAATACTTTTATTTATTTCATTTTGTTTCATTTTTATTTATTTTATATTATTCCCTTTCCTTTCATTTCCAACAAATTTTATTTTTTTACTTTAAATCACTTTTCTATTTCTGATTTTACTTTTTTTTTTAATTTTATCAATTTTCCATTTTATTTTATTTCACTAAGTCTAGCCACGAAGGGCCTTGTGCATGATCTAGCTTATTTGTGCTTTTTTTCAAAAGCATTTGCTTCTATGAATCCCCACGCCCAGATTTTGTTTTTGTAAACACTGTTTGTACCTAAGCTCAATAAAGTTGACGCGCTGGCTCATGTTATCTTATTGCTGCCAACAAAACAACTCACCCTACTGCAATGAATGCAAACACAACAATGCAAGTGGTCATACCTACATACCCCCATAACAGCGGCTCTATAAAGCGAATGCGTGTATAGCACTTGTAGTGGTGTGATTTTCAAATCATATTATAATTAATTTTTTTTAATTTTTGGTTTGTTGTCGGCCACCCTGCTCGGCGAGACATATCGATACATACCAAATTTTATATACCTTAGAATTGTGGTTATTGCAAAAAAGGGAGGAACCAGTTATGTTTGCGCATTTATATATAATAGATTATTATGCGTTCCAAATAATTCCCAGCGACTTTTATATTAAAAAACCACATCAGCTTTTAAAGGGGGAATTATACTATCTTAAATTGGATTAAAAGCTCGTCTTTCAATCATCTCCTGTATTTTAACTCGGCCTGACATAACAGCAGCATTGGAGAGCGCTTAGCAGCGCATGAAACAAATAGCAATTTGAAAAGTTTGTTACAATTCTAAAGTTTTCAAACAGAAACTAAGACACTCGAGATGCAGGTGCTTATAATTTCTCACATGTCAAATTTGTTTTTTATTTTCATTGGAAATCTTTCATTGGCGTGCAGAAGCAATTTTGCTACAAAAAAAAAAATTAATTCTCAAGCTTAATCATTCCGATAGAAAGTGTGAAAGTTTTTTTGGCACTCTAATGTTCCCGTATATTTTTGGTAATACACCAAAACGCTCTATGTAATGTTTGTAATTTTTGAGTTCGAAAATTTCGAAAATTAGGTGTATTTGAATGTACTTTTACTTTTTTTTTTGACCCACGAAATCAATCTTTCAACTATCTTTTTGCAAACGGCGACGTAGAATAAGAGAAAGATGCGTACATTGCGCACTTAAACCTAAAAGAATAATATTGACATAAAACGTTTTGCAGTATGAAAAAAAATTTTCAAACTTTTTTATCCACATTCATACAAACATACTGAATAGATTCGAGGGGTGTCTTTGTTTGTCGTTAGGACAATTTTTGATCTCTTTGATAAGACACCGCGCTCGAATTTATATTTTGTAGTGGGAAGAAATAAAAAGATCGAAAAGCGAGAAATTCTCGTTTAGAACAATGGCCGTTTATTATATCTCAAAGGTGTTAACAAAGTTTATGAAATTACCTTATTTGTGACGTGGAAGAAGTCCTGGGGCTGATGTGTGTCCGTTGGCAGTTGGCAGAATAAGAGGCGGTTGTCAAGTCGTTGACAACCGTTGAACCGAAAACCATCCTCCGGTTTTAAGGGGAGGTGGACCCACACATGCGCACCCACTTGCATGTATGTGTGTGCTGACAAAACACGAATAGTCATGCATGCACATGCCGGTGGGTGGCTTGGTGTGGGTGATTGGAAAGTAAACATTAGGGTGGCACATTTTTTAATATTTTAGGCATCGCGCCTAAACATGCCGGCCCCCTTGCGACACGCAACATTCTGACCAGCCCCGGGATTTCCATCACGCCGTCTCTTAGGCTAGGTTCTTAAGACTAGTAGTGTGCTGGATAGCACTGTGCCCGCTTGCCTCCTTCGAGCCACCTCCTCGAGTTGGGTTCTGTTACCACTGGTTGTTTGGCCGTGTCGTACCTAGCTGTTAAAGAGAGGGAAGAAACTTGAAAAAAAATAAAGTGGTATATTTCTTGCCATGAAGCCATAAAGTGAGAAAAAAGAAAAATTTTTTTTTTTTTTTTTTTTTTTTTTTTTTTTTTTTTTTTTTATTAAAAAATTAAACTTACACCTAAATTTAAACCTAACTTACATATTAGTAGCGCCCGATAGCACAAAACCGAAAATAGTGCTGTGGGCTATGAGTGACCCGAACGAGGATGGCAAAGTGTTCGGGGTCATAATGTCGGCGTAGACGTCGCCGCCGAGGATCAGTTTCACCGGCGCCGACATAAAAAATTGTGGGTCGGCCAAACGCACGTGCTCATATGGAGCCGCGATTTTGGCGTCGACTTGGGTTGCCGGACTGATGCGATTTAAATTGCTGATACACACCGCGTGTGCTGTGACGGACGTGTTGTTGCCATGCTTCCCTCGGATTCGGAGGAAGCAACCTTGCTCGCCGCCAGAATGGGTGAACTGCAGCCCTAACTCTTCCGCCAAGCTGCGGTCGATCGCGGAGCGGGGTGAGCACGCATCAATTAGTGCTCGGACGTAGCAAAATCCGCCACCCGCTTCCAGTTTTACCACCGCAGTTGGCGCAAGGGTGGTCATGGGGCGCAACGGTGGACCCATCCTGGCGAGAACTCCGTTGCCTCCGTCGCGGAAACCTCGGGTTGGCAGCTGGCGCGGCTGAAGGGCCAGTCTGCCGTCTGGGCGGCTTACCTCACTAATGGTGCGTAGCTGGCGCGGCTGAGTGGCCAGTCTACGCTCGTCTCGGCGGCTGTCATGATGTTGTCGTAGCTGGCGCGGCTGAGAGGCCAGTCTACGCTCGTTTTGGCGAATTGGATCATACTTTCGTAGCTGGCGCGGCTGTGTGGCCAGTCTACGGGTTTCGGCGTTGTGGAGACTGGGATTACGAAGCTGGCGCGGCTGGGGGGCCAGTCTTCGCTTACGACTGTTGCGATGAGCGCGGCGAGATGAAAGGTTGTTGTCGCGTTGATGTTGGTATCGTCGTTCGTGCGCTAGAAGGGGTCGGAATCGCCGTAGGTCCGACACCCCTTGAACCGGCTCGATTACTTCGCCGTCCTCCTGGGTCAGCCCCGTCTCAGAGGCCTGGATAGACAGAACCTCTTCTCGGCTGTCTTCTTCCTTGTTCTGGGTTGCTTGCTCGGCTGGCCACGCTTCTTCCCTCTCGGCTTCTTCGACTTGTTGGGCCCAACTCTTATAGGCCACCGGCTGGTCATCAGTCTGGAGGTGGAGCGTGGTGTGGTGTTTGTCACCACATCGTCGGCACCTGGCGTCGCTGGTGCATTCCCTAGCCCGATGCACCATTGACAGGCAGTTGTCGCAATATCCCGCCCGGATAACCTCCTTCAGACGTTGCAAGGGTGCCATTCCGTGATAAACATCACACGCCCGAAGGGGGTGGTTTTCACCACACAGAGGACACGGTTTCGGATACCGGGCGGCCATACGAGCGGCGCGTTGGCGTAGGGAAGCATGGCGAGTCATGCTGCCGAAGACCGAAAAAAGAGAAGAGAAAAAATTGGTTTGAATAATGTATACGGTTGCCCATATACATACGTGGGAGGAAAGTGGCGAGTAGCCGAAGTGACAAAAAGGGGAACTTGAAATGACGTATCTTCAAGTATTTCCAGGCGGAACCTGCTATTTCCTAATATTTGGGCCTAAGTGTAACGTTATCTGACCGTTTTTCCCTCCCTGGTGGCAATGAAGTTGCGGCGACATGTTGCCGTCCAACTGTTTGCCGCTTTACGTGAATAACACCTGTTGCACCCTGTGTGTTTCTTTTCCTTTTTTTTCTATTATTGCTGTAGTCCGCTAGATGGCGCAAGTGACATTAGATTTCCGTACGAGCAACTCTTTTCTTGCTAGTGTTGCGCGGAAGCAACATTTTCGGTACCCGATTTGATACCGATCCCGGTAGAGAGTGGTTGAGTGGCGGTTTAACTTTGGTTGTTTTGTTGGCAAAAACAGTCCTGCCCCCCCGAGAAAAAAAACCAAATAAGTAATGTATTTTAAAATAAACCCGTTTTTTTTTTTTTTTTTTTTTTTTTTTTTTTTTTTAATATTAATTTTATTGATTATTTCAAAAAAACTTATTTCAAAAAAAGCTTGTTTCAAAAAAAAAGCTTAATTATACCCATATCGTTTAACTCGCTCATTTTGGCCTAACGAGTGTGAAAAATTAAATTGCTGCTCCCTATTTCTGATTCGGTATGCGGTACCGATTTTTGGTACATCGGGTTTTTCGGTACCCGATAGTTATGTCAGTATTACATCACTAATGCAATATCCGAAAATTATGCATCACTAATTGGCATGATTTTTACAACCCTGCCTAATTTGTCAGTGAATGAAATGGAATTGTCGGGAACACAAAAAAAACAATTCCATTGTTCGATTTTTCTTTACGGGTGTAGAGAAAAATCGAACATTTCATTCATTTCCGGCCGCACGCAACACATGGGAGCAGCATAATTCTTGGCAACAGGTAAGTGATTTTATTGTAAATTTATCAGAAAATTAATTTTAGTTCTTACAAGGTGCATCACACTTAGCGAGATGTTACAAATATTTGGAAGGCTAACTAACAATGCAACTTTTTCGATGTTATTCAACAAAATTTGGCGAAGTTTATCCACATCGTACAGTAAAACGATAGGTAATTGCTCAGGCGGTGAACGCGATTCCGATTCGCGATCTAGCCAAACTTGGAAAGCGGTTAGTTGTTGTTCGAAAAATGGTAGCTGACGATAAGGTGCACCCTTTTCCAATATATCGGGCAACTGTTGCAAGGCAAAGTCTACAACCAAATCCCAAGCGGCCCACATGTGATGACGAAAGCACGGCGGCAAGGCTGGATGAGATACAGGTGTACAATCATGCGAACGTTTTATACGTTCGCCAAGTAAAAAATTGCGAAACAGGCTGGCGACAAGCAAGTCTTGACGAAATAAATGTTGAAACAGATGACGTGGCAATGTATTCCAGGCGATGGTATCAGTGATGGCGGTAAATATCCAATTTAATTCACCCATCATGGTGCGACGATCATTCACCTTACCAGGTATTTTATCAACTTGCTCACTTTGTATGTGTGGCACTAGCTCGAATTTTTCTTGCATTGTATACCACTTAAGTGCTATATTAATGGGTGTGGTTAGGCATGAGGTGAACAAATCTGCTGGCAGATTAGCATTCATGGGTAGTATCTCATTGACAGAGCAGGCGGCCAAATGTATGCAATTTTTATAGCTAACCAAGGGTGGTAACATAGCTGGCGCTTGGCCGCCAGGTCCAACACGCTGACCCGACTTTTCCAAATCACGTTCATATTGCTCAGCAAACTGTTGAAATGAATTTATAATAATGCCAGCATTTGAACAATCGTATACATATATGGATGGTGCACCCATCCAACTTTGTAATTCAAATATACTCAAAGGTATGTATTGCGTAAATGTTTTATTGAATACCCAAATTTCACCATTGGCCGTTGGCTTTGGCACGCCATGACCATTATAATGAAATAGTATACGTTCACCGTTGGCATTGCGACGCAATGAGGTGCACAGCTTCTTGACATCTTCAGCTGTGGGATCATGACATTTCTTGTAACGTGCGCGTGGTTGCCAACGTTCATATTGCATTTGTAGATTATTACCAATCAGCTCCATTGCTTTGGGTGCGGACACAGATGATGGATCGACCCAACATTCTAAACGTGCGCATGGTTGTATTTTTACTACATCCGGTGGGTCTACGCCTATGTTGAGGCACAGTACCAATACTACGCTTGCAGTTTTCATGCGCTCTCGTATACGCCATGCCACAGGTTTACACTTGATGCCTTCGATCTTTTCTTGATGACGTTTAGCTTGAAAGCAAAGTGGGCAATGCTTGTCGGGTACTATGATACCGAATGAACCATTTGTGAGTTGCTGCAATAGTGGCAGCATTTGTTGACTGTCAGACATTGATGTTTTGCGGCTAGCTGTTCCAATGTTACTGCCGCCTCCATAGTATGTATTTTGTGCTTAAAATTCACCGCAATAAATTTTTCTTTGCTTCGGCTTCGTTAATTTTCAATGCAGTAGGTAAAAAGTTGCAACTCCTCATAAACGGCTTTTTTTTTTCGCCAGATACAGACCTGTCCTAGAGTTTGTGCTGGTGCTCCGTAATAGCTTAGAATATAAGCACAATTTTTTCATCCAATTTTCGTTATTAAATAAATCTTAAGCAAAACTTATTTTTGTTTTGCGTTGTTACATTTCACTTTTTGCGCATTTTCTATGCATCCGACGTCATAAATGCATAACTTCTATTTAATTATATTAGTTTTTTTTGTTCATACAATTGCAAACCGCGTTAGACGGACAAATACGCAGCATTCTTTTATTTAATTGTACATTTATAATTTTGCTTCAAAATTAATTCAAATACACGTTTACAAAAAACATTGATTTTCTTGCACGCTAATTTTTTTTTTTTTTGAAGTTTTCAAAAATTTATTTTTTATATTAAAAAATTTACCCATCGGGGTATCCTGATGTTATCGATTTCCTTGTAGTCCCTTTTAAAATTCTCCCATCGTTCCAAAGTGTTGGACGAGACTGGCTCATCCCAATCGGTGCCCTCCAACCAGATATTCTGCATCAGTATTTTGGCCACAATGACCATTGGTGCAAGCCATCCTAAAGGGTCGAAAAGCTTGGCGATGGCGGATAGTATTGCTCGTTTCGTGAGCTGTTCACATTCGTCCAGTGACCCTGCCTTAAAATAAAAGAGGTCAGAATGAGCATTCCATCTAATGCCCAAAGCCTTAACGGTGCTGGTGTCTTCGAACGCCAGGAAGTCCTCGGTCAGCCGATCCGCCCTTGGGATGTCGTTGAGAATCTCCTCGGAGTTCGATGTCCATTTCCGAAGTGGGAATCCAGCGGAGTGTAAGACCTGTCTAATTTCATCTCTCGCATGAATGGCCGATGCGAGTGTATGCCCCCCCGCTAATACATCATCCACGTACATGTTTTCCCTTAGTATATTCGATGCTATTGGGAATAATGTCTCGACGTCGTCTGCTAGTTGCATAAGGGTTCGTATTGCAAGATAAGGCGCGCAATTCACCCCAAACGTGACTGTTTTTAACTCATAAAGACCTATGGGTTCTTGTGGAGATGTGCGGTAGACATTTCTTTGAAATTTGGAATGATTTTCGTTCATCCAAATTTGTCTATACATTTTCTCTATGTCACTGTTAAAGACATACTGATATAATCTCCAACGCAATATAAGGACTGGGAGATCTGCTTGAAGCACTGGTCCTGGCAGGAGAATGTCGTTAAGACTTGTGCCGTTTGCCGTTGGGCTTGAGGCGTTAAAAACGACCCGCACCTTTGTGGTGGTAGACTCCGCCTTTACTACGGCGTGATGGGGCAAAAAATAATTATCAGACGATTCAGCTGATATCATGGCAGTAATTTTTTGCATATGCCCTAATGTCTCATATTCAGACAGGACCCTGGTATACTCTTTTCCCAATTCTGGGTCCTTTGCTAATCGTGTCTCATTCCTAAAGAATTGCGAACACGCCTTCCTAAGAGACCCACCTATATTTAGCTTATCTGGGTACTCCTGTCTGAATGGTAGCGAGACTACATATCTCCCATCCTCATTCCTATGCGTAGTTTCTTTATACAACTTTTCGCAGTATTTATCATCTGCGTTTGGACTTTTTTGTTTGGGCAGATTTTCCAACTCCCAGAACTTTTTGAGTTCTTTGTCCAAAGCGACTTCGCTGTAAAAGGACACTATATTTGTTGTTGGACTCGGTGACTCCACGTGGCCGGTGAGTATCCAACCGAATACTGTTTCTTGGGCCAGGAGTGTATTAAAGACATTCTTCTTGAGCCCAGATAGTATGATTTGTGGGTATACATCTCCGCCTAGTATAATGTCAACTTCCTCGTTGACATAAAATCGTTTATCTGCCAAGACTAAGTCTGGAAAGTCCTGCATAGTCATAGGGTCGACCTGGCAGGATGGCAGATTTCCAGTTAGTTTGGCCAGAATTAACACGGATGTGGTTAGGCTGAAGTCAGGGTCCACTGTTGAACGCAGTTCGATGTTGGATGCCTCCTTGACTTGGGCCGACACGGCATTCGTGATACCCGATACGCGGGCATTCATTTTCTTTGCCGGTAAGTTGATTCTGCGCTTCAGACGTTCTGTCATAAATGAACATTCTGACCCAGAATCTATCAGTGCTCTAGCTGGGAAGTCTGTACCATTATGACGAATGGTTACTCTCGCTGTCCCTAGCAGCACACCTGCGCTTGAATGTACATGGCAGGATTTTACGTTCTTATCGTTCGCCTCCCGTCTCCCTTGAGATTGCGCAGAAGTGGAAGCACCATTATCCATATTGTGCTGGGTGGTGTTGTTTGTTTCCTGATTCTGACGCGATTCTATATGTAGGAGCGTATTGTGTCGAGAGTGGCACTTGCTGCAGTCGTATGAGCTTGGGCACTTCGTCACGGTATGTCCTGGGGAGAGGCAGTTCAAACACCCCTGGTTGCTTTTTATAAAATTAACTCGCTCTTCTGGAGTTAATCTCAAAAAACGGGTGCATGCTCGTAATTTATGGCGAGTAGATTTGCATTTGGTGCACATGAATTTTGTGACCTTTGCTTGGTACGTACCAAGCTTTTTTGCAGGTGGATCGTTCGCTTTTTTCGCCGTTTGTGGTTTTTGGCCTTGCGGACTGGCACTCCCCACAAACCCAGACACTGTTTCAAGTGTCTGGAAACGATTGGACAAGAATTTGTCCATATCCTCCCATTTGGATATTTCCACCTTATGGTCTATGCTTTGCTCCCATAGACCAAGCGTGCTCTCTGGCAACTTAGTCGAACACAAATAGGTAATAATTGCGTCCCAATTTGACGTGTCAATTTTGTGACTTCTTAGGGACGCCAGGCAATTATTAATTTGTCGTTGCAGGGTTTTTATCGCGCTGCCACACTCACTCTCTACCTTCTCTAAATTAAATAATATTTGCAATTGTGTGTTTACTAAGATACGTTTATTTTTCCACGCTGTATCAAATCCCTCATTCGTGAGTGGACTTTTTTCCACTATATCCCTCGCTTCCCCTTTTGTCTTATTGACTAGATGAAAGAGCTTCTCAACCGGTGTTAGGCGTTTGTTCAGAATATAAATGGCCGTGAACATATCCCTAAATGTAGGCCATGAAAGATAATCGCCTTTGAATACTTCAGTATCGCATGGAGGCAGGCGGATACTGTGTTCCCGTTCAGACTGTTCGGCTGGGCTTTTCACTACCTTCGTGAGTGTTTCTTGGCGTGTAGCCATATTAGACATGCAACGTAAATAAATTGCATATGTACTTTTGTATTTACTTTTCACGGAGGTAATGCCTGCCGCGTCTAACTTGCTTGAGCTCATTAGCTCATCATACGCCCCTTTAACCTTTCTCCAGTGGACTTTCAATTCCTCTTGTTGCAGAGTTAATGTATGGACAGTATGGGTTTCTACATCTGCATCGTTATAGTCGGATTCGAACTCCGTGATGTTATCAGCTAATCTGATAAAGTTATCCATGCTTACCATATGGTGTGGTTTTTAGTTAGACAAAGAAAAGAGGGAGATAAATGAAGGTCGAATGGGTGAGAATGCAGAGATTGCCTCAGGGAATTCAAACGCCAAAATAACTTCTAAAACACACAATTTCAATAACACCGTCTTAAAATAATTGAATATTTAAATTCTTTATTGTTGCAGACTTGGCCGTATTGTCTGACCCTTTGTTCAACGATGTATAGCAACAACAACACTGGCTTACTCGCCACCCACACACGTATATATAGGTTATGTGGGAATGTGATTTTCGCAAAAAAAATTTAAATTAAAAGTGCGCAGTGGACCTAAGCGAGCGAGAAAGTGATTGTTAGTGAATTTAAGTGAAAAGAATCGTGAAATGAACTGAAAGCCTTCGATTACACTGATTGTGCGTTTTTTAATCAGAAAAGAGTGATGAAAAGTTAAAACAAAAACAACAATCGAAAGGCTCTGTGAATGTGAGGTTATGTTACCTCTTACTTTGCGCTGTGTCTGGAAAACCTTACCACTGGTGGGGGGATAAACCAGATAGTCGCAAAGCTGAATTTCAAAACGAATTATGTGACAAATAAGTCAATTTAACTTTTACTCACTTTCTTCGCACTTACGTTTAGGCGAACTCGCGGCACTTTTAAAAAAAAAGCACTAATATTTTTCACACAAAAAAAATTGGCAAGAAATATAACACTTACGTTGCTTTGATGTGGTGATCAGCTTAAGTTCAGTTGTGTTGTTGTTTTTTGTGGCAGACTTTAATGGCAAGCGGCTGTGTGTTTTAATGCTGCTTAAGTTGTGGCTGTAGCTTTAGCAAATAGTTCTCCGATTGGACTGTATATGGTTTCCGTGGTGGACTGTAATTTGTTTCCGTGGTGGACTGTATATTGTCTCCGTATGCTGGTTCTATAATTGAACGGCGAGATGGACCATGAATAGATTCGAGGGGTGTCTTTGTTTGTCGTTAGGACAATTTTTGATCTCTTTGATAAGACACCGCGCTCGAATTTATATTTTGTAGTGGGAAGAAATAAAAAGATCGAAAAGCGAGAAATTCTCGTTTAGAACAATGGCCGTTTATTATATCTCAAAGGTGTTAACAAAGTTTATGAAATTACCTTATTTGTGACGTGGAAGAAGTCCTGGGGCTGATGTGTGTCCGTTGGCAGTTGGCAGAATAAGAGGCGGTTGTCAAGTCGTTGACAACCGTTGAACCGAAAACCATCCTCCGGTTTTAAGGGGAGGTGGACCCACACATGCGCACCCACTTGCATGTATGTGTGTGCTGACAAAACACGAATAGTCATGCATGCACATGCCGGTGGGTGGCTTGGTGTGGGTGATTGGAAAGTAAACATTAGGGTGGCACATTTTTTAATATTTTAGGCATCGCGCCTAAACACATACATACATTTTTCAAATTTTCATTTTTGTATATCTACCTACACAAATATTCCTGTTACCTCCTGTTACATTTTTTTTAATTTCAAAGAAATGAAGCAAATAAATTGGCGAAAATGGCAGTTACCACTTAAACATGCATGCGAATTACAGTAGAAATTTGCCGCCTTATTACCCGGGTCTTCAGACGAGTAATCGACTAGTCAAGAGCAACTATTCGACTAGTCGATTAGTGATAATCGAATATTTTTGGAAACGACTAGTCGAAATCGATTATTCGACTAATCGATTTGTCGATTATCAAGAGCCCTAGTAGATTCATTTATCCATTCCGTGAGTTTTAGTAGCATCCAATTATAATTTAGGTCTACCCTGTCTATATGATTGTGGATGTCTCGCTCCAAAAGTACAAAGTTACCTTTAAAATGTGAGACGAAAAAAGAGAAGGGTGGTAAGATGCGTTCAAATTCTTGCAGTCTACCCTTGGGCAGGGTCTGCTAGTCATATTTTTATATATTATACCTGTAAGGTCTTTTTGTATTTGCTCCTAATTTTCTGCTCTCATTTGAAACCAATATTAATAAATAAGGTATCGTTTCAAAGGTGGGGGTTAGCTCTACATGCGAAACCATATATTAATTAGCAGATTGCTTTTGTTTAAGCATATTTTATAAAAATTAATTTGTTTAAATAAACCATTGTGAATTCACAAAAAAATCAATTTGTACTGCAACGCTATTGTGACTGACATTCATCAGACTTCAGAGCGGTGTTGCCAGAATCAGGGATATCGCCCTTTTTCGGGGATTTTCCGTCTGCCAATGTAATTTTGAAATGGTTTGGTATTTGTTTCCTTTAGGGGTTATTTGCAATCAAAGTTGCAAGTTTTCATGTGGTTGTTGTAATCACATTAGGCCGTCCCTAAATATGTCCAAAAAAGTGTTCTGCGCAGAAATGCTGAGGATGGCGTAGCCTGTGTTGGACCAGACGAGTGTTATTTTTTATAAGCAACTCGGAAAGGTGTTCTGCACACAAATATCATGGATCCCGATCCGAATTGGGATCGGACCTGGGCCCTTTTTCGGGATTTTGATCATAACTTTTCACTGAAACAAAAAATTAAAAAAGCGCTCCGGGATTCGTGATCCTGCGGCCACGGTTTTTGAGCCTATCCCAAAATTTTTAAAATTTTGTTTGCAGTTGACCCCTGAAGGAAACAAATACTAATGCTTTTTGGCTATAAAATCCCCAATTCATGATTTAAGCAACATCGTTTGTTTTTCCTCGCCGAGGAGCAAACTTAGAGCAGCACTACAAAAATTTGAAGAGAAATGTTTTTGAAGGTTCTAATGATAACCTGTACATTTATCGCGCCATAGTTCTTTTTAGGTGTGTTTTTCCATGCTAGAACAAAAATTTGGCACTCTTGAAACTGTTTTGGTACAGAAAATAAATGTGAGTGGCAACACTGCGCTGGACTGGTGCAGTCTTTGATTTTGATTAAAAAAAGACAATGGTGAATGGACATTCTTTTCAAATGTTCAATTGTAGATGGCGCGCGGGCGGTGAAAGTCTTTGCTAAACACCTGTTGCAAATATTTTTCTTATTCTTTCTCACAACAAGTGCAGTTGATTTTATTTGTTAATTGAAAATCTTTTATGCATGTTTCTTATTGGGTCTTTTATTATACACCGTGATAAAATATATAATTGGTAAGTTCTAAAATGTGTATTTTTACATGAGTTACATGTGTTCACATTCTGTTTATATTGTTAGATTATAATGAATAGAGCCACCTTAAATTCTTCAACTGAGCGAAGAAGGCGTCAAGAAGCTAGAAGAAGTCGATCTAGCCATGAACGAAGTATTCATCTAGCACATGCAAGGCAAACAATGCGTAACCAGCGACAGGTACAACGTGAACAAATAGTACAGTTGTATGTGGCATTTTCTAGAGTCAGGCGATTCCAAGATATACACCCCTATTATGGTTGTCAACATCAATTGCAACTTTGTATCAATATCAACATCAAGTCGTATCAATATCAACGTCGCGTCAATGCAATTCTGGTATTTACTTCATCAATGTATTGACGTTGACGTGTTATCGATAATTTAATAGCAAAACTACGATTCTTATACCATTTCCCTAAATTAAATAAAAACTAAACAAATAAAGTGCGTAAAAAGTTATAATTCAGAATTATTTTACTAAATTTTTGCAGCAGAATATTTAATTTGTCGTCACCAAAAGCTGTGTTGACAATTTTTATGTTGACACCCGTCAATAGAATATCACTATTGTTGTCGTCAATACCCAAACAGTATCAACAGCTCTCAAAAGCTATCGACTTTGATGACGGCAATACCAGCTCGGAGGCATCGAAACTATTTTTGACAATGTTGACAACCGTAATAGGGGTGATAACTTTTTCAGCCCAAGCGACATTCAAACAAAAAATTAAAAATGATTTTATTTTTACGTCAAATATTGTATTTAAGGAAGTTTTGTAAAAAAATACATGTGGCAACTGGGTCATATTTATAGAAAAAATCGATTGCTTTTTATCAAATTTCCGAAAATTTTACATAAGTTTGGATGACGTAAGTAAACGATTTCAAACCATTTGTTTTTTTTTTTTGCATTATTATTTTATTGTTATTATTATTTCATTGTATAAAATAAAATTTATATAAAAAAAATCTTTGTAAAAAATATTAACATATTTCATAATATCATTTACGTTCATAATATCATTTTATATTTAATATCTAAATTTTATTTTATACAATGAAATATTAACAGATCTTCTCTGATAACAATTTCATCAATACAAGTGGAACGCATGCCAATATTACCTACCACCCTGTGTACAAGATCACAACATAACAACAAAATATATAACTCAAAGTCATTGTACAAAAATACATACATTAGAACACCCTCAGAATGTACGGGATTTGCAAAAGTATAAAATTATTTCGTTCCCCTCTGAACGTCCTGAAAGAATGGGGATAAAAAATAAGATCTGTACAAAAATCTGTAATTAAAAAATTTCATGGAAATTGGACCCAAAGGGTAAAAATGCACTAAAAAATTTTATATGTCGTTATTGGCTAAAATACGTAAACCAGTAATTTTAGGAGAAATAATGACATAACCAGGACAATTATAAATATTCACCCGGAATTTTTTTTTCCTGGGAATTTTGTATTCTTTTGCAAAAATTACTTCAATTCCTTTCTCTAGGGAAAATTTCAAGTATTGGAATTCATATGTTGTGGTAATTGGCATGATATTGCGAATTTTAAATTTAGTCATTAAATAAGTAAATAGTTTTTGGGAAAGGAAAATTCGTGCGGAACTTTATTTAGAATTGCCCTGAACGACTTTTCTTTAGATTGGAGTCAGCAGTAAATTGCTCATATAAATGTTTTACCTGCGAGTGTCCTTTCAAGGACTTTTAATAAGTCGAAGTTAATTTTTTATTTTTTATTCTTTGGTAATCCGTGTTGTTATTAGTCACGCTTTTGTCGAGTAAAGAACTTAAAAAGGAATTCGCAGGGAACAAATTTAACTGGGCAACTTACTCCTGATACCATTTTTAGCCTTTAGGTCAAAAGCAAATTTTTAATAATATGAGTAAACTGCTCGCCGTCCACCGTTTAATTCGAGCGCTTAAACATGGTCCTTCGTTTACGTGGCATAATCTATGATTATTTCGTTCATTTCATATCATCTGCATACCACTGTAATTCGCAGATAACTAGTTTATGGAATGTTCGGAACAAAAAAAAATTAAATAAAAGTCGTTATGTCATTATTTCTCCTAAAATTATGGGTTTACGAGATATTAGCCAATAAAGACTTATACAATTTTTAAAGTGCATTTTTAGACTTTGGGTCAAATTTCTATAGATTTTTTCACTACAGATGGCCAGATTTTTTTACAGATATTTTTTATTCCCATTCTTCCAGAAAATGCGTTGGGAGCGAAGAAATTAGCACTTTACATACATATTTAGTTACATTAGGGTGATTAAGAAAAAATGCCGACTTGGTCTTACCCCCTAAAAAGTTAGGTATTGATGAGAAAATAAGCGTTGCAAAAAATTAGCGCTCTAACTTAACCCTTAGGGTGGCTATTTTTTAACCCTTTTCAATACATTTTGTATGGGGATAGGGAAAATGGCATTTTTTTTTTCAAAGTGAATTTTCTTTTAATTTTTAAAATTTGGTTCCAAATATTTTTACTTTTAAGCTTTGCACATGGCGATTTCTCAACTATTGGAATAATTACAGCCATTGAAAAATTACTGAGTTTTGTACTATTGCACACACATATACAGTAACACGTATACAATCTAGTAAATTTTAAATGGCTGTAATTATTTTAATAGTTAAGATAATCGCACATGGCATACCATTTTGGAAGCTTCAACTTTAAGAGCATGTAAAAATATTTCGAAAAAAGTTTTAAAAATTGAAAGAAAATTCACTTAAAAAAAATGTCGTTTTCCCCATACAAAATGTATGGGAAAGGGCGAAAAAAATAGCCACCCCTAAGGGTTAAATTAGAGCGCTAATTTTTTTTGCAAGGCTTATTTTCTCATCAATACCTAAAGTTTCAAGGGGTAAGACCGAAATAAAACCCATTTTTTTATTTGAATCACCCTAATGTACATGTGTATATGTACAATGTATGTATGTATACCAAGGAAAACTATTCAGCAGTCAAATGCAAACATCTGTAGTCTTCCTAGCAAGATTCCTGTGAATCGTCCTCCGTAATCACTTCTACATACAAACATGCAAACTTTATACAATTCTTAAAAATGTAAGTAGGTATGCGCGTACATTAGGCCGACCAACAAAAATGAAACTTCCCCAGACGTGACGTTCCCATATCTCAAGTAATCTTACTTCAAACCGTGCGTACCCGAAATCCCTAAAAAAAAAAACAAATACTAAGATCTTGTATTTATACTACGTATGTATGCTCGATGCCGATGAACGTCCTGGTCAAGTTAGGTGTTATAACTTAGCCTTACATTATGATATATTTGGCTAATCTTTCTGAGGAATGTCGTTCATTAACGGATTGTAAACTCTAAACTTTTTACTGCAATTTTACATTGAAAATCTTGGGAAACAGGTTACCTATGAATTCTTTGTGTTTTTTTTTTTGTTGAAGTAATTGAATTCAATTGTTGATTGAACAGACATACATACATATATGTTAATTTTTAAAGGAAGTTTTGTGAAATTGACAATATTTTGGCATCATGGTAGACACCTGGGTTTAGCTTTCAAGACACCTGAGTTCGATTCTCGGTGAAGGCAATATAACTGAAAAATATTTTTTTTTGTACTTTCACTCCTTTTGGTGTTAAAATAACACTTATTTTCATTTATATGTGAGCAACACCTTAAACAACCAAATTTTCTGTTAAAACAACAGTTAAGGTACGGTTTAAAGTTTCAATGCAGTTGAATCAACAACATTGAATAATGGATATGAATTGACGGTGATTTTGGTTGAATCAACCCCCATTTTGGTTGATATGACCAGCTCATTTTTCTCTGTGTAGGTCTTTCTATTTTTGGTCAGTCTAATGTACTTTTCTATGACATCTTGAAAGTAACTGTTGGAATGCTTATACAGTCAACTTCTAAAGACCACGTACTCAAAGTCATTTCTAGTCATCAATAACTTTGTGAGAGTAATGGATTGGAAAAGGTACTGTAAAGAAAACAAGTCACATTTTTTTAACTTACTCTGAAACAAAGCTGGGAGGGTTTTAGCAAACTTTTTTTTTCCTTTTAAAAAATGCCCATTTTGTTGATAACGCTAGAATTCTCAAGTTTATTTTGGACTAAGATAAATTTTTGCGTTTTAAGAAGTCCATATATATGTTAGGTCTCAACTTGGGTTATAATTTAGCTCAAGCCTAAATGTTTTGTTTTTTTTTTTGTTGTCCTGAAAAATAACTAGAGCAAGCATAATAAAGAAAGGTCGCCCAAAATATTTAAGTAAAATAAATTCATACCTAGCAACGAAAAATTTAAATTAGGAAAAAACTCGGGTTATTTGCAGAGAAATAAGCGTATGTAGACTATTGTCAACGACTGTTCTATATGTTGTGTCCGTTGGAATGAGACCACGACAACATTGGCTGTGTATCCTTTCGCTGCAGGCAGTCAGTCATCCTTTAAAGGCATACATACATACATATTTATGTTTAAAATACCCTTACAAAAAAAACTTTAACTGCAGCCTGCTAACGATCAACCCTCGTTGCAGCTGCCCTTCATCTGAGCCACCGTTGCACACAGGATATTGCCGACGATCGCCGCACACGATCAGTTTAACACGAATTGTGAATGCGTTTAGAACTTGCGCATTTAAACGTGAATATTTATCGGTAAATGAAGCTTCGTATTTACTTCCCTGTTGTGCACACATACACTCTAGCTATGTACTCATTCACGCTAGCGAATTCATGACTGAACTTATTTCAATAATGAAAGCACCAAAACAGGAAACGAGCAGGTGGCACAAACCAACGTGAAGTTGTTCACTATATACCAGTAAAACTATTTAGATAATAAAGAAAGGAAAATCTTACCCAAAATAAAACACCGTAAACTAAAATATAAACAACAAATACCAAAGAAAAATAAAGTAGTGAAATCACAACATTCTAAAAATTAAAAAAAAGTGCAATAAATTTCCACAATACATCATATAAATTTAAAAGTGCAGTTTTCAAGCTTTGTTAATTTGTCGGGGTGGCATTCTAAACTCGATTGAATTGCTTTCAATTACTGATATTGTATAAAAAAATGATTCTTGCAAAAATGATCTATTGTGATGGTGTAGCTGTTGAGCTATTTATACCCGTTTCGATTTTGGATTACACTGAAATATAAATTTACTGTTCATTTTGTAAATTTCAACGATAAAACGAATTTTCGGTGGAGTTCATGTGATTATGAAGTGCGAGCGAAAAAGAAAAGTGGTTGATATGGTAAATATCTCATTTAAAATATCGAAAAATTATTTATGTACATAAATACCTATACATATGTAGATCAAAGCTATACAAAATATGTAGTCACAAAGTAAACACGTATTGCGTAGACCCGGCTGTCGTGTGAATAAATAATTGATTGTAAAAAATTGTGATTGCAATCATTACAGCCTAATTTGTTTTAATACATTTTTGTTTGAGATAACAATTCCTTAAAGAAATTTTCGAGGTCCATTAAAAAAAGGTAGGTATCATTTTTAAGGAAAAAGATCAAGCTTTAAATTGAAATTAAAAAAAAATATATATATTAAAAATTGCAAATTTGAAAAAATCGATAAAAGTTCTTTTTTATACAATTTTTACGAAAACTTTTCAATAATTTTTTTTTTTTTAATTTATATTCGAAAAGAACGGAAAAAATAGTTTAGAAAAAGGTTTCCATGTTCCTTTTTAGCCCGTCAAATACACGACTTCTAAGTTAAAGATAAAGGCTTACACAAAAAAATATTGCGAATTCAAACCCGTATATCTCGGTAACCATCCAATATTTGTACATTAGTGATATTTTTTTTTACATAGCAGATCACTTTCACCAAATTTTATCCAAATCGAAGCGATGAAATTTTTAGGTGGTGTAAGTATTTTTTCATAAGGTACATTCCAGCCAAAAGAGGAAAGTACTAAATTTTTAAAATGTTATAAACTCCCACTGCTTTGACAGAACTTTACAATAAAGGTCTTCTTATTATCATGGGTTAGGGGTTGTTGTTGTTGTAGCGAGGTGTAGCCCTGCCTAAATGTCAGACAGGGTCACCCCGGGTCGATATAAGAAAACGGCCCGGGTCGTTTCGGCACGATGGGTACAGCACAAGTACTGGTACCGTTCTCGTAGAACCGGCAATACAAGAAACTAGCCGTGAAGGCTATGTAGGTCATTTAGCGTTATCCAGGGTGCACCAACTGGGAGGCGACCTACTTTTACACCCCTTAGGTGTAACTAGTTGCATAGCTAAATTTTTATTGAACTGCATCGATAAAACTGAAAAAATTTTATTACGAAAAAACAGGAAAATGTCCCAGTAGTCACACTCTTTAACCTTTGTAAAAAATTGAACTGTAAAGCTAAAATTCGTTTTCGTGCTCACAAAGGTGCAACAAAGGGATTTTTCGGTGTCCCAGGAGTCACACTCACTTACTGAGTAGTTATAAAGGTATTTGTTCTTATTTCGACAATTCTTTTGTTGCATTTATTGTATTGAATATTTATCCATGTTGATAATTATATTGTGACGAAAATTAAATGTATAAGACATATTTCTATGGAGTGTACTTTTTATATTTGAGTAGAAAATAGAAAGTTGTATTTCGAAATGAGTATTTCAAATTGAGTCTGTACAATTATGTTTGGCCTGCTATTATTTTCTGGAATGTTCGAGAACATGAACAAGATGTATAAATAGGCGAAAGCAACTAGTTGAAAACTACTTTACAACTAGTTTTAGCACTGGGCCCAAGTAGTCAGTGTTTTGTCTTTTTTCCATATAAGCAACTGATATTTTTTACGTGTTGATGTCCTACGAAATGTCAATTTTCAGATTTCGACCAGAACATACCAGTCATCTACTAGTCGTGATATACTAGAATTATACTAGTTGTAAAATACCAGTCCCATACTAGTTCAACCTTGACTACACCTTTTCCACCCAAAAATGAGAAAACGTAAATTAAAATGAGAAAACAAAAATTATAATGAGAAAATATAAATTATAATGGGAAAAAGTAAATTGTATTGAGAAAAAAAAAGTGTATTGAGAAAACATAAGTTGTAATGAGAATACGTAAACTTGTAATGAGAAATCGTAAATTAGCAATGGGAAAATTTTCATTCAACATAAATTTATATTTTCTCATTTCCAATTTACGATTTCTCATTACAAGTTTACGTATTCTCATTACAACTTATGTTTTCTCAATACAATTTACTTTTTCTCATTATAATTTTTATTTTCTTATTATCATTTATGTTTTCTCATTTTAATTAACTTTTTCTCATTTTAGTTTACGTTTTCTCATTTTTGGGTGGAAAAGGTGTATGATTTCCATATAATGAACTAGTCCCCATACTAGTCCAAAAAGGACTAGTACGAAATATACTAGTCCAAAAAGCATTGAACCTGGACTGGTATGATTTCAACCAGAATTTTTATGACCTAACCTTTATTTTACCATTTGCCTTTATTTTCATGTTTATTCTTAAGAAAGCAGCGACTATTTATATTTACCCTATCACGAAAAAGCATCTGTGAATTATAAGAAAAAAAAGAAGCAAACGAAACGAATGAATTTTGTATTTTTTAACTGGTAAGATTTCATCCAGAAAATTCTAGTCGAATACTAGAATGGAATGGATATTTTTTCTGACTAGTATGGGTTCAGCCAGAAAATTCTAGTTGTATACTAGTATGAAATGGATATTTCCTGACTGGTATGAATTCAGTCCGAAAATTCTAGTTGTATACTAGTATGAAATGGATATTTCCTGACTAGTATGGATTCAGCCAGAAAATTCTAGTTGTATACTAGTATGAGTATGAATTCAGCCAGAAAATTCTAGTTGTATACTAGTATGAGTTCTGCCAGATAATTATAGTTGTATACTAGTTGTTAAATCCAGATAGGATTTTGGAGAGAGAGAGATAACTTACGTGAACGGGAATATTTCCGAAGAAATGTAGAGAGGGATTTTCAATTCAATTATAACAATTTATTCATATAAAAGAATTAAATTCACTGGCCTTATGGGCTAACTTAATCTAATTTGAACTTCATTTAATTAATGTATATGAGAATACATTTAGATGCAAAGTGCAATATTTAATTGGCAAAGGGAGGAGAGAGATGTGGGAAATATATATATGTTAATATATTTAATTGATACTTATGTAATGAGATATATGTTGATTGATGAACACGATGATGATACTTATCGATGTGTTGATTGTTGATCTGCTTCCTTTGCTGGTCCAATTAAAAGAGAAAGATGGTAAGGCGCTTAGCGCCTATGTAGGCCACACTGGAAGCCGGTTCCAGTGTAGTTCCAATTACCCATGGAAATGTCAAATGCAAATTACTCAGTGTTGCATTGGATAGCACGCCGTCACCACTAATGAACTAAGTGACGACCGTCACTTAACATCGCACCCCTCTTGCACGGGTGCAACCAAATCCCGTAGTTTTCATATTTTCCGAATCTTCTGCTTGTGGGTGGTGGAGCAACGTGTGGTGCACGTCTGTAAAGAAAGATGACTTTAGTACAACATTGATAATTACATTTGACAAGCATTAGCCGATGGGTGTGAAAGTGAGAGATATGAGTTTGAGGTATTAGAGGGATTATGGGGACTAGGCGGAGCAGGAGACTAAGTTAGAGGACACAATTTGACGATTGGTCTAGTGAAGAGACCATGATGGGTCCATATGTCCGCCACTCTTAGCCGGCTATCTGATCCTTGGTAAACTTTCTCAATACGACCCAATCGCCACTCCTGTGTAGGTAGTAAATCATTCTTGATAACGACGAAGTCACCCACTGCTAGATTTTCCTGCGGATGTTTCCACTTGTACCGCTTATGTAACTTCTTCAAATGTTCATCTTTCCAGCGTTGGGCGGATTGTTGATGAAGAATATTCAGCTTTTTCCAACGAGTTTGAAGCGAAAGATTGTCTATTTGGGATTGGGTTGTGCTTTTAAAAATAGTGCACGTTTTACAATTGCGAATATAAAGATTGATTTTCGTCTTTAGTCGATGTATGAAGTACTCATGCCTGACCGTCCTAACCATGAGCTCGTGTTCTGCATCCATCAAAAGATTATGTATGAATTTAAGTAAATGATAGCAGAATCGGGAGCTTTCAGGGATAATTATGAGATATTTTTCATGATAAGGGAGGTGAGAATTAGCTAAGCGACCATTCACTCGACGAATTTCGTTTTCATCTAGTAAGGGATTTAACGGCAGAAGTGTGCTCTTTTTCGATATCGGTTCCTTGTTGGAGAGTTTGACGTACTCCTTAAAATAATATCTTTCCTGCGTTAATTTGATTAGACATTCCTTTACGAAATGAATTTCCGCTTGACTAATAGAGAGAGAGGGATCATTTTTCGATTTAATGGACTGTATGGGAATGGTTTGATGAATAAAGCGAAACATGTAGGCTATCACTCGAAGAGCTTTCGGCCAACATGAGAAACGCTCTAAGATATCTGGTTCCTTTTCCAACGTTTGTAGCGCGACTACTTTCCCTTCTTCTGTGGGAGCAACATTTTCACGAAGCGAAATCGGCCATTGATCGGGATATTTCAGGAGCCACTCTGGTCCTGTCCACCAAAGTTGTTGCTGAATTAACTCCTGTGGTCTGCATCCTCTCGTACCTAGATGTGCGGGGTTGTGGTTAGTGCATACGTGTCGCCATTTTATATTCCCAACGTTTTTGATAATTTCTGAGGTACGGTTGGCCACGTACACTTTCCACGTACAAGGGGGTTTTTCCAGCCATGAGAGTACAATATACGAATCGGACCATAAAAATGTTTCAACGTCTCCTAAGGGAAGGTGATAGGAGAGGTTTTTAATGCATTTTGCTAGTAGCACTGCGCCACACATTTCTAAGCGAGGGAGACTAACGGTGTGTAATGGGGCAACTTTAGTTCTCGAGAAGAGGAGATGTGATGAGGCTCTGTTTTCTGACTCCAAACGAATGTGGATGGCTGCACAATACGCTTTCTCAGAAGCGTCACAAACGCCGTGCACCGCCATCTTATTACTTGGAGAAAACTTCGTCCATCATGGTGCTTGAATATTTGCGATCAAGGGAAGATCCGCCAGAGATATTGGCTTCACACACTCGTCCCAGTCCGTACCCATTTATTATTTGTTGTATTTTTAGAGAGAGACGAGGTCCTATTGTTTGCCTTTGATGAGGGCTTGATGGGAGATTCGGAATGCAGCATGGTGTGGTGATTTTTCTTACAATGGAAACACCTATATGTACTCGAACAATTAGTGACAGCATGATTGTGGGCTAAGCACTTGCTGCAATATCGGTATCGCTCTACGCATTTAGTACGTTCTGTTACACTCATTTTGCGAAATTTGGGACATAATTTTAATGGATGATTTGAACTGCATAAATTACATTTTACTGCGGGACTGATAATTTGGGAGTGATATGCTTGAACTTTGGAAATATATTTATGTGGGATAGAAGTGCGCGGTTTGGCGCCTTTGTAACCCTGGAGACGTTCAACTACCTCATACCGAGTGGTTAAGAACTGGTTCATTTGGGACCAGTTGAGAAGTTCTTTCCGGGATTCTAGAGACTGCTCCCACAGAGAGAGTGTTTCCTCTGGGAGCTTGGAAGAACAGAGATAAATGAGAATAGGGTCCCAATCCGTGACAGATACTCCTTGATTCGTAAGAACTACTAAACAGTCGTTAATCGTATTTTGAACCTTCTGAATTCCTTCGCTATTTTCAGTTGTGACAGGGGAGATATTAAAGAGAGTCTTTAGCTGCTTATCAATGAGAATGCGTCTATTTTCAAAACGATTTTTAAGCGCCTCCCAGGCTAAAGAAAAGTTCGCATCACAAATAGTGTATTGTTTTACGATAGTACCAGCTTTTCCTCGCGTTTTATTCCTTAAATGAAACAGCTTTTGCGCGGGAGTTAGCCTGGGGTGATTATAATAAACAGCTGTGAACATGTCACAAAAGCTGGGCCAATCTTCATACGTACCGTAAAAAATCTCGGTATCGCAAGGAGGTACCTTTATGCAGGGCATAGGATTGGGGACAAAAGAGGTAGAGAGAGACTGACGGGAGATGATATTATTATCGCCTACTGTATTTTGAAGACTTTGTGTCTGATCTAATATATTAGCCTTACAGATATAAAAGGCTTCGGAACATAAATGAAATTTCTTCTGGGCTTCTTCTTTAAATTCCTTATTATCTATAGTCTCTTCAGCCAGACATACAATTTCGTAGGATTCTCTTAGCATATCCCATTTACTCTCAAGATCTTGTAATTTTATATTTAAAAGAGTGGCCGATTGCTCCTCTAGTTTATCAGCTCCGAAAGAACTGCAGAGTCGAACTACATTATTCGAATCGAAAATAAATTTGGACATCATTGCTGTTGAGAGTGCCATGTTGAGATTTTACGAAAGGAGGGATATGAGAGAGATCAAAATTGATAAAAGTGGTATTTTCCACCGAGAGAGAATTTTTCGTAATATTAATCCGCTGTGGCACGCTAATGTACAATAAAATCCAACTCAATCAACGATTATTGCAGTTTATGGTGTATTTGCACGTTTTACGGCAACAACTCCTACGTCTGGTACGTCGCCGTTAACTGCCTCTTAAGGTATGTTACTAATAACCCAACGCGCACCAAATGTTCAGAACTCGGCAGATGAGAGATTGACTTTGAAAAATTTCTTTAGAGATTTGTAGGGAATTATAGAGGGAAATGGGGCTGAACTGAGGAACTAAGAGAGATTAGAGAGATTTGATGCACTGGATTACCAAAAAATAATAAGCGCGTTGATAACGTACGCCGATGCAAAATACTGCGTACTGCTCCAAAATAATTTCTTTATATAATATCTCCTGCCACTTTACTAGCGTTTTTCTTAAAATTTCCGCAATATTAAAAAACTGTTTACTTTTGCTTTTCTACAGCATTTAAAGTGAAAGAGATCGAAATCGAAATGGGAAGTTGGGTATTCTCGTATGACCAAATGGCTAACGGTGAAATATGATGATAGAAGAGGGTTGATTTTCATGTAAATGTGATATATATATGCAAAATTGTACCGGTTTCGTGCCGGCAAAACAGCAAAAAACAATGCAAAAACAAGTCTTCACGTATTAAAATATTACTTAACGTAGCGGTATTTATGTCGTACGATATTTTATTTTGTGAATTTTACCACTCACCCGGACATATTCTTATACTTCAATTTACGTGTACTTGATGATGCTCCTTTCGCTGGTGATTTGCTTGGGAAGTTTGCTGGGATGGGAACTTTTCTGCTGCTCTTCGACTCCTCGTTGAAAAAACGAATTTTCCGTCTTTCGTTGGGCAGCAGGAACTCAAACTATGCAAAAAACTCACTCCACTTTTTAATTTCCACGTTTAGTTTGTATTTGTCACTTTTAGTTGCTTTCTTTGCTTTTGCTCGCCGTTTTAATTATTTTTTGCCAATTTTTTTCGCACCATAATTTTTGCTGCACTTGTTGCAGCTAATGAAAATAATTGAGTGATTGCTGTCAAAAATGAGAATGAGAGGTAGTGGAATGGGTATGTTCAATTAGCGCGCAGCTAAGGTCAGTGTTGTTCACGTGTAGTTTTTTATGAGAAATTTTAGGGAATTTTTTGATTGCCAATTTGCTGATCCAAATTTGGCTCGCAAGGACCAATGTTAAATCCAGATAGGATTTTGGAGAGAGAGAGATAGCTTACGTGAACGGGAATATTTCCGAAGAAATGTAGAGAGGGATTTTCAATTCAATTATAACAATTTATTCATATAAAAGAATTAAATTCACTGGCCTTATGGGCTAACTTAATCTAATTTGAACTTCATTTAATTAATGTATATGAGAATACATTTAGATGCAAAGTGCAATATTTAATTGGCAAAGGGAGGAGAGAGATGTGGGAAATATATATATGTTAATATATTTAATTGATACTTATGTAATGAGATATATGTTGATTGATGAACACGATGATGATACTTATCGATGTGTTGATTGTTGATCTGCTTCCTTTGCTGGTCCAATTAAAAGAGAAAGATGGTAAGGCGCTTAGCGCCTATGTAGGCCACACTGGAAGCCGGTTCCAGTGTAGTTCCAATTACCCATGGAAATGTCAAATGCAAATTACTCAGTGTTGCATTGGATAGTACGCCGTCACCACTAATGAACTACCACTAACACTAGTATTTTTCTGAGTAGTTTGTGGTTTCGCTGCAGGGTTAGTTCTAGTTGAGTTGTAACCAAGGAATGAAACCGTAACCGTAACCGATTCATTTTTCAAAACCGAAACCGTAACCGTTATTTCGATCTAAAAAAGAACGAAACCGAAACCGTTTCAAAAGCCGGAACCGGTTCCAAAGGGGTTTGAATTTTTTATATGCCTTTTTTCTTTTTGTGGGAACATATTTTGTTTTACCAAAGGGTACCCTGAATTGCTTTCATGGGGGATTGTCGAGTAATGTTACAAAAGACACGTTTTGACCTCAGTATCGAATTCCTAAGGAAGAAATTTAGCTATAGTGGAATGATGGGTCGAAATAAATTTACGAGATCCGAGAAAAAAGTGTTTAGCGGCCCGTATCAGATATTTTGACAATTTTTTTTTTCATTTAGTTTTTGTTTCTAATATTTTTAAATAAGAAAAAGTAGTCAATTTATTTAATTACTAGAGTTTTCCCAGTGGTTGAAATTCAACCACAAAACCTTATTTTATTTCTCTACTTTTTTTTTGCTATTTCTTTAATTTTCCTTACTTTTCCTAATTTTTTATATTTTCCGTTTCTATACATTCCTCTTCTTTTTGGCTTTTTCTCTCTCTTTACGCCATTCAGTAATAAAGTTTCAATTTGCCCGATCTTGTTGTTTTTCATTATATACACTACATAAATAGAAAGTACTCGAGTTGCAAAATTTTACGTTCCTAACTTTTTAATTGCAGAAGTTTTGGTCAAAAAACCTTATATCTGAACAATCGGTTGTATGGGGGCTATATGTTATACTGGTCCGATCTTGCCAGTTCCGACAAATGATTCCTATATTACAAAATGGTGGCCACATACAAAATTTCAGCCAGATATCTCAAAAATTGAGGGACTAGTTTGCGTTCAAACAGACAGACGGACAGACGGACATGGCTAAATCAACTCAGCTTGTCATCCTGATCATTTCGGTATACTTATTGATGGGTCCATCTCTTCTTCTTCTCATACTTACAAACATCGGACCAAAGTTATAATACCATTTCATGTTCATGAAAGGTATAAAAATCACAATTTCTTCGCAACGCTTCGAAGAGTTTTTTAAAATGGCGAGCTCAATTCGCAAAATTCCGCACGTCAAAAATAAAGCGTTGCGTATCGACAAAAAAGATGTTTTTGTATGGACACTTTTTTCGGTTTTAGCTGTTTTAACAACTTGAAAGCATTAATTTGTCCCATTATATCCATTTCATTCCGAATTCTTACATGTACAATGGGTGTGTTTGTAAATTTCAAGAAAACGTGTGAATGTATGCGAATTTCGGTAAATCGACTTTTGCAGGGTAGTATCGTTGGGAGTATACCTGATGAAATCGGATAAAATCGCCCTCCAACCACGCCCACTTTCGATATCGAAAACTTCGAAAATCATCTAAATTGACAAAATTCGGTAACGGAAACGGCTAACATGATATAGTTTGGTGGGATGAATCCCCTAGTCATTCTATTATAATCTAATAACTTTAAACGAGATAAACTTGTATATTTGTAAGTTTGTATATTTGCATATTTGTATATTTGTAGGTCCGGTACTATCTCGAGAACCGCTCGACCGAATGGAATGAAATTTGACACATAGATAGTATGATTGATTCTAAGCCTATAAACTTTGGGGTTGTTTACAGGGTTGCCACCTATTTATTTTTATACCTTTCATGAACATGAAATGGTATTATAACTTTGGTCCGATGTTTGTAAGTATGAGAAGAAGAAGAGATGGACCCATCAATAAGTATACCGAAATGATCAGGATGACAAGCTGAGTTGATTTAGCCATGTCCGTCTGTCTGTTTGAACGCAAACTAGTCCCTCAATTTTTGAGATATCTGGCTGAAATTTTGTATGTGGCCACCATTTTGTAATATAGGAATCATTTGTCGGAACTGACAAGATCGGACCAGTATAACATATAGCCCCCATACAACCGATTGTTCAGATATAAGGTTTTTTGGCCAAAACTTCCGCAATTAAAAAGTTAGGAACGCAAAATTTTGCAACTCGAGTACTTTCTATTTATGTAGTGTATATAGTGAAAATCAACGAGATCGGGCAAATGTAACATATAGCCCCCATACAACCGATTGTTCAGATATAAGGTTTTTTGACCAAAACTTCTGCAATTAAAAAGTTAGGAACGTAAAATTTTGCAACTCGAGTACTTTCTATTTACGTAGTATATATAGTGAAAATCAACAAGATCGGGCAAATGTAACATATAGCCCCCATACAACCGATTGTTCAGATATAAGGTTTTTTGGCCAAAACTTCTGCAATTAAAAAGTTAGGAACGTAAAATTTTGCAACTCGAGTACTTTCTATTTATGTAGTGTATATAGTGAAAATCAACAAGATCGGGCAAATGTAACATATAGCCCCCATAAAACCGATTGTTCAGATATAAGGTTTTTTGACCAAAACTTCTGCAATTAAAAAGTTAGGAACGTAAAATTTTGCAACTCGAGTACTTTCTATTTACGTAGTATATATAGTGAAAATCAACAAGATCGGGCAAATGTAACATATAGCCCCCATAAAACCGATTGTTCAGATATAAGGTTTTTTGACCAAAACTTCTGCAATTAAAAAGTTAGGAACGTAAAATTTTGCAACTCGAGTACTTTCTATTTATGTAGTGTATATAGTGAAAATCAACAAGATCGGGCAAATGTAACATATAGCCCCCATAAAACCGATTGTTCAGATATAAGGTTTTTTGACCAAAACTTCTGCAATTAAAAAGTTAGGAACGTAAAATTTTGCAACTCGAGTACTTTCTATTTATGTAGTGTATATAGTGAAAATCAACAAGATCGGGCAAATGTAACATATAGCCCCCATACAACCGATTGTTCAGATATAAGGTTTTTTGGCCAAAACTTCTGCAATTAAAAAGTTAGGAACATGAAATTTTGCAACTTGAGTACTTTCAATTTATGTAGTGTGTAGAGGAAAATCAAGAAGATCGGGTAAATATAACATATAGCCCCATACAACCGGTTGTTCCGATATAAGGTTTTTTTGGCCAATACTTCCGCATTTAAAAAGTTAGGAACGTAAAATATTGCACCTTTAGTACTTTCTACATATGTATGTAATGTGTATAGTGTAAGTCAGTACAATTGAACACGTATAATATATAGCCTCCATACAATCGATTGTTCCGATAACTCGGATCCTATTATTTTGTAAGTTTTTTTAAATTATAACAAAGATGTGTAATGTGTATAGTAAATATAGTTAAATTGAAACAGGCTGTACTGGGGATCGAACAGTGAAAATCGTGACGCTTATTCATGAAAGGTATATAGCCTTCGGCACATCCGAAGACAGCTTTCCTTACTTGTTTTTAAGTCGTTTTTATTCGTCTTTCTTTCCTTTCCTTTTATCTCCTTTCCTTTCCTTTGGTTTTATTCGCTTTCCTTTGCTTTTCTTTCCTTTCCTTTTCTCTCCTTTCCTTTCCTTTGGTTTTATTTGCTTACCTTTCATTTTCTTTCCTTTCCTCCTTGTCCTTTCCTTTTCTATCTTTTCATTTCATTTTATTATTTTTTTTCTTTCTTTTCTTTTTTGTCTCGTCTTTTCCTTTCTTTTTTATCCTTTTTATTTTTTCTTGCCTTTTCTTTCGTTTCGTTTCATATCCTTTGCTTTAGTTTTATTTCGTTTGCCTTCATTTTATTTATTTTCTTTTAATTTCTTTTCTTTTTTTCTTACCTTTATTTTCCATTACATTCCTTTTTTCTTACCTTTCTTTTCATTTCCTTTCCTTACCTTTCCTTTCGTTTCCTTACTTTCTTTCTTCTCCTTTTCGTAACACCTTTAGTTTTATTTCTTTTCCATTCATTTCCTTTAATTACTTTTGCCCTTTCCATTCCCTTCCTTTCCTTAATTTTTTTTTCTTTTGTCTTTATTTCTTTTCCATACCTTCCTCTTCCCTACCTTTTTTTCCTTTCTTTTTCTTTTCTTCCCCTTTTTATCTTTCTCTATTTTTCATTCCTATACTTTCATTACCTTTCCTTTCTTTTCCTTACCTACCCTGCAGCGAAAGCAACTGGTTGAAAACTACTTTACAACTAGTTGGTGCACCGGGCCCAACTATTCAGTGTTCTGTCTTTTTTTCATATAAGCAACTGGTATTTTTTACGTGTTGGATGTCCTACGAGATGTCAATTGTCAGATTTCGACCAGAATATACCAGTTATCTACTAGTCAGGAAATACCAGTTTCATACTAGTTGTAAAATACCAGTTCCATACTAGTTCAACCTGGACTAGTATAGTTTCCATAAAATGAACTAGTCCACATACTAGTATAAAATATGCTAGTCCCATACTATTCCAAAAACTAGTATGATTTCAACCAGAATTTTCCTGGCTTACCCTTTATTTTATCATTTGACTTTATTTTGATGTCTATTCTTAAGAAAGTAGCGGCTATTTGTATTTACCCTATCATGAAAAAGCATCTATGAATAATAAGAGCAATCGAAACGAATGAATTTTGTATTTTTTAACTGGTATAATTTCATCCAGAAAAATCTAGTTGTATACTACACCTTTTCCACCCAAAAATGAGAAAACGTAAATTAAAATGAGAAACCGTAAATTAAAATGAGAAAACAAGAACTATAATGAGAAAATAAAAATTATAATGAGAAAAAGGAAATTTTATTGAGAAAACATAAGTTGTAATGAGAATAAGTAAACTTGTAATGAGAAATCGTAAATTAGAAATGAGAAAATATAAATTTATATTGATTGAAAATTTTCCCATTACTAATTTACGCTTTCTCATTGCAAGTTTACGTATTCTCATTACAACTTATGTTTTCTCAATACAAGTTCTATTTTCTCAATACATTTTACTTTTTCTCATTATAATTTATATGTTCTGATTATAGTTCTTGTTTTCTCATTTTAATTAACGTTTTCTCATTTTTGGGTGGAAAAGGTGTAGTATGAAATGGGTATTTCCTGACTAGAATGACTTCTGCCAGAAAATTATAGTTATATAAAATAAATAGTTATATACATAACAGCGGCTGTAAGAGTGAATACACGTGTTTAGCATTTCATATTATAATTAATTTTTTTTAATTTTTGATTTGTTGTCGCACACCTTGCTCGGGGAGACCTATCGCTACATATCAAATTTTAGAATTGTGATTATTGCAAAAATGGGAGAAAACTTTTGAACATTGCGCATTTATATATAGATATTGCAGAAATTTCATTCATACATAGCGTTAATAATATTTATTACAATGTACAGCAGCCGGCTGGGTATTGGGCCAAACCAAATTTTTTAAGTTTTTTCGAAGTTAGCCTCCAAAACTAAGATACGGGCTTTCGAAGTTCGAGGTTGGACCCTTCGAAAATTTGGTTTTCTAATTGTTTTGTTTAAAAAATTTAAAAAAATACACTTTAAAAAATTTAAAAAATAGGTACATTTGCAATCAAGTAAGAGAAGCAAGAAGGCTACGCCGACATTTAACTTTTTTAAATTTTTTAAACAAAACAATTAGGAAACCAAATCTTCGAAGGGTCTAACTTCGAAAGCTCGTTTCTAAGTTTTGCAGGTACATCCTTAAGTTTTGTAAAAGTTTTTTGCTTTCGTGTTTTTATTTGGAAACCGAAACCGTAACCGAAACCGAAATAAATTTTGAAGAACGAAACCGGAACCGAAACCGAATTGTGTTACAAAACCGAAACCGAAACCGGAACGTTATTTTAATCTGTTTCATTCCTTGGTTGTAACAGAGTTCGGTTACTTAAATAATCTTACTGTTAATTTTGTAACGGGCGGACTGAAAGAACAATTCTAATAATTCAGGGAAAATTCAGGTATTCTTAGAGTAAATTTTAATGGGCTACAAAACTGCATACTCAAATATTTTCTGAAAATTTTTCCAAAAAAGTTGAACATTTTTTTTATGTACGTACAAAAAAAAAAAAAAATTCTGACGTGTACATGAAAATCGCCGATACACGTGTATTTTTTTTTGTCCACTTTCCGAAAAAGTCTATTTGGTTCATAGGACAGAATGTGTATAGAGCAGTGTTATATATTAACTGTGAACTATTATCTGTGTGACTATTTTTGATTTTTTTTCAGCGTTGTTTTGGAAACATACAAAAGTAAATATTCATTTGCACATACATACATATCGGCGGTGATACTGCAATACGTGCTACATATGTACATACGTGAGCAAACCCCAACTTTTAATTTTGGAATTATTTTGGGATAAATTGGGTATCATTTTGGGGTAACTTCAGGGCCATTTCGGGGATTAATTGGGGGTAATTTTGGGTCCGTTTCTGGGTAATTTTGGGATCGATTGGGGTAATTTTGTGGCCATTTCAGGCAGTGGCGTGCCTACGTGTTTCAATCAAGGCAAGCCCCAGTCTTTATAACCCCAACAAAAGCACATACTGCTGCCAAATAACATTTCAGACGAAGAAGAAGAGTTCAGGATAGATATTTATCGACTTTTGCATCTGATATTTATCGACTTTCGGATCTGCATAATATTATGCTTAAAGTGTTTGGTATTAAATTTTGGGAGAAAAAAATTATCCTGATTTTCACAACTTCGTACAAAAAAACCATTTTTAAAATCAAAATTTTTTCAAAAATCGTAAAAATTCTACAAAATTTCGACTTTGGCCAGCTATTGCTCAGCGATGGTTTGACCTATCACTACATTTTATACGTCGTTAGAATCGTATTTTAATTTTCTTTCGAACAAGCTATTGCTTCCGTTCTTCGCTTTTGTACGTTTGGCGAAACGATTTTTTGAATGAAGTGATACCTCAAAAACACAAAATTACCGATACGTCGAAAACCTGCCCATACAAAATTTTTTTAAAAATATGTTCACAGCTCAGCATACCAGTGCCAATTCACCCATATGTATGAATCTCTTGGTATTTTTTCAAATTAATTATTTGTAAACTAGTGTAATTTTTGAGTAGAGCGCTTTGCACGTTAACATTGTAGATATGTGTATACATAATCAGTTTGGCTTTACAGCTTATAGTAACAACAGCACGAAGCTGGCTTCGTAGTTGCATACAAAATTTCTTCCAAATTCAAAAAAACAGATGCTTCACAAAGAGATTTTAGTAAGGGATTTGAAAGCCAGGTAAAAGCCAATAAGTAAAAGCGAGATGGCCATCATCGCCTAGGCGGTTCAAGGCTATTTTAAGTAAGAAAGTAAGAGATGGCATCATACGCGCTCAAATATTTGCATGTTAATTGTTATGCTATCAGCCGACAGGTGGCAGGAAGAGCGGTAGGTATATGTTTATGCTATTGGCAGTTAGTGAAACCAAATGTAAACGTTAAAAAAGAAATTGTTACGATACATTTTTGAAACATATTGTAGCTCATAGAGGATTAGCTAGGCAAGCCGGGCTTTTCGGCTTATATGGAAGGCACGCCACTGATTTCAGGGTAATTTTGAGGTCAATTGGGGGTAATTTTGGATTCGTTTTAGAATCAATTGGGAGCATTTTATGGGCCATTTCGGGGTAATTTTGGAATCATTTTGGCATCAATTGAGGTTAATTTTGGGGTAATTTTGGAATCATTTTGGGATAAATTGGGTATCATTTTGGGGTAATTTCAAGGCCATTTCGGGGGTTAATTTTGGGTCCGTTTCGCGGTAATTTTGGATTAATTTTGGGATCGATTGGGGTAATTTTGCGGCCATTTCAGTGTAATTTTGAGATCTATTGGGGGTAATTTTGAGTTCGTTTTGGGATCAATTAATGGGAGCACTTTTGGGGCCATTTCGGGGTAATTTTGGAATCATTTGGGGATCAATTGGGGGTAATTTTGTGACCATTTCAGGGTAATTTTGGATTCATTTTGGGATCAATTGGAGGTAATTTTAGGGCCGTTTCGGGGTAATTTTGGAATCGTATTGGGGTGAATTGGGAACTTTAAGGTCTAATCCTAATCTTGGCTTGCGTTATTCATTGACGCGTAACCGCCTAGGCGATTTTGCCCGCTTCGTATCAAAGCATGTCAGTCGTTCCTTTTTAGCGGCAACTGACGCCAATTGGAAACACCAAGGGCGTTCAAGTCATCCTCCACTTGTTGTTTCCATCTCAGTCGAGGTCTGCCCTAAGCTTTTGTATTTAAATATAATAATAAATAAAAGAAAATGTTGCCTTTTCTTTTTCAGGATCCAGATTTTGGCTCCGAGCAACCGTCAGCTAAGCGCAAACAAGCACAGCCCTCACCATACAAAAGTGATGTCAGCTCATTGGCGTCATCCGCATATCCCTCGCCAGTTGACGTGTTCACTCATGAAATGGACACACATAGTTCCTGTGATTATCTTTTGGCTGAGACCAATTTTAATGTTACTGCCGATTGTATTCCCGATAGTCCAAATAGTTTACAGGCCGACGATGAAAAACGTGCTGAAGATGATGAAATTCTTTCTGCTACAACATCACCCTCAACATCTTCCATAACTAGTTCCAAAGAAGCGCATCACATGTATGAGCGACACACAGTCACCCAATTGGGAGAGCGCACCCCCGGCCAAATCACTTTAACTCCCATTAATAACAAATTACACAACGATGAAATACCCAACGATGAAAGTTCAAAGGTAGTCAATACATTCGATGACTATGCCGCAACGCAATATAGTTGTATGACTCCTGGTGCAGACCCTGAAGAATTACGACAGTGCCCATTGCCAGCATTAAGTTGGGCGAATGCGGACGATGTTTGGCAATTAATGTGCAAAAAAGATCAGCAAGCAGCCTTCTTGCGTTCAGGCTCAATGTTGGAACGTCATTCCAGCTTACAACCACGTATGCGTGCCATATTGCTTGATTGGTTGATTGAAGTGTGTGAAGTATACAAGCTACATCGGGAGACCTATTACTTGGCAGTTGATTATTTGGATCGTTATCTCAGCGTTCAAAAAAATATTCAAAAAACACATCTACAACTAATTGGCATAACCTGCCTTTTTGTTGCAGCGAAAGTTGAAGAAATTTATCCACCAAAAATTGGTGAATTCGCTTATGTTACAGATGGCGCATGCCAAGAGTCAGATATATTACAGCATGAAGTTTTACTACTACAAACACTTGAATGGAGTATAAATCCGGTAACACCAATGGGATGGTTAGGCGTTTATATGCAGTTGAATGTAAACAATAGAACTCCTGCGTCATTTAAACGTAGTTCATGGAAATCAAAAACGTCGGTACTAACTGATGATGAAGACACTAATGATGCCTTCATTTATCCACAATTCTCGGGGATGGAATTCGTGCAGACAGCACAGTTGCTAGACTTGTGCTCATTAGATTTAGGAATTGCAGATTATGGATATTCTATTATTGCTGCAGCCGCTATGAGTCACACCTTCAATAGGTATTTATTTGCACGAAAGACAAAGAAATTATATTTAAAAATAAATGTTTATGTTTTATTTTTTAGAGAGATTGCCCTACGGTGCTCGGGATTCGATTGGCAAACAATTAAACCGTGTGCACGCTGGATGCAGCCCTATTTTCAAGTGGTGCGTGAAGAGTCATCATACCTCTCTCTAATAGAACAAAATGAACAGATCACAAATCGTTTTGGTTTGGGTCATATTTGTCCAAATATTGTAACAGACGACTCGCATATTATACAAACGCACACAATATCAATGGGAATGTTTGTAAGTAATCGCTATTTAAATAATAATAAATTTTGTTATGAATAGAATGGTAATTTAGTGAGATATATCGAGCCCTGTGCGCAGATGTATCAGCCACGAAAAAAGGACGTAACAACCACTTTGCGTTCAGGGTGCACTCCACGTTGCATTAGCATTACACTATATTGGAAGAAGTTTAGTGCGCACTATTTTTTTAAGCTAGCTGATATTGCATTACCAGACAAAAATAGTGCAATATTTTGCAGTCTCATTACCAATACATGGAGCTGGGATGAAAAGTTAGTGCAGCCTCAGAGTGCAAAAATTCAAAAATTATAAAAAACAATGCTTTGAAAAATAAAGTAAAGAGAAAAAAAGTTTTTTAAGAATTATATTTTATTATTGGCTAATAAAATTAACTAAAAAGTAAAAAATAAATTGACTGTAAGGAAATATACCACTTTATAAGTTCATTGTAACCTTTAACGATAATTAGGCTTCTTCGTCTGCGACAAAATAATTCCATAGTACATACATAATTATATATGCACCACATGTAAATTGGGTATCATTTTCTTTTCTTTAATGTTAGCAATAATTTACTCTTTACAACATTCGCGATTTTTCTTACCTTTGCCTACAAAACAGTTGAATTCGAACCGTTCTTCACTGGCACCGAAGTCTTTTTACTACCAATAAAATACTTATAAATTTGCTACAGAATATTCTTTCGTATTTCTAATTTGAATTAAAGGTAAAATATAAATATTGAAAATTTAAAACAAAATTTAATTTACAATTTTTTCCACAAAAGTTTATAAACTGAAAAAATTGTTTTCAAGCGGGTTAAAATATTTTTCCGTTTTGACATTTTACCCTGGTTCTGATTGAGAGCAACGTCAAATTCAATCACACTTTGTTTAATACATTTTGGTCGTGAGTCTGAAAATTTTCTAAGATTGTTATCGGATATTATGTGTCAGTCAGGTTTTATAAAATCACTTTTTCTCTTTCCTTATCTCACTTTATTCATTCAAAATTAGCATAGCAAATTGTTTACGCATATTTCGGTGACCACAGACCAAGGCAAATTCATTCATATGGTAATGGCAAGTGAACAGATGACTTCCTCTTCTTCTCGTTTTTAACTCGCGGTGTACTGCAGAATGTCAAAAAATGGAAGAAATAAAGAAACAATCGATTTAATTCTTTTTCACTTTGACAATCTACGTTACAAAAAGCTTGAAGCGAATCCAGGCGAATATTATCGAATTCGCCCTGCTATCACCATATATGAATTTGCCTTGCCACAGTTGCTATTTCTTACTTACGCTTACAAATTCCATAGACTTAAAATGTGTTAGGCCGTGTGCCAAACGGTTGAAAGACGTATATTTTGAAAGAGCGATGGTAAATTCTGACAGTTATCGTGGTGAATATGAATTTACCCTAGCTCATGGGGCTAGGTCAAATTTTAATAACCATAAATGTGAGCACAGAGATGCATTTCCTATTGACAATCAAATTATTTCACAAGAGTTTAAACACTAAAATAAAAGAGAATGGCAAAATAAAGCAATATAAATGCCGAAAACCTCGTGAATTGATAATTTATTCACAAAACATATGCTTTTGCACGTGTTTTTGCAATACGCCAAAATTTACCTTTTCGTTTGGCTCAGCAAAATGGAAAATATTTGTACACCATAGGAAATTTGTTCACCTCATTTTACTCTGACGAAAACAAATACCGATTGACACGCAGCGTTAGAGAAAACTTTGCGGCATCTGTGTGTGAGTGTAAGCAACTCTTCCGAACCGGATGTTATAAACTTTAACAATGACTGCGCCTAAATGTGAGCAACAGTTTTCTAACTCATTTTGGATAAGTGAAGCATAGTATCTTATTGACGAAAAAGTGAAACTGTGCTATTGATACATATTCACATAGCATTAAGGACTAAACTTAAGATAGGAGACGATAATTGGCACTTTTGCAAATAAAGAAATATTTTGGTTTTTTTTTCGTATAATGCATTGTCGCGAAACCTGGACGATGGTGAAAATTTCAAAACCCCAGATCAACGGGAAGGTGCTTCAAAATCCAAAGCAAAATCTGGGAATAAAATTTTTCGAAATTATTTTTTGTTATATTGCGTTGGGGTAGACAACTAAACGATGATGAATATTTGTAGGTCCTACCTCAACGGAAAGTTAGTTGAAAAACGAATGCAACGAGACCGAAAACAGGCCTTCGAATTTATAAAATAGAGTGACTCACGCGCGTGAAAATTGATTTAGTAATACACACGCTAAATATCAGCTAAATCGGTCCATAATTAGGATTTTCAGTTTTAATTACCCTGATCTCAGCTCCACCTAGCGGATTTTTTTTCTTTTTTTTTTAGTATTTATTTTCATGGTAGTAATACATGTTCCGAATTTCAGCCAAATCGGACCATAAATGCGATTTTTGAAAATATAGCGACCCACGCGCCACCTATCGAATATTTTGTTTGATAATATTGCATTGTCATCGGAGTTATAAATGCATGCAAACCTTCAGCTCAATCTTAACTTGCAAGATTTGATTGCAGACAACCGTCAAGTAAAAGTAAATAAAAGCTTATAAAAAATGTTGTTTTTCCGTTATCATGTTTTTCTATACTACTCGTATTTAGGGGATAAATTTGAGATTACTAAAGGAGTTTCCGGGATTCAGCAACACGTTCCGAATTTACTCCCAGCCTTTAAATTTATCTATATGTGCTATGTATATATGTACATATCGTTACCTTAATTCACATTTTTCGAAATAAAGTTTTTCACATATGAGGCGCGAAAACGGCCTAACCCTCATTTCTAAAAAAATCAAACTGACTATGCAGATCGAACCGGAATCTTTTGAAATAAATACTGAAAAAATCCCTATTGCATAGTATAACACTAGGTTATACTACCCGCTGAAAACAGTTTTTCCCCTATGCAAAGTTCAAAGAAATGTCATAATGCCATAATGGCCTAAGCCGCTTAGGTCAAATTGAATCCTAGAAATAAAAAAATATGTGTGGGTTAGGCCAAAACCGCATGTTACGTTTTAGTCAATATATTATAACCGGACACCTCCAAAATCTTGAGTTAGGGGTCAAAAACCGGTTTTCATACCTTCGAACACTTATAAGCCTATATTTTAGGTAATATTAACCCGAATTTTATTTTTTTTCTTGATTTCGATAGAAGAGATATAGACCTTTCTAACGATATATATATGAACCGGAAAGTAGTGGTAAAAGTGGTAGTATTTGCCCCACAAACACATGCTTTTCGTCTTTTTTCGAGGTTGGTCAACTTTGGCTCTATCCCTATGTACTATTTTATAAGAAGCCTATTCAAACCTTGAATGGTATTCAACAGCAAATTTTGTTACGAGTGCAATGATAGTTATTTTCTCTAAAATATTGAAAACTGACTAAGTTTGTAAGATTTCCATGAAAACTAAATTAAAAAAGAAGTTATTTTGCCATATAATTTGAAAATTTACATATAAAAAACCAAGTACCACTTTTACTAATACTTTCCAATTGATATATATATATATACCGTTAGAAAGGTCTATAGGTATGAAAACCCGGGTTTTGACCCCTAACTCGGGATTTTCGAGGTGTCCGAAAAATTTCTTGCACGCAGCTCCTCTTAACTCGCCGAGATCTACCAGAAAAATACTATCTCTTCCCAGGTGTTTTTTCGTGTTGCACTGTATTATTATTAACTTGTATTACATATGTAAAATGCTAGAAATTATTTTTAATATTTATCTAAAGAAAGTTTGTATTCTTAATTAATAGAGACAAAATGGCCTAACCCTCAGTTCCTATTAATATATTTTTTAAATGGATTCCAAAATGGCCTAAGCCACTTCAATTTTTATATTAACTGTTAAAAACTCTCTTAATGTAAGTAATTAGCACCTAATGATTAATCTTAAACAAATATTACCACTAATCTTTATTTACGATTAATAAACAATGAGAGGCGCTGAGCGCCTCATATTTATGTATGATATATTAAAATACACCCTCATTACAAATTTTAAGAAGTTACTAGCAGTAATAACGGAGATTTTCCAAATTTACAAAGCTATATATGCATGCGTTCAATGTAAACAAATTTTTGTTTTTTGTTTCTCCTGTAAAATTTTTTTATGTCAGTTAAGGCCTTTGTGAATTAAGGTAACGATTTATAATATTCTAACTCGAAATTTTGTAAAAGCTAAACAAAATGGCCCGTAATCATAGTCGTTGCTTAGCACGCGTATTAGTTAATATCTTCACTAAACTTAAGGTTGATTGACTTCGCCGCTGCTCGCAATATGGTCATCAGTAGTACCAGGTTCCAGCTTAAGCGAATACACCAAGCCACATGGCTGTCCCCTGATCAAAGAACTAGAAACCAGATTGATCATGTCTTGATTGACGGCAGACATAGCTCCACCGTTCTGGACGTGCGTACACTGCGTGGTCCCAATATTGACTCTGACCATTATCTTGTCGCAGCCAAGATACGCACACGCCTCTGTGCAACGAAGAAAGTGCGCACAGTAACGGAAGGAAAGTTTGACGTCGAGAAGCTGCGCATGACACAGACAGCTGATAATTTCACAACTCGACTCTCACACCTGCTAGCAGAGGGCAATCCTCGACCTAACGATGTAACCGAGCAATGGAAGCATATCTCTCACTCATTGCGTACCGCCGCTGAGGCCACTATAGGGTTCCAGCGAGCCCGCAAGAGCAACTGGTACGATGAGGAATGCAAAACTGCCTCGAAAAAAAAGGACGCTGCCTACAAGGAGACGTTGCGAACGGGCGCAACCCGCAGTGTATGGCAACAATATCGTGAGGCAAAGAAGGAAGAGAGACGCCTTTTCAGAAAAAAGAAAAGTGAGGCCGAAAGGCGTGAGTGTGAGGAGCTTGAGATGCTGGCTGGCAGGAATGATGCCCGAAAATTCTATGAAAAGATCCGGCGGATGACGGAAGGTTTTAAGACCGGGGCAAGCTCCTGTAAGGACAATAATGGCGACCTGGTAACCGACGTACAAAGTGTACTTAAATTATGGAGGGAGCACTTCTCCTCACTGCTAAATTGCGAGGGAGACGTCGAACCCGATACCCCAATCCCTGACGATGGAAAAGTCGTCCCACCACCTGACTATGATGAAGTGAGGATAGCTATATCCCGGCTCAAAAACAACAAAGCGCCTGGAAAAGACGGACTACCCGCCGAGCTGTTCAAACGCGGAGGCGAAGAGCTGGTAAAAAGCATGCATCAGCTCTTATGCAGAATATGGTCAGACGAATGCATGCCTCCGGATTGGAATTTAAGTGTGCTTTGCCCAATCCACAAGAAAGGCGATCCCGCTAACCGCACCAACTACCGCGGAATTAGTCTTCTTAATATCGCATATAAGGTTCTTTCTAGCGTGTTGTGTGAAAGGCTGAAGCCCATCGTAGACAAACTGATTGGACCTTATCAGTGTGGCTTTAGACCTGGTAAGTCTACCATCGACCAGATTTTCACGACACGCCAAATCCTGGAGAAGACCCATGATAAGAGAATCGACACTCACCATCTCTTTGTCGATTTTAAAGCGTAAAAAGGAGTTGCCTGTATGCCGCCATGTCTGAATTTGACTTCCCTGCAAAGCTTATACGGCTTTGTCAAATGACGTTGAGCAATACCAACAGCTCCGTCAGAATCTGGAAGGACCTCTCTGAGCCATTTGAAACCAAACGAGGCTTCAGACAGGGCGACTCCCTTTCATGCGATTTCTTCAATCTGATGCTGGAGAAGATAATTCGAGCAGCAGAGCTAAACCGCAATGGTACAATCTTTTACAAGAGCGTGCAATTGCTGGCGTATGCCGATGATATTGATATCATTGGCCTTAACAACCGCGCCGTAAGCGCTGCCTTCTCTGGACTGGATAAGGAAGCGAAAAAAGTGGGTCTTGCCGTGAACGAGGACAAGGCGAAGTATTTGCTGTCATCAAAGAAAGAATCGGCGCACCTGCCCCTTGGCAGCCATGTCACTGTTGATAGTTACAAATTTGAAACTGTGAGGGACTTCGTCTATTTGGGAACCAGTATCAACACCGAAAATAATATCAGTCTAGAAATCCAGCGGAGAATCACTCTTGCCAACAAGTGCTACTTTGGACTGAGTAGGCAATTGAGAAGTAAAGTCCTCTCTCGAAGAACAAAGATCACGCTCTATAAGTCTCTCATCATACCTGTCCTGATGTATGGCTCAGATTCATGGACAATGTCAAGAGAAGATGAGATGGCCCTTGGAGTATTTGAGAGAAAAGTTCTCCGGAAGATTTATGGTCCTTCCCGTGATGCCAACGGCGAGTATAGAAGGAAATTTAACGATGAGCTGTACGAGCTCTACGCAGATCTGACCATAGTCCAGCGAATTAAAGCCCAAAGACTCCGCTGGCTGGGCCATGTTATGCGAATGGACAAAGAAGCTCCAGCACAGAAGGTTTTCCTATCGTCGCCTGAATTCGGCAGCAGAGGAAGGGGGAGGCCTCGACTGAGATGGAAACAACAGGTGGAGGATGACTTGAACTCCCTTGGGGTTTCCAATTGGCGTCCGTTATCGCTAAAAAGGAATGACTGGCGTGCTTTGATACGAAACGGCCAAAATCGCTTAGGCGGTTAAGCGCCAATAAATGATGATGAAACTTAAAAAAACTCATAGTCATGCTAAACAAACATATTAGCTGAAAATATATTTAACAGGGACCCCTCATAAAAAAATGAAATTAAGCAGGAACCCCTCATGAAAAAAAATTAAGTTGGTTGGTGGTATGAAGAATTTTTTTTAACTTTGGCAGCTAACATATAGATATGCTATCTGTGTCACAAACCATTGAACATTTGTGCTAATCACCGACAGAGGGCAAACTCATGTACTGTCACAACCATAACAACCGCTTTATTAAAATGATCAAATGGCATTTTCTTCATTTTAATTTTAAAACTCGATATTAGACAAAATGTATTTTATGTTGACTATGACAGACATAGACCGATGTTTATGTTAGAATCATGTTAAAGTAGATTAAACTCTATTCTAATTCGACTATGACTACGGGCCAATAGGACATCGACAACCTTTTTTTTAATTAAAACAACTAGTATCGCTTGTGATCGAAAATTCGACCAATAAAATCTCGCTAGCCCCATCCCCCCAATCTTAATTTTGAAAATATACCGCCTATACCTCAGTTTTTTCAATTTCCTTTCCATCGGTTCATATTTCTTTTAAATCGGTCAAACGGTTCGCTCACAGGAGGTTCCTAAAGTTTTTCATGTGGCGTATTTATATATACGTAGATACATTGATGACTTGAATTTTGTGAACAGAGCCACCTACAATTTTTTCGACGGGCATGTATTTTAATGAAAGTTGGTAGTATGGCTCACAACGATTAAACAAAAATACGTATACAATTTTTCGAAATTCGAATTATTTTCAAAGTTATAGCTATCAACACTTCGAAATTCCTCACTTTTTGATGATTTTCTCACGATTGGTCAAACCGATTTTGCTAATTTTTAAATATATACTAGCTGACCCGGCACACGTTGTCCTGCCCAAACATTAACTTGTTTCTCATTTCAGCTCCACAACCTTCTTCCCGCCCCCTCCTCCTTCATCCCTTTTCTATGCTTTTCTCTTTTCATTTTGTTTTTCTAATTTTCATCTATACCCCTATCCGTTTCCCAATCCCACTCCCAAAATGAATTAATATGGCTCCCCTTTAAAACTCTCATCTTTAATTTAGAACCATTTTTTAAAAAACCTTCTAGCTCCACTTCAGGTTCACGTGTTGATCAATATCTAAAAACTTTGGTCTTATATGGGAAAAATACTAAAACATCTTAAATGACTTGTCATCACCTTTCATTTTATACTTATATCGCACAAATACTTTCGAGGCCCCCTCCTGGTTGACATTTTAATTAATATCTCGAAAACGGGGTCTCATATTGGACTGAAAAGTACACAATTTTAAATCACTTATACCTTTCATTCGATGCCCATATTGATGGAACACTTAATAAGGTTACTCTGGTCCACATTTTTAGCGATATCGCTACAACCTTTTCAAATGCCTTTATTTTTCTTATCATATAACCATCTCGAGCTGATACGAAATCTCGCTTCCAAATTTAATTTTATTATGTCCAGCCGTTATCAAAATAAATGCTAGCATAAATGAAGCAAAGTCCAAAAGAAGCCTGTGGCCTTACCCTTTCGTTTGATACCAATTTTGTGCGAATATTCGAAAGTTTCACGCAACCCCATTTCCACCGATAATTCTGTTATCGATAAATATATCGAAATGAACCCAAGTCCAAATGAAAGCTGTGGTCTTTCCCTGTCGTTAGTTACCAATCTTGTGCGAGTATTCAAAAGTTTACCCGAAACCAAATTTTGAACGCTTATTCTGGTATCGATAAATATGTCGAAATGAAACAGATACCAAATGAATGCTGTGGTCTTCCCCTATCGTTAGATACCAATTTTGTGCGAGTATTTCAAAGTTTACCCGAAACCACATTTTGACCGATACCTCTGTTATCGACCAATATATCGAAATGAACCAAAGTCCCAATGAAATCTGTGATCTCCCCAATTCGTTTGAAACCAATTTTGTGCGAATATTCCAAAGTTTACCCGAATCCACATTTTGACCGATAACTCTGTTATCGATAAATATATCGAAATGAACCAAAGTCCAAATAAAGCTGTGGTCTTTCCCATTCGTTTGATATCAATTTTGTGCAAATATTCCAAAGTTTACCCGAAACCACATTTTGACCGATAACTCTGTTACCGATAAATATTTCGAAATGAAAGCTGTGGTCTTTCCCTATCGTTTGATATCAATTTTGTGCAAATATTCCAAAGTTTACCCGAAATTACATTTTGACCGATAACTCTGTTATCGATAAATATATCGAAATAAATCAAAGTGCAAATGAAAGCTGTGGTCTTTCCCATTCGTTTGATATCAATTTTCTGCAAATATTCCAAAGTTTACCCGAAACTACATTTTGACCGATAACTCTGTTATCGATAAATATGTCGAAATCTACCAAAGTCCAAATGAAAGCTGTAGTCTTTCGCATTCGTTTGCCCTGAAAAGCTTTGAAATAAAAGCTGCAATCTTGTGGAAGATATCGCTCCGGCTTACGCTCATTTATCACGGGAACAGTCTGGGTCACTATAAAGCTAAGGGTACACCTAGCGACGCGACACGATGCGACCAAATATTATTTGCATGTGTTCTTATGGAGCAGAGTACACCTTGCGACAGCAGCACCACGCGACGCGACGCGCCACAACAATGTTGATAAAATAGCAGAGAACGTAAAAATCAACGTTCTCTGCAAATAGGCAACTATTTGGTCGCGTCGCGTCGTGTCGCTAGGTGAACCCGTACCTTAAGACTTCACCAACAGATGTCGGTGCGCCTTTACGTAGATCCGTGGTATACATATTATTAAAACAAAAATACCCAAATAATTTTCGTTTAATACCAAATTTAATTAAATCAATTTTAAGGTAACAATGCTTTTTTTGATTATTAAAACAGATATATGCATTCAAGATAGTAATACGTAAAAAAAAATTTAAAAAACGACGCAACTTCTTAACATTTTAATGCGTTTAGTATGAAACCCAAAAAAAAAAACAAGACCCAATTTGAACACTGCGTTGAACCATGCAGCGAGACCTGTTACTGAAATTTGTCTCATTAAACGCAGCTACGACAAAAACCAATTCAACACAGACTAAAAATTCAACACAGAATGAAAATATCGCGCTAGGTGGAAAATAAACAAAAATGAGAAAGCTATAAATTATCGTGGAATTTATAAGATGAGATTATATGGTGGAATTAATAAGATTGTATGGGACCACCACGCTCCCCTAATATTTTGTTTTGATTTTAATACATGACCTCATGTTGGTGGTGCTTCAGATTAATCTGCACAAATCTAAAGTAGCTTCGGCTGCTTTAAGTAGTCGTCTTTCTAAAGGCGACGTGGATGTGGTCCTCATCCAAGAACCCTGGGTCAATAGCTCGAGAATCTGCGGATTGGGGACTAAGGGCTTCAAGCTCATTCGAGCCAGCGAGGAGATCAAAGTCAGAACGTGTATTCTGGTCAAGTCTGAGTTGAACTCCTTTCTCCTACCTAATTACACCAATGGGGATATTACCGCTATCAGTCTAACGGTCGACAGCACCCGCCTGACGGTGGCTTCGGTCTATATGCCCTACGACGCCGAAGAACCCCCACCACAAACGGAGGTGAAAGACCTGGTGTCAAATTTCTGCACGGGTAATCTTATTATTGGAGCGGACGCTAATGCTCACCATGTCCAATGGGGGAGCTCCGACATCAATGCCAGGGGCGAGTCTCTGTTTGATTACCTCTTAACAACCAACCTGGTGATTTGCAACATGGGTAATGAGCCTACTTTTATCACTAAGACCCGCAGGGAGGTCATAGACCTCACTATCTGTAGTGAAGGCGCTTATGAGTGGGTCAGAAAATGGCGGGTTCTGGAAGAACATTCTTTCTCCGACCACCGTTACATAGAAATGGTTTTAGACTTTATTGTAGAACAACCAATCATGAAGCGCAATCCACGTAACACTGATTGGCAGTTACACAATGAAATATTAGACAGAGACCTACCAGTACTGCCCTCACAAGCCCCCTCATCAGTAGAGGAGGTGGAGGATCTTGTTACTACATTTACATCGGCGCTCTCAAATGCTCTAGGACAGGCTTGTCCAGTGCCAAAACCACGCGGTAAACACAGGCCACATTGGTGGTCCTACGATTTGGACACGCTCCGAATATCATGCCGGAAACAATTTAACAAGGCCAAGAGCTTCGGCTCTGAGCCTCATTGGCACGAATATAAAGCTAAACTAAGGGCCTACAAAAAAGCTCTGAGACAGGCGAAGAGAACCTCGTGGAGAAATTTCTGCACTGGCGTCGAAAAGGTCGACGACGCAGCGAGACTTAAGCCCCAATTACATACAACTTTGCAGGTTCCACTTTCATACAAAGTTTGTGGAACGTAAAGCGAAGCGAGATTTTGGCAAATGCTCAAAGCCGAGGCGCGCACCTTCCAAAGTTTAACAAAGTTTTATGTAACTCGGGCTTTAGACGAGTCCTCTCGAAAAGTCAAACAACCATCAGCTATCTGCGAAAACCTGACGGATCCTGGACCAGCACGGAAGAGGAAACCCTTGAGCTGCTCTTGAATACACATTTTCCGGGGAATCTGCATGATGCACCACTAGCACCTGCAACAAACCTGGCAGTAAATATACCCATCACTGAGGAAAGAGTAAGGTGGGCAGTTAAGAGCTTTGAACCGTATAAGGCTGCCGGGCCGGACGGGATTATCCCCGCGCAACTTATAAACACGTTGGAGACATCAGCTAAATGGCTGGTATTTCTCTTCACAGCCTGCCTGGCTCTCAACCACATTCCGGGCTCCTGGAGAAGCGCCACGGTAGTGTTTATCCCTAAGGCTGGGAAGGCATCCCACTACGAGCCAAAAGACTACAGACCGATCAGTCTCTCGTCCTTTGTACTAAAAACCTTTGAGAGGATACTAAGCGACTACCTCTTAACAACTATTGATAGCAACCTTATCTCTAGCTATCAGCATGCATACACCAAGGGTAAATCAACAGAAACCGCTCTGCACAGCCTAGTGTCTGTCATTGAGAAATCGCTGTGTGAAAAGGACTACTGTCTCGTGGCCCTCCTAGACATTGAGGGGGTTTTCAACAATATAAGCCCGGAGGCTATCAACTCCGCTCTAACTAATCTGGGCGTAGATAGACCTCTAACTGATTTAATTGACCAACTTTTAAGGGGAAGGAAAATAGCTTCTTCACTTGGTACGGTTGAGTTATCACGTTATGTCACAAGGGGAACACCCCAGGGTGGTGTTCTTTCCCCGCTTTTATGGAACCTCACAGTCAACTCGTTGCTACGTGACACAAGCTGGGGGGGCGGGAAGATAGTGGCATACGCAGACGATTTAGCTATTGCATTCAGAGGCAAGTTCCCACAAACTCTGTGTGACCTGATGCAAGTAGCACTGCGTGAAGTTTCGACGTGGTCCTCTCGCTGCGGACTTAGTATCAACCCAGGGAAGGTGGAACTTGTCCTCTTCACCAACCGGTACAAAATACCGCCACTAAGCCTACCAGAACTAGATGGCACGCACCTGGGCTTGTCGGATAAGGCCAAGTTTCTAGGCATAGTTCTGGACAGGAAATTGAATTGGAAGGAGAATGTTCTTCAGCGCCAGAAGAAAGCTTGCATCGCTCTTTACACATGCAAAAGAGCCATTGGCAAAAAATGGGGGCTCAGCCCTACAGTATGCAGTTGGATCTACACGGCCATCATTCGCCCAATCATGCTTTATGGAGTCGTCGTATGGTGGCCTGCGCTGAGCAAGGCAACATACCTGAATATGTTGCGGAAAGTCCATAGATCCAATATGATCTGTATAAGCGGTGCGCTAAGGACAACGCCCAACGAAGCCCTCCAGGTCATTCTGGGCATTTTGCCACTTGATCTGGAAGGGTTTCGGTCAGCGGCGGCATCAGCTCTGCGCCTAAGAGAAACCTCCAGTTGGGCTGCGGGTACTATTGGACACTCCAGTATTCTGGAATCTTACAGCTTTCTCCCTCTAAGCACAGATCGTTGTGCGACTACTACAGTCGGGGATAGCTGTTTCAAAATAAACATTCCCAGCAGAGAAGACTGGGAGAGGACGGATTGGTGTCCCGAAACAAATGGTGGCACTTCCATATACACCGACGGCTCGAAGTTGGACGGCAGAGTTTGAGGAGGAGTTTATTCAAGGGATTTGGACCTTGAGCTCTCCTTCAGACTACCTGATCATTGTAGCGTCTTCCAGGCGGAAGTCTCGGCAATCCTGGACGCCGCGGCCTGGTTAAGCAAACGTGTTATCGGAGAAGATATCGCTATTTTCAGCGATAGCCAAGCGGCCATCAAATCCCTTGGCTCATACACGTTCAACTCTGAACTGACGCTCAGCTGTCGTCGATCTCTTCAGGAGATGGCCCAACAGAACCGCGTAAACCTCATATGGGTCCCGGGACATAGGGACATTGAGGGAAACTGTAAGGCAGACGAGCTTGCCAGGCAGGGCACGACCAAGCAGGTTCTTCAGGATAAAGAGCGCTTAGGTATGCCGTTTGCCACATGCAAACTAATGCTGAAGGAGCACACACTCCGTCAAGCCAACGAAAGATGGCTGCTATCCCCAGGGTGTCGCATATCGAAACAAACCTGGCCAAAATGGGATCTTAAAAGGTCTAGACGCATTTATGCCCTAACTAGGAGGGAAATCTGCATATTGATAGGGGTATTAACCGGTCACTGCCTCATTGGTAGGCATGCAGAAAGGCTACACAGTAAAAAGAAAAGTCTAAATTTAATACCAATTTGGTGTTTATATATAACAACGCCGAAAAGTATTAAATTAATACCATTATCCGTTGAATTGAGAGAAAGAGTATTATTTTGTTATTATTTTAAGACCATTTGGACTAATTTAATTGCCAAAATTGAGAGAGAGAGAGCGATTTAGTATTATTTTGGTATTACTTTAAAACCATTAGTCCAAATTTAATTTCCAAACTTTTTCAGGGTCTTAAAATAATACTATTTGGTATTAAATTTAAAAAAAGTAGTCTTTCATTTTTTACTGTGTAGGTGTGCCCTACCGACGATGCTGCAGGAGTTGCAAAGATGATGAGGAGGAGGAAACAGTGGAGCACCTCATCTGCAACTGTCCGGCTTTAAGCGGCGCGAGAACGCGCTTTTTGGGAGTTCCGTTCCTGGATAGCCTAAGCCAGATCGCGGAAATGGACATAAAGGACTTGATGGGCTTCATAAAGTCATCTAAGTGGTTCGAGGAGGAGTAACGGTGTCGGTTTAGGAGTGTCAGTCCCGGGATTCTGCTATGTGGAAAATCCCAACAACTCAGGGATTTTCCATATGGCTGGGTCCCGGGACTGACTTTCCTTGTGTTGGTGGTATCACAACGGGCCTTTCAAAACTGGCCTAAGTGTGCCTCTGCGGCAGCCACTTGAACCTAACCTAATACATGACCTGCGAGTTATAATAACAAACAAACACCCCCAAGGAAGTATATAATTTGGTTCAGCCGTTTCGAGTTTTAGCGTGACGACTGAACACCATTTCATTTTTATATATATAGATATAGATAAAAGATGGTATCTTCTACCAAACGACGATTCTAATTTTTGCAAATTTTTTTTTTTGCAAACATTATTCGCAATTTTTAAGTCGATAAGCTCGATCAGCTGTTTTCGCTAACACTTTTATTGTAGCTAGTTATCGCGGATCCCCAAATACTGGCATGTCCAGTAGTGCTTGCTGCTGCTACCCGGTGTCCTTCCAGATCGAGTGGCAAAATGGCAAGAATGGCCTGTATAGCTTCATTGGGTGTTGTTCTTAACGCGCCGCTTATACAGATCATGCAAGATCTGTGTACTTTATAAACAGATTAAGGTTTGTTGCCTTGCTCAGCGCAGGCCACCATACCACAACTCCATAGAGCATGATTGGTCGAATGATTGCAGTGTATATCCATTTGCATATTTTGGGGCTGAGCCCCCATTTTTTCCAATGGCTCTTTTGCACGTGTAGATTACAATACACGCTTTCTTCTGGCGCTGAAGAACATTCTCCTTCCAGGTTAGTTTCCTATCCAGAACTATGCCTAAGACCTTGGCTTTCAGGCGCACGTCATTCAGTTTTGGTAGTATTAACCGTGGTATCTTATAGCGGTTGGTGAAAAGGACCAGTTCTACCTGTCCCGGGTTGATGCTCGGTCCGCAGCGCGAGCACCATAAGGAAACCTCTCGCAGTGCTACTTGCATCAAGTCGCACAGGGTTTGTGGGAATTTGCCCCTATATACTATAACTAAGTCGTCTGCATATGCCACTACGTTGAGGTCTTCCCCGTCCAGCAGGCTGTCTCCCATCTCCGAGCTGTTCACTGCTCCTTCGCCATTTGACGTGGCAGATACAATACTTTCCGAGCATCCTGAGAATTCTCTCAGGTTCAGCAAGGATGGCAGAAATCCATGCTCTTGCCCTTGGCCGAGCCGGGATGTCCTTCCAGTCGACAACCTCAATTCTTGCCCCTTGGTAGATCTCACCCAGTCTTGCAGCTGCTGCCTTGTACAGTGCAACAGTTTCTGCATCCTCGCAAGCGAATACCTTGATTCGGCCCTGGTGCCATCCCGCATCAGGACCCATCGGCGTGGCACCCGGAGACTCATCCATAATGTCAAGAAGGGCATTACCGATCGCGTTCCGGACGTACCGCCACTGGTCCCTAGGGATGGCCCAGCTTTCGTTACCTCGGCCAATGACGCCTATGAGGATCCTGTCCTTGGTCACTTCAGCAAAGCTGAGTTTACCCACTACGGGGGTGTTCTGCTGCCGCTTCGGGTGAGGTTTTAAATCCACGTCCGATCTGTGGCGTTTGAAGGGATTTCCATTAACCTTCTTTGGCGCATAATTGCTTTGGAAGTTCGGTAAGCGAGCTTCAGTAATCTGCACCGTCTTTCTTGCATTCGTCGATAGCGTCTCTTGTGAAATACCCTCGTATTTCTTCAGGATCCTTGCGGCCTCTCTTTTGTCCAAGTACTCAGAGCGACTGGGAGATGTCTTTTGGGGTGAATTTCAACCCGTAGTTGCCATCGCGGTGGTTCCCTTATTTGGATCTCTGGGGCCAGGTCGTGAGACCACTGCCACAGACATTAAAGACTCGGTACCGGCACTTACTGGAGGTTTAGCATCAGCCGTTGTTGGCTTCACTGTGTTTGTACCGGTACTTACTTTGGGCATTCCTCCTTATTATCCAGAGCTAATCGAGCCGTAGTTGCCATCGCTGTCGTTTGTCCTCCGACGTTGCGTTCTCGCTTGCTCCATCATTTTCCTCCTCTGCTGTGCAGTATACATGGTTGTATCTTTAGTTTTAGGGTTTTTATTGCTATTTTTCATCTTGTTCGTACGACCCCTCGCCGGGCAAGGCCAGCTTAGGGTCACGGGAAGAGTAAGGATAATGTGTCGTCCGCCGCGGCAGAGCCCCGTACCGCGGTAAGGCCACGAGGGACCATTCCATTAGTAACTATTAGCGAAAATAAAATTTTGTTGCACCTTAAGGTAGCGGAAGTTATTTACATTTTTTGTCTTCATAGTACACAGTACGTAGAGAAAAAAAAAATTCAGAAAAAATTAACAAGTCTGTAAAAAAATGTAAATAACTCCCGCTCCCTTAAAGTGCCAAAAAATTTTTTTTTTGCCATAAGTTACTAATGGAATGCCCAATAACATCATACAAAGCGCCATCTGACCATTTTTTAGTCGTTTGGTAGAAGATGCCATCTTTATTAATATAAATCGTGAGAAAATCATCAAAAAGTGAAGAATTTCGAAAAGTGTTGATAGGTATAACTTTGAAAATAATTCGAATTTCGAAAAACTGGCAAAAAAGTATTTTTCTTTTATTGTTGTGAACTATATAAAAAAGTTTCAGAAAGATAGTACAACTTCGAAAAAAGTAGCTCACTTCGCAAAATTCAACTCAGGTGCTAGACATGAATGACAGCGCCCAACAGTTCTTTCATATTGCCCTTAAGAAAGTGATGGTAAATCCTGATGTAAATATAAAGCGTCATGATATACCATCACGTTCTTGGGTTGAGCCTGGGGAGAGGGTTAGGGTAAGGGAATGATAAGTCACCCGAATTTTCCACGATTACCATATAGTAACGCAAGATTACCATTTGGTAATGCAACGTATTACGTCCTGACTAAATAACAAACTACCAAAAGAAAAACAGTATTTCATGCAAAATATTTGCAGTTTTCCATAACGTTAGATTTTTGCTATTCTGATGTAGGTGACAAAATAAAAGCAGGAAAAGTTCTGGGAAGGACCGGGTTAATGTATATAATTATTATACCCAGCGTACTAGTGCAAGGGTATTATAATTTTGTTCACATGACGGTACTACGTAACGGCACAAAATATTCGAAACAGAGTTCCATATATGAAAAGTCTTAGGTTGGAAAAAAAAGTTCATTAAGACATGTCCGTCCGTCCGTGTGCACGATAACTTGAGTAAAAATTGAGATATTATAGATATAAACTACTGAACATATTTTTGTAGGAAATTTACCGTATTCTAGCCTCAAACATTGTCATGATTTTTTTCCTTTCCCGATTTTTTTTTTTTTAATTTGCCAAAAATGCAATAGTCAGCATGGAATGAAGCCAATTACATATTCTTGAGGAAAATTGACTGCTGAATCCGAATTCGAGATCAGAATCCAACAACGGTCCCTATGTTCGGCCCTAACTTTGCAAAAAATACCAATACTATTTTGTGAAGTTAGAGACGAACTGCGACCTGCTAATTATGATCATGGATTTGGATTTAGCTCGTCAAAATACATGAAAAATTATGTATTGAGCTCAAGATCTGTCAACTTTTCGTTTTTTGTGGCTGCTCAATTTGAAACTGTAAAACTACACTTTCGCAGAGAAAGCATATATTGAGCAAAAATATGTTTGACGCCATTTTTTGGCACTAATTGACAATGAATGAACTTTATTGGGCATGTGTCATCGAGAGCATTCATTACTTAATTAGGTATACCATTTTTTTTTTTGGAAAGGACTAATTGTCAAAGAAATGAACATTATTGGGCATTAGACTGGCCGCAGCTTGTATGAAGAAAATTAAAAATTGAAAATCCTGAAATTTTTTTTGTCTTAAAATATGTGATTAGGAGTCAAAACAAACCATGTAAATTTTCAGCACGATCCGATGATGCCTTAACGTGCCGAGTTGAGCTCAAAGTTCCGTTGGCGGCCCTATGGAGACCAAAAAAAAATGTTTTTTTTTTCTTTTTATCTAATACCTTAAATCGATAATATTATAGTCGACGATATCACATATAAAATTTGGTTTCGATCGGAGGCCGTTAAGGCGTGTCACACAGGGATCAAAGTTGAGGTTACCTTATATGTTTTATTTTTTGAGTCTGCATAGGGCAATCTGCACTTTGATCCTCGTGTACGGTCTCCGATCGAAACCAAATTTTATAAGTGATATCGTCGACTATAATATTATCGATTTTAGGTATTAGATAAAAAGAAAAAAAAAATTTTTTTTTTGGTCTCCATAGGGCCACCGGAACTTTGAGCTCAACTCGGCACGTTAAGGCATCATCGGATCGTGCTGAAAATTTACATGGTTTGTTTTGACTCCTAACCACATATTTTAAGACGCGAAAATTTAAGGATTTCCAAAAAAAAATATTTACGGCCAGTCTATTGGGCATGTGTCATCGAGAGGCATTCATTTTTTGGAAAGGACTTCAAGTTTTCAAGATATGCAGTCTAAACCAAAATCTAATATTGTGGTCCCAAGCTCCCTACAGGAGTACTGTGTTCAATTAGGCGGCTCGATTTCAAAATCGAGAGAGAGAAAAGGGAAAAATGAACTCCAGAAATAAAAAAAAAGGTGGGGGTTTTAGGGGGTGTGCCACTGGCATGGGTGGGTCGGCCTTAAAAAGCTAGTCGGTCATACATTTTAACACGATTGGGGGACTCTAAATGGGTAAACTTAGGATTTTTCAAACTTGAGCGCTCAAAGTCAAAAGTACAAAGTCGGGACATCAGAATTGCTTTTAGAGCTATGCTTCCTTCGGCAAAGTATCTTATTTTGATCCCTAAAAGATGATTTCCTTGTCACTTGGGTGAAATTCAAATCGACCCGCCTAATTGAACACAGTACCCATGTAGGGCGCTTGAGACCAAAAAAATTTGATTTTGGATTATGCTTCATATCTTGAAAACTTGAAGTCCTTTCCAAAAAAAATAAAACTCGTACACTCAAAGAAAAAATCGTTCTAAAACGAACGAAACAAGTCCAAAACTGAGAACATTCGTGCACAAAAGTCTGTCAGTAACGTTTTGACTTAACTCGTGAACGATGGTCTTATTTTGAGAACGGATTTTTCAAGAACATGCTTTGTGTTCCATGAACAGTTTGGACTTGATTTATGAACATTTTTAACTTATCCTGAGAACGTATTGGGCTCATTTTAGGAACATTTTGGGTCAAAGTAAACAAAAAATCTAAACAAAATGATTTTTCAGAGTTCTTCTGAATGACAACAAATTATTTCTCACTATGTTTTGTGGTTTGCCTCCACCCGGAGTCGAGCTCACACTGCTTTGATTGTTGAACGGAGGGGTTTACCATCAGGCCATCGCGTACTTATGTTTGCTGGCGTTTAATTGCAGCTATGTCTTATGACAGCAACGACAGTATCTTCACTGTTGGATTTGTTCTGTTAAAGTTGTTTACAGACTAAATGCCTAAAAGTATGCAACGATGTTGTAACGTTCTCGTTATGTGTTCTGATGATAACACCGGCCGTTCTATTTTCGACAACATCGTTCTGATGACAACACCGACCGTTCTATTTCCGATAACTTCGTTCGCATTTCAAGAACCTGGTAGTTATTTTAAGACAGGGTGGTATATTTTCAAGACCATGTGTTCTTTTTTTAAGACCGAAAAATCAAGAACACGAAAATCTAAAATTGAGACCTGTGGTGCTGCATTTTAGAACGATGTTTTTCCCTGAGTGTATAATTGGGTAGTGAATGCCTCTCGCTGACACATGCCCAATAATGTTCATTCATTGTCAATTAGTGGCAAAAAAATGGCGCCAAAACCGGAAAAACCGAAAAAAATTTATAAAAAATTCAACTTCTCGCATGAAAAACATGTCATAACCTTTTCAAATGAACAAAAGATTATACATATTTCGAAAGTTTTAACAATTCTCTACCCAAAACCGTTGTGAATTTCAAAATCGGTTGAAAGCTTGACGGTTTTTTGGCCCTAAAACCAGATTTTGGGGGTGTTACAAATCTTTTGAAGGGTGTTTCGTGTCTAACTCGACCAGATGAACAATCTCTACTAGGTCGCTTCAAAAGTGTATTCCATTTTTTTTCTTTTTTTTGTCGCACTGTGTTATTGATCATGTATAATATTAATAAACAAAATTAAGTAAAAAAATGAGTTTTAAAAGAGCTGCCTAACCTTTTTTGTAGTCCATTCAATTTCCTTTAATAAATTGTATTTATCTTTTTTTACATGAATATTTGCATTTTTGAAAAGAAAAATGGGAAATCGAAAAAAAAACATGTTAATTTTTTAAGGATAAAATACTAGGAAACGGCTTGTCTGAGAAAAGTTTAGTCTATGCAGCTTTTGGATGGAATTCGAATTCCTACAAAAATATGTTTGGGTAAATGGTATTTTACAAAAATGGTAAAGTCTGTAAAGTCTAAACTAGCGATGATAGACCTCTAGAATTTAATATTAAGATCTGTAATTTTTACAGTAATTTTTTTTCACCTTTCTCAAAGAAAATCAATAAAATTTTTGAAAAACAAGCAAGCATTTTTGGGGAAAAATAAGATTTATTGTGTATTTTCAAGTACAAGTAGCGAAGAATCCAAATAATACGCATTTCTGAAGACAAAGACAAAGGTACTTTTCGAGTAATTGCAATTCAAAAAATGCTTCATATGAAGTTTGACCTTTAATAACTGTTGTTGTTGTTTTTTCGCCCGCTGAAAAAAAATTCGGTTATACTCACCTTAACTATATGTATCTATCCCTATATTTACATATACTTTGAAATATATCCCTATATTTTGTTTTTTAGTTTGGGAGTTTGTGGTATTCTGCATTTTTGCAAAAATATTGACAAAAATCCGGAAACTTAGTTATCGGCTTAAAATTTGTATCTCATATCTAAATTCAATAAGCCATACTAGAAAAATATCTAAACTGTATATCGGACATCAGTACAGGAACAGGGGACTGACGAATTGCACATAAATATGAGATTGCATCTATTGACGTCCTAGCTAAACCTTAAATATTTAAGATAATATGTAAATACAACTCACAATGTGTAAATTAAAACGAAATATAGCCACTAAAGAAAATAGGAGCTAGCCAGGGGACTGACGATTTGAGTTGAACCGTATAAATAGACTGGGTAAAAGTTACGGAACTGATATCATAATGGCTACCGTTATTCTTTTTTGTTCTACATCTCACTGAAGCACTGCCATTTAACCACTACAATGAATTATTCAACGTCAGGAAATATTTTGCGAGAATTTCACATTTTAACCTGGTCCAGGGGACTGACGGCAAAAAACGATGACAAAGTTTATTTACTTTTTTTAAACAGATTATTACCCTGCAGCGAAAGCAACTAGTTGAAAACTACTTTACAACTAGTTGGTGCACCGAGCCCAGCTAGTCAGTGTTTTGTCGTTTTCCCTTAGGGGTCGTGCATATATGACGTCACGCGATTTTTGGTAGTTTTTGACCCCCCCTCCCCAATGTCACACCCAGTCACAAACTCCAGACCCCCCCCCTCCCCCTCGAATGTCACATCACACCCTTAATAAATATAAATTCAATATTTATTTGACATAAAATCTGATACATATTTAGAATGTTTATATTAATTATTAAATAATATTTGCCAATCGAAAGAATGAAAACGTGGCAAATTTGAAAACGTTCACGGACGTTGCACATGCAACATGCAAAAAATAACGTGACATCACGTAAGTGCTACTCCCCCCCTCCCTGCATGTCACATTTCGTCACAAATCGCAGACCCCTCCCCCCCTCAAAGAGCGTGACGTCATATATGCACGACCCCATATAAGCAACTGGTATTTTTTACGTGTTGATGTCCTACGAAATGTAAATTGTCAGATTTCGACCAGAACATACCAGTCATATACTACTCATGATAACTAGAATTATGCTAGTTGTAAAATACCAGTCCCATACTAGTTTAACCTGGACTAGTACGATTTCCATAAAATGAACTAGTCCCCATACTAGTCCAAAAAGGCCTATTATGAAATATACTAGTCCCATACTAGTCCAAAAAACATTGAACCTGGACTAGTATGATTTCAAGCAGAATTTTCATACTTACCCTTTATTTATTCATTTGCCTTTATTTTCATGTTGATTATTAAGAAAGCAGCGACTATTTGTATTTACCATTTCACGAAAAAGCATCTGTGAATTTTATGAGAACATAGAAGCAAACGAAACGAATAAATATTGTATTTTTTAACTGGTATGATTTCATCCAGAAAACTTTAGTTGTATACTAGTATGGAATGGATATTTTCTGACTAATATGGGTTCAGCCAGAAAATTCTAGTTGTATACTAGTATGAAATGCATATTTCCTGACTAGTAGACTTCAGCCAGAAAATTCTTGTTGTATACTAGTATTAAATGGATATTTCCTGACTAGTATGACTTCAGCCAGAAAGTTATAGTTGTATACTAGTATTTTTCTGACTAGTTTGAGGTTTTGCTGCAGGCTATAGATCGTATTATTAAATCTATTGAATATGTTTGAATAGATATTAAATAAAGCATAGAAACAAAAAAATATGGAATAAATATAGAATATTTGTTTTAACGACAACTTTATTAACCGCTTAAGGGATTGTGACATGCCAGGGGACTGAAGCTACGACGATTTATACCATAATTTTACAAACTAACTTATAGAATATGTGAATAAAATCGAGTGGATATATAAATAGGGCTATAAATTATCATTATCTGTTGTATTATATCAAGTCGCTCAAAACTTTCCCATTAATTGACCGATGACATCAAGTTTGACTACTTTTGTGTTTTTCACCCATATACAAAGGCCCTAACTCATATTTTATGAGCTCGAAAGATTATTGGAAAAACTGAAAGTAAACCTTGGCTTATTCGAAAACATATATCAATTAGCCTGCTCACATTGAAGACGGCGGCTACAAACCACAGCTACAAAGAATCAAAGCTTCCCCACAAACCATGAAGCTAGATTTCGATTGGAGGTTCATTCGAGAACTAGCCCCATTATCCAATTTCTAATGTTAGAGGACAACTCGAAAATCACAGCGTACTCCAACAAAATGGGACATAATTCTCAAATCTAGAAAACAACAGTTTTCGAGTCCAATTCTAATGCCATTTTGTAATGGGATTATAATTTGAATTTGAAAATGGTGCAAAATGCTCGCCTTTTGGCTAGTTCTCTAACCTATCTCGAATAGAGAATAGTTAGACAATTACCCTAGTTATCTACGGTAAAGACGAACATTTCTCTAACGTTAGAGACTGTTTTTGTTGGGTTGACAACAACTGTAGCCAATCATTGGCCAATCAAGCCAAAAAATAGGAAAAATACAGATTGTGTTAGGGAAATATATAATTTAACAATTGGAACTGATATAAGTTATTAGCTTTACTTTTAATTTTTTTGACAAGAAAATAACAGCGTCACCCTCTGTCGCGTCGCTTGCAAAAAATAGAAATAGATTTATTCTGGCGACGGCGGTATTTGTGATGGCCGCTTTGCTGTGTAGCTGCCAAAAAATTCGTTGCCATAAGAACGTGTATAAAAATATTATGACAGATGTCGCTTCGTGGTCGCCTAAATGATTGTAATATTTAACTACGATATAGTATAGTACTAAGGTTTTACGGAAGCTTCATTCAGAATTTATTGATAAAAATCCATCGGCAACTTGATTTAAAATAAAAATTAGTCAGGGCCTTTTTATTTTAGTGTAACGATATGTATGTGTAATATATGTATCTATATATATGAAATCATATTCAACTGGAATTATGCCACTTAGAGAGTGCTGTAGAAATTAAAAAACAAGTCATGGCATTTTATCCCGTTCTGAACACTACCGCTGGGTATTTAATGTTCGGTTTACCCGAAATTAGACTTCCTTACCTGTTGTTTATTTACCTGATGCTCTCTCGTGGTTTTAGTTTTTTTAAACTATATTTATTTATTTTCAATAAAAATGTAGCAAATTATATAAAAGAAACAAAATAAAAAGAAGTTTCAGAGTTCTTTTTATTTTGTTTCTTTTATATAATTTGCTACATTTTTATTGAAAATTAATAAATATAGTTTAAAAAACTAAAACTCACGAGAGAGCATTGAACTAAAAAGTTGAAAATAATTTTAAAAACCCTACACAGTAGTATTGTGGAAAAAGCGTGGTCCGCTTTGTTCCATAATCTCCGTTTTTTATTTTATTATGGCACAAAGCGGACCACGCTTTTTCCACAATACTACTGTGTAGGGTTTTTAAAATTATTTTCAACTTTTTAGTTCATTGCTCTCTAAAAGCGTGAGTTTTAGTTTTTTTAAACTATATTTATTTTTTACTTTTTAGTCAAATGTCCTATGAAATTATCGATAAATATATCGAAAAATACAGCAGTCCAAACCAAACCTCTGGACTTCCACTTTCGTTTGATACCCATATTGTCACACATTTTGACAATAACTCAAATGAAATCCAAATGAAACCTGCGGCGTTCCCCTTTCGTTTGATACCCATATTGTAGGGAAATTTTAAGGTTTTCGGGCAACCAAATTTTGACCGATAACTCAGTTATCGATAAATTTATCGAAATATGTCGATGTCCAAATGAGGTTAAGGTTTTCGGGCAACCACATTTTGACCGATAACTCAGTTATCGATAAATTTATCGAAATATGTCGAATGTCCAAATGAAACCTGGGGCCTTCAACTTTCGTTTGATACCCATATTGTAGGGAAATTTTAAGGTTTTCGGGCAACCACATTTTGACCGATAACTCAGTTATCGATAAATTTATCGAAATATGTCGATGTCCAAATGAGGTTAAGGTTTTCGGGCAACCACATTTTGACCTATAACTCAGTTATCGATAAATTTATCGAAATATGTCGACGTCCAAATGAAACCTGGGGCCTTCACCTTTCGTTTGATACCCATATTGTAGGGAAATTTTAAGGTTTTCGGGCAACCACATTTTGACCGATAACTCAGTTATCGATAAATTTATCGAAATATGTCGATGTCCAAATGAAACCTGGGGCCTTCACCTTTCGTTTGATACCCACATTGTAGGGAATTTTTTAGGTTTTTGGGCAAAAATATTTCGACCGATAACTCAGCTATCGATAAATTTATCGAAGTCCAAATGAAACCTGGGGCCTTCCCCTTTCGTTTGATACCTATATTGTATGGAAATTTTAAGGTTTTCGGGCAACCACATTTTGACCGACAACTCAGTTATCGATAAATTTATCGATTATGTCGATGTCCAAATGAGACGTGGGGCCTTCACCTTTCGTTTGATACCCAAATTGTAGGGAAATTTTAAGGGTTTCGGGCAACCACATTTTCACCGATAACTCAGTTATCGATAAATTTATCGCAATATGTCGATGTCCAAGTGAAACCTGGGGCCTTCACCTTTCGTTTGATACCCATATTGTAGGGTATTTTTAAGGTTTTTGGGCAATCATATTTTGACCGATAACTCAGTTATCGATAAATTTATGAAAATATATCGAAGTCCAAATGAGACCTGGGGCATTCACCTTTCGTTTGATACCCATATTGTAGGGAATTTTTTAGGTTTTTGGGCAATCATATTTTGACCGATAACTCAGTTATCGATAAATTTATCGAAATATATCGAGGTCCAAATGAAACCTGGGGTCTTCCCCTTTCGTTTGATACCCATATTGTAAGGAATTTGTTTAGGTTTTTGGGCAATCATATATTGACCGATAACTCAGTTATCGATCAATTTATCGAAATATATCGAGGTCCAAATGAAACCTGGGGTCTTCCCCTTTCGCTTGATACCCATATTGTAAGGAATTTTTTAGGTTTTTGGGCAATCATATATTGACCGATAACTCAGTTATCGATAAATTTCTCGAAATATATCGAAGTCCAAATGAAACCTGGGGTCTTCCCCTTTCGTTTGATACCCATATTGTAGGGAAATTTTAAGCTTTTCGGGCAACCACATTTTGACCGATAACTCAGTTATCGAAATATATCGAGGTCCAAATGAAATCTGGGGCCTTCCCGTTTCGTTTGATACCCATATTGTAAGGAATTTTTTAGGTTTTTGGGCAATCATATATTGACCGATAACTCAGTTATCGATAAATTTATCGAAATATATCGAAGTCCAAATGAAACCTGGGGTCTTCCCCTTTCGTTTGATACCTATATTGTAGGGAAATTTTAAGGTTTTCGGGCAACCACATTTTGACCGATAACTCAGTTATCGATAAATTTATCGAAATATATCGAGGTCCAAATGAAACCTGGGGTCTTCCCCTTTCGTGTGATACCCATATTGTAAGGAATTTTTTAGGTTTTTGGGCAATCATATAGTGACCGATAACTCAGTTATCGATAAATTTATCGAAATATATCGAGGTCCAAATGAAACCTGGGGTCTTCCCCTTTCGTTTGATACCCATATTGTAAGGAAATTTTAAGGTTTTCGGGCAACCACATTTTGACCGATAACTCAGTTATCGATAAATTTATCGAAATATATCGAGGTCCAAATTAAACCTGGGGCCTTCCCCTTTCGTTTGATACCCATATTGTAAGGAATTTTTTAGGTTTTTGGGCAATCATATATTGACCGATAACTCAGTTATCGATAAATTTATCGAAATATATCGAAGTCCAAATGAAACCTGGGGTCTTCCCCTTTCGTTTGATACCCATATTATAGGGAAATTTTAAGGTTTTCGGGCAACCACATTTTGACCGATAACTCAGTTATAGATAAATTTATCGAAATATATCGAGGTCCAAATGAAACCTGGGGTCTCCCCCTTTCGTTTGATACCCATATTGTAAGGAATTTTTTAGGTTTTTGGGCAATCATATATTGACCGATAACTCAGTTATCGATAAATTTATCGAAATATATCGAGGTCCAAATGAAACCTTGGGTCTTCCCCTTTCGTTTGATACCCATATTGTAAGGAAATTTTACGGCTTTTGGGCCACTGCAGCTTAGACCGAACGAGAGTTTACATACATACAAACAGACAAACATTCAAGTGAACCTAATAAAAGCGTGGTAAAAAAAAACAGGTTCTTGTTTCGTCCAACGATATCCAATTTTTTTGTTTTTTCAATTTAATTTCACTACCAATATTGCGACACAGATGTACATTCAAGATTTAAAGAAGCTTTTCGATTTTTTATTACACCCATCTTATTTTGATTATTATTTTAAAATTCATTTCAGGATCGCGTTGCCCAATTACAGGAACATATTTTGACAGCTAAAATCCGTACAGAGGCATCCCCAGCTACCGGCTTATTATGCCCCGAGGGACTGTTAACGCCACCAGCTTCTAGTCGAAAGCCCATCGATGCAACAGATGTTGATGACGAGCATGACCAAAATTCTGTAGAACGGATACAAAGCACAACTGTCACATGCTCAAATCCGATTGTCAACTGTAGAAGCTCAGATAATGATGTTAAAGGCGGCTCAAAAGATGAGATGTGCTAAAATAAGCCTTATGTAAATAATTTAGTATTTCATATAACTTAAATACAATCTAATCAAGTAAATTATTTAAAATATACTTCATACATATGTTTTAAGAAATTATCAAACGCTTATACGTATAGAAAAATTAAAATGTATATTAGCCACTAATGTAGTTCAATATAAATCATAGAGGAATACTATTAAAAGATTATATTTTAGATATCTAAATACAATGTAAATAATAATTACCATAATGGTGATCGCTTACTATAGCGATTTAGCTTGTAATTTGTAATTAATTGTGCCGTGTTTTAGGTGGTATTGTCAAAGTGAAGATGTAAAACAACTATCATAAAAATTTTATGGTGCAAAACATTATTTTCGCATGGCAACTTTAAATTGCCACTTGATGCAAACAAAAATAAATAAACAATGTAGAATTCAAAGTGTATCCGCTTATATGGAATGTTTTTAAAAGGGGATTCAAAAGTTTAACTATTGAAGTAACCCATATAATGCCGCCAAAAAATTTAGTAATTTTTAAGTAGTCGAATAAAAGCTCAAAATTTGGGAATATGTAATGCCCCAATTAGTATCGACTTTGACTTAACTTGACTTGACTTGGTTTACTTAAAAATATTACAAGAGAGCGTATTACACCGTTTCAAATAAATATAACATTTTAATGTAATTATGTGATTTTTACATATAACTCATACACAAAGTACGAAAACCCATTTCCGTGGTACCTTTTAGGTTTCGATATTATGAGCTCATCTATAGTCAGTATATACTAGATCCCTGCATGAATCCATCCAAAACGGCAAATGAATCATTCATTTTGAATTTGAATGAATTGAATTGGCTTTGCTTTGCTTTGAATTTGAATACCTGGCTGTTTGAAATAAATGTCTACATTTGAATATTAAAAAAATTTCAAACGAAATTGAATTCATATTCTGACTTTTTTTAATCTATGCGGATATCCCAACCAGAGCTGTTAATTTTGATTAGTAATTAGTAATTGATTGATTAGAAGGTTTTTTTTTAATTAGTAATGATTATTTTAATTGCTTTCAAGAAAAATTGAACTAATTGATTACGATTAGAAAAAATCAAAAAAAATCAAAAAAAAATTAAAAAATCAAGAAAATATCAAAAAAACCAAAAATAATCAAAAGTAATCAAAAACGTTTTTTTTTTGATTATTTTTGATTTTTTCTTGATTTTTTTTAAATTTTTTTTATTTTTTTTTTATTTTTTTTTTTGATTTTTTTTATTATTTTAAAGTTTTGTTGTTAAAAGTGTAAACATCTGTGTATCTTTGTATGCCAATATATACACCTACTTACACTTTGGGGCTCATGGATTTCTAGAATGAACCTTGATCGCTAAGTATATCGTTACCTTAATTCACAAAGGCCCTAATTGACACATTTTTCGAAAATGACTTTTACATATTTAAGTATAATATAGTTAAATACACACTCACATCAAATTTCAAGGAGTTACTAACAGTAATAACGGAGATATTCCAAATTTACAAAGCTATATTTACATGCGTTCAATGTAAAAAAAATTTTGTTTTTTGCTTCTCCTGTAAAATTTTTTTTATGTCAGTTAGGGCCTTTGTGAATTAAGGTGACGATATGTACATATGAGAAAAAATGCCTGGTTTAATGGTTATATTGGTTGGAGAGATGATAACACTAGTTTACAAATAAGTAATTTGAAAAAATACCAAGATATTCATGTATATGGGTGAATTGGCACTGATATGCCAAACACAAAACATATTTTTGAAATTTTTTGTATGGGTAGGTTTTCGAGATATCGGTAATTTTGTGGTTTTTCAGGTATCACTTTATTCAAAATTTCTTTTTGCAAATGTTGCAAAAGCGATGGAGCTAAGCGATACCTCGTTCGAAAGGAAATTAAAATACGCTTCTAACGACTTATAAAATGTAAGGGTGGGTCAAACCATCGCTGAGCAATAGATGGCCAAAGTCGAAATTTTGTCGAATTTTTACGATTTTTGAAAAAAAAAAAATTGATTTTAAAAATGTTTTTTTCATGCGAAGTTGTGAAAATCAGAACTGTTTATTTTTTCGAAAATTAGTGTGTATAATTGCAAACACTTTAAGCGTAATATTACCAAGATCTAGGAAAACTGTATTTTTGGCGATTTTTTTGTAACTTTCAACGTCTCTACTTTTAATAGAATTGTAAAAGGCCGATATCTGAGTATTGTAGATATTCCAAAAAATATTCATAGTAATTACTAAGCCAATAAAGTCCAAATCAACCATTTTGAGAATTTTGGTCGGTCTGTCTGTAAACTAGTGTAATTTGTCCTTTTATATGTAAACGGCTAGTGTCGGACATTTATCGTTTGATACCCTACGGGTACGGTCGGATAGTTCTATTTGAACACTTATAAGGCTAGGCTCACACTGCAACCGACTTCGGCCGTCCGGCAACAATCACACATCCACACACATGTGTTTTAAATGAGCTCCTCGATTTCATCCGATTTCACCCGAATGTAAACAAACTTTGGCCGCGTTCGAATTTCTCTGATGAGACCGGATGAAAAAGTCGGTTGCAGCGTGAGCGTAGCCTAAGTATGCTACACAAATTAAAACATAGGCATACCAACTATGTACAAAGGAGACTTGGGCGACGTAGTCATTTATGGGCATTTGACATTTGATTTACCATCGTACAGTAGTTATTAACAAGTTGTAAATTACACCGCTACATTCCATATTTTTCATATTAATATTTTATCATCATTATCATTCCATATTACATATACCTTTTTAAAAATAATAGACTGAATGTGCAAAAGCGCCAGTCTTCTGTTTAGGTTGTAGTTCGACCACTTGATGAGAACTAAGTAGTACGAAAGATCTCGAGATTTTTCCTCCAGGGATATTTGAAGACATGCATGGATGAGGGGGGTATGTCGCATTCTCACTCAATTTCTGTTTTTGGCATCGGTGAATAGTTTTTATGCAGATCTATATTTCTGTCTTATCAGAATCTGCCTATCGTGAAAATTGTAGAAGATAATTCATGGAAGAAGGGGGTATGTACACAACTTTTCAATATGAATTGTGGAAGAAGGGGGTATGTTCCGATTTTTTCATATAAAACACTAACAGGTCTATTCTACTGTGGTAATAACTTTATTATTACCCGCAAACAAATTCACTCGGCAACTTTTACTCCTTTTTGGTATTCTGAGGGCAAAAGTTTTCTGGTAACACCGTTACCACCAAAATAGGTGGTAACATGTGGTAATATCAATATAAAACAGCTGATGTTTACTTTGAAAAATAAAAAAGCGAAAGTGCAATTGAACAAAATAAAGTGAAAATTAAACAAAATAAATAAAACAAAGTGAAAATCAAACAAATAAACAGGTATATAGTATTAATAAATCACAATAAAAACTGTGTATTCCCTGCAGGAGCTCGGGATGGTCTTTGCAAAAGGCCACATACAACCGCAACTGCGCTGGGGTGGTGCGTGCATATTTTCTGTAAATAAAATAAACAATTTTTAATGAATTTCATAAAATATTTACCAAATTTACTTGTTCATTTCCATTTTGCAGTCTTCTTCTTTTTGATAAACAAAAAACATATGGCAGGTGACTAGAAGGGTGGCTTTTCAATTCACCATACACACTGGTGAGTTTTTTTTTGCCATTAGAGCGTTACCATCTGCTCAGAATCGCAGCCACTTTATTTGGTAACGTATTTTAGGGAAAATTGTTTGCCGATGGCAATTTTACCGGTAACGCGCAGCATAGGGCTGTAAATATAAATTTATGCTTTTTATTGCATATTATGCAACGTCTTTTATGGCTTTGCATTATTTTTTTGTCAGTTTTCCATAAAGATTCGAAAAAACCTCAAATGTTTAAGCAAAACTTTAAAGCCGATTTTCTCGTTTCACTCAAAATGCGACATACCCCCTTCATCCATGCATGTCTTCATTTATGTGCATGAATACATGCATTTATATAAAAGAACTTCTTGCTTCAGCTATACATTTGTATGTTTGTGCAAGTGAATATTTATGTATGTACATTAAGGCGCCTCACGCTCCATACAAAAAAAAATGGACACCCTTTTTCCATCGGAATTATAAACTTCAATGTATTCTAAGACCTTGGTCAAAATATTTCGAAAAAATATTAAGATTTACTGGAGCTAAACCGCGTTAAAAAAACGCTAAAAATATCCTTTTTTATGTATAACCCCGAAACGGGTTGTGCGCTGGGTTTGGGACCCGCCACGTAAAAAATTTAGTCCAATGAAAAATAAATTAAAGCCTCGGATGAGAACCCCCTTTAATGTTGACGACCCGGCAAAACGAATAAGGCATAATGATTTGGATATTAGGGCATGTACCGGGAATGTCCGGACCCTTTCAAGGGACGGTACCGCTGCCCGACTGGTTGATGTCCTCGTTAACGCAAAGGCTGACATCACCGCCCTGCAGGAAATGCGATGGACGGGACAAGGAAAGACGACCATCGGACCTTGTGACGTATACTACAGTGGCCAGACACGCGGCAAAGCGCGTGGTGTAGGATTCGTGGTGGGAAAGAGACTTCGCCGCCAAGTACTAGCGTTCACCCCCGTGGACGAGCGTCTCGCTGCGATCCGCATCAAAGCGAAATTTTTCAACATAACATTTATCTGCGCCTATGCGCCGACTGAGGAGACGGACGACGCAGAGAAGGACTCCTTCTACGATAAACTTGAACAGACTTATGATCGCTGCCCCCAACATGATATCAAAATCGTGCTCGGCGACTTTAATGCGAAGGTGGGCAAGGAAGGAGTCTTTGGTCCAACAGTTGGAAAATTTAGTCTCCATGATATAACATCCCCCAACGGCACTAGGTTGATTGATTTCGCTGCTGCTCGCAATATGGTCATCAGTAGTACCAGGTTCCAGCATAAACGAATACACCAAGCCACATGGCTGTCTCCTGATCAAAGAACAAGAAACCAGATTGATCATGTCATGATCGACGGCAGACATAGCTCCACCGTTCTGGACGTGCGTACCCTTCGTGGTCCCAATATCGACTCGGACCATTATCTTGTTGCAGCCAAGATACGCACACGCCTCTGTGTAGCAATAGAGTGTACAATCTTTTACAAGAGCGTGCAATTGCTGGCGTATGCCGATGATATTGATATCATTGGCCTTAACAACCGCGCCGTAAGCGCTGCCTTCTCTGGACTGGATAAAGAAGCGAAAAAAGTGGGTCTTGCGGTCAACGAGGACAAGACGAAGTATTTGCTGTCATCAAAGAAAGAATCGGCGCACCTGCGCCTTGGCAGCCACGTCACTGTTGATAGTTACAAATTTGAAACTGTGAGGGACTTCGTCTATTTGGGAACCAGCATTAACACCGAAAATAATATCAGTCTAGAAATCCAACGGAGAATTACTCTTGCGAACAAGTGCTACTTTGGACTGAGTAGGCAATTGAGAAGTAAAGTCCTCTCTCGAAGAACAAAGATCGCGCTCTATAAGTCTCTCATCATACCTGTCCTGATGTATGGCTCAGACTCATGGACAATGTCAAGAGAAGATGAGATGGCCCTTGGAGTATTTGAGAGAAAAGTTCTCCGGAAGATTTATGGTCCTTCCCGTGATGCCGACGGCGAGTATCGAAGGAGATTTAACGATGAGCTGTACGAGCTTTACGCAGATCTGACCATAGTCCAGCGAATTAAAGCCCAAAGGCTCCGCTGGCTGGGTCACGTCATGCGAATGGACAAAGAAGCTCCACCCCAGAAGGTTTTCCAATCGTCACCCGAATTCGGCAGCAGAGGAAGGGGGAGGCCTCGACTGAGATGGAAACAACAGGTGGAGGATGACTTGAACTCCCTTGGGGTTTCCAATTGGCGTCAGTTATCGCTAAAAAGGAATGGCTGGCGTGCTTTGATAGGCGACGGCCAAAATCGCTTAGGCGGTTAAGCGCCAATAAATGATGATGATGTATAAAAAGAGTATGAAAATATATTTTTTAATAAAAAGCACCTGAGATGATGAATTAGCTGGAGTACAAAAGGTAAGCATAAAAAAGTTTGAAAATTTTATAAACGCAATCCAAATATTGAGATGTATGATGCTGTTTTTGGTCATATTTCGAGGGGTAGGTTTGTGGAAAACTTTAATACTAAATAATGGCGGCGAAATACCAACAGGTTATCATAACCTCTAACGAGATTTTTAGCCGAGCTTCTCTTTCCAACTTGTGCTGTGTTGCTTTTGAGTTTTCCTACAAGTTGGCGGGAGCTACAGTTTTTTGCCGACTCCGAACGGCACTTGCAAAGCAAATGAATTTTTTGCTGAGAAGCTTCTCATGGCAGAAATACACCCGGAGAGTTTGCCAAACTACTGCCGAGGGGCGACCCCGTTTAGAAAAATTAAAATTTTTGATGTTACTTTTGTCGGGCATCGAACCGCCACGACTTGGTGTAGAAGGCCGAACACTTAACCGCTACACCACGGCGGCCGCCAAAACTTTAATAACTCAGCCAATTATTGACGTATTTGGACGATTAGGGTATCATTTGAAAGGTATTTTCGAGACGTTGTCATTTCTGCAAAATTTAACCCTTTTTGGCCCAATTTTCCACATTGCGAATATTAGCACACAGTTATACAGTTACCAAATTTAGAAACTTTTTTATTCTTACTTTTTATACTCCAGCTAATCATCCCATGTGATTTTTATTAAAAAATATATTTTCATACTGTTTTTATACATAAAAAAGGATATTTTTAGCGTTTTTTTAACGCGGTTTAGCTCCAGTAAATCTTAATATTTTTTCGAAATATTTTGGGAGAGTCCTTAGAAAAGAGTGAATTTTAAAATTCCGGTGGAAACACTGCAACTTTTTTTGGCGAGGCGCCTTAATGTACATATTTTTCTACAACAGTACTGGAAAAAAAATCAAAAGTATGTAATCATTACTTTTGATTATTTTTGAATTTTTGATTTTTTTTAATTTTTTTGATTTTTTTTTTAATCAATTGAAAAAATAATCATTAAAAAGTGAAAGTAATTGGTAATCAATCATTATGTGGCTTCTCAGAAAATATTCAATGAAATGCTGGTCTGATCCCAACAATAATTTCTGTGAAAGTTATGTTGGATTGCCAAATAGAGCGCTACATGGGCATTTCATACATACATCTTCAAAATGGACTTAAGTCCAGGCCGAACAAAAGTTGTTCATTTTTCTGTTATAAAAAACATATAGTCGGTGATTCTGCAAAACTACGTAACGGGCATTTTCAAAACGGTGTATGCGATACTTCAGTTTGGCGGTTTTGCAGCTACAAATTATATAATTTTAAGACAACTCCGATCAAGATCGATTCTTTTAATTAATTTTCAACGCAAAAGTAGTTTTCTTGAGAAAAAATGAACAAATCTTAATTGCAAGGGCTATAAAAGTGTTTGTTCCAAACGTCGTTTACGCGGTCTCTTAGAAGTCCCATGAGTGGTTTTGCATAATCACCGACGATATCCATATTTGTATATTTCAATATTTATATACAGATTATAATAAATACTTTTACTAGGGTTTTTCAAGAATTTTTGAATTTTTCAGGATTGAAAACCAAATGCAGTGGTATTTATTGCAGCCAAATCAACCAACAACTTTTAGCCAGATGTATTTCTAACTCTCACAAAACTCAAAACTCTATAATTACAAAAAAATACACCCATTTATGTTCTATAAAGCCAAAATTTCTAATACTCTACAACTTTATAAAAAAAATATGTGAAATTGTAAGCTTGTAGTAGAGCGTATCACAAAAAAAAAGTCTGCCGTACCTTCCCTCATATGAAGTGTTTTTGAAAAACATTTAAAAAAAAATTTTTTTTCTGGCAACCCTAGATGTCGCCCAATTGCATTTTTCTTCATATCTTCGGCATTTGTTGTCGGACTTTAAAGTGTGATACACCAATTTTTTTGTCTCAAGGAGTGGGTTTTTCCTAAAAAGCTCATTGATTTCAGGCGCTCCGTTGTGGTACCTACTAGAGCTGATGATACCCGAAGACCCGGGTAATACCCGGGCCTTTCGGGTAATGCCTGATTACCCGGGTAATCCCCGGGTACCCGGGCCCACCATTACCCGGGTAATACCCGGGCATCATATGGCAAACTTCTACTGTAAGCATGCTTGGTTTCTTTCAAAAATTCAATTGAGTGTACCAGGCGCACAGAATTAATATGTAAGCAAATGAAAAAATCTGAAATGAAAAATTGGTTTATACAGTTTTAGGCACAATATAAGAACCGCACACGGAAATTTATAAAATTTTTATGTAAACTTTTAAATCTCTTAACAAAAACATGATAATTGAGAAATATAGCAAGACACATGGTGTGTATATGTATGTATGTATGTGATCAACTTCGTTTGATTTTAAAATTGAAAACAAAAAAATCGAGTGGCCTTTTCCCAAAAATTAAAAAAAATATTCCAGTAGCGTCCCGTAAAAATTAATTTAAAAAAAAAATAATTTCCGATGTGTATATGTATGTAGGTGATTAATTTTTTTACCAAGCATTGTAGGATTGAAAAAAATATCTAGTAGCCGTTTCTTAAAAATTAAAAAATCATTTCCGTAGCGTCCCGAATAAAAAAAGTTAAATTTTTTTATAAATAATTCCCGTTGAGGATTGTAGGATTGAAAAATAACTGGTACCCATTTTTAAAACAATTTAAAAAGTTTATATTTTTAAACTCTTTGTTGTTATAAATGGAAAAATATTCGTGCTTAATTAAGTATGAAAATTCTTTCATAGGTTTCACACCAAGTCCTAAAAATTCGCAAATCTTTCATATAAGTTAGCATTGAAATTAAAGAAATGTGCTATATGGAAGTATAAATATATGCATAAATGGACACTGAGAAGGGTTTACCTTCAAGCTGGGTAGTGGCCTAAGGTGCTAGACCTTCTAGCATACAAGTCACTACAGTGTGGTCAGTTCGACTCTCACAATGCCGGGAAGAAAAGTCCTTGAAGAGATGTAACTCCAGCATCATCGAAACATATGTCGGCTTGTCTGGTTCCTGCAGCGCGTAGGTAAATTTTTCTCAAAAAACACGTTTATATTTTTATCTTAAAAATGTATAAAAACATTATTAGCGAACATATGGTTAACGTCGAAGATTACCCCACATCGGAAGACTGTTCCAAAACTTACCACCATGTGGTTGCTGCGACCCAAAGAATAAAACGCATTACTTATCGTAAGAGTTACATTTTTTTTCTGAGAATATTTTCTTGACAAAAGTTTCTAAAGTTTTTTGATGTGGCATTATAATTGACACACCCTACCAATTGGTAGCTGTTATATCACTGTTGTAACATCCTCACTTTTAACACTAAAAATAATAGTACAACGAAAATACCGACTTTTTTTTATCAATAAAAATGATTTTCTTTAGCATATGGTCGAGTGGATTAGGGGCAGTAGCCCCACTTACGCCCCCTTCTGTATACACCAGGTTGAGGCAGAAATTTTTATTCCAATTGAATTTTTGTTTTTGTAGCAACCTATTATTATAATAATAAAAAATAAAAAAATTTCGCTTCGCTTTACGTTTAAAAAACTTTGTATGAAAGTGGATCCTACAAAGTTGAATGCAATTGGGCCTTCCCCTAAATAATCAAACTTGACGAACGCGGAATTTGAAAGGAGCCATTGCAAGTTGAATTCAATAATTAAATTAAAAATATGTACAATAAACAACGTAATTTAAAAAATATAGAAAAAAACTTGTGTTAACTTTAACGAGAATCGAACTCAGAGCCTTTAGCTCATTTTTGGCCGTGTATGAACTAGTATATCAACTGGTATAATGCTGATGCAGAGGCTGACTAGTATACTAATTGGTATGGTGCTGATGCAGAAGAGGACAATTGCTTTTCTTTTTCTCTTGTAACTGCTTCTTTTTTACCTTGTAACAGATGCTTTTTCGGGTTTGGGTAAATACAAATAGTCGCTGCTTTCTAAAGAATAAACTGGTATATTGCTGATGTAGAGGCTGACTATAATACTGGTGCATAGACCGACTAGTATACCAATTGGAATGAATGTCAAATTCGTGGACTAGTATGACAAGTGGTACGATCTGAATGGGCATAATGATTAGTATCTCCTGCCGCATAGACTGAGCAGTATGTCAACTGGTAAGATTCTGATGCATATATGAACTAGTATGTCAAATGGTATATTTCTGATGCAAATTTGAACTAGTATGTCAACTGATATGATTATGTTGCATAAATGAACTGGTATGTCAACTGGTATGATTCTGATGCATAAATGAACTACTATATCAACTGGTATGATTCTGACGCATATATGAACTAGTATGACAACTGGTATGATTCCGATGATTTTTTTAACTAGTCTGTTAATTGGTATGATTCTGATACATATATGAACTAGTCTGTCAACTGGTATGATTCTGATGCAAATAAGAAGTAGTCTGTCAACAGGTATGATTATGATGCATATATGAACTAGTCTGCCAACTGTTATGATTCTGATGCATATAAGAACTAGTCTGTCAACTGGTATGATTCTGATGCAAATATGAACTAGTCTTTTAACTGTAATGATTCTGATGTATATATGAACTAGTCTGCCAACTGGTATGATTCGTATGTATATATGAACTATTCTTTCAACTGGTACGATCCTGACGTATATACGAACTAGTATCTTAAATGGTATGATACTGATGTGTATAATAACAAGTATATCAACTGGTATATTCCTGATGCAGAGGCTGACTAGTCAGCCAATTGGTATGGTGCTGATGCAGAGAAGGACAATTGCTATCTCGTAGGACATCGCCGTGTTAAAAATACCAGTTGCTAATATGGAAAAATTACAGAACTCGAACTAGTTGAGGCCGCCTGGCTGACTGGTATGTGATTAGTATAAAACTAGTTAAGTTGACTGCAGGGTATTTCATGTAAATTTTGTGCGCCTGATACAAAACTTGAACAAAAATTTGTTTCGAAAAAGTATCAGCTGCACTGACAAATACGCCAGCAACCTGTTTCAAATTTTAATACTACAGCAATGTGTAAGACAATAAGACCGAATATAAATATTATAGCTATGAATGTTTATTTTTATTAGGGCTCTTGATAATCGACAAATCGACTAGTCGAATAGTCGATTTCGACTAGTCGTTTCAAAAAATATTCGATTATCACTAATCGACTAGTCGAATAGTTGCTTTCGACTAGTCGATTAGCTGGTCTGAAGACCCGGGTAATAAGGCGGCAAATTTCTACTGTAATTCGCATGCAGGTTTAAGTGGTATCTGCCATTTTCGCCAATTTATTTGCTTCATTTCTTTGAAATTTAAAAAAAATGTAACAGGAGCACAGAATATTTGTGTAGGTAGATATACAAAAATTTAATTTTGAAAAATGTTTGTGTGTTTGTAGCAATATTATTGTAGCAATTCTTTTTTCATGCTGCAAAACATTTTATGTCAATATTATTCTTTCGCGTTTAAGTGCACAATTAATGCATCTTTCTCTTATTCTACGTCGCCGTTTGAAAAAAGATAGTTTGATTGATTCGTGGGGCAAAAAAAAGTAAAAGTACATTAAAATACACTAATTTTCCCAAGAACTCAAAAATCACAAACCTTACATAGAGCGTTTTGATGTATTACCAAAAATATACGGGAACATTAGAGTGCCAAAAAAAATTTCGACACTTTCTATCGGAATGATTAAGCTTGAGATTATTTTTTTTTTTTTTTTGTAGCGAAATTGCTTCTGCCGGCAAATGAAAGATGTCCAATGAAAATAAAAACAAATTTGACATGTGAGAAATTATAAGCATCTGCAACTCTAGTATCTTGGTTTCTGTTTGAAAACTTTAGATTTGTTACAAACTTTTCAAATTGTTATTTGTTTCATGCGCTGCTAAGCGCTCTCCAATGCTTCTGTTATGTCAGGCCGAGTTAAAATACAGGAGATGATTGAAACACGAGCTTTTAATCCAATTTAAGATTGTATAATTTCCCCTTTAAAAGCTGATGTGGTTTTTTAATATAAAGCCAATGGGAATTATTTGGAATGCATAATAATAAAAAAACATGCTCATAAAATTTCTGGAATTGGCGCTTTTTGAAATTGGTGATTCAATAAACATTTTATAAATTTTAAGGAAACATTTAAGCACACGCTAATAGGTTAGGTTCAAGTGGCTGCCGCAGAGGCACACTTAGGCCAGTTTTGAAAGGCCCGTTGTGATACCACCAACACAAGGAAAGTCAGTCCCGGGACCCAGCCATATGGAAAATCCCTGAGTTGTTGGGATTTTCCACATAGCAGAATCCCGGGACTGGCACTCCTAAACCGACACCGTTACTCCTCCTCGAACCACTTAGATGACTTTATGAAGCCCATCAAGTCCTTTATGTCCATTTCCGCGATCTGGCTTAGGCTGTCCAGGAACGGAACTCCCAAAAAGCGCGTTCTCGCGCCGCTTAAAGCCGGACAGTTGCAGATGAGGTGCTCCACTGTTTCCTCCTCCTCATCATCTTTGCAACTCCTGCAGCATCGTCGGTAGGGCACACCTAGCCTTTCTGCATGCCTACCAATGAGGCAGTGACCGGTTAATACCCCTATCAATATGCAGATTTCCCTCCTAGTTAGGGCATAAATGCGTCTAGACCTTTTAAGATCCCATTTTGGCCAGGTTTGTTTCGATATGCGACACCCTGGGGATTGCAGCCATCTTTCGTGGGCTTGACGGAGTGTGTGCTCCTTCAGCATTAGTTTGCATGTGGCAAACGGCATACCTAAGCGCTCTTTATCCTAAAGAACCTGCTTGGTCGTGCCCTGCCTGGCAAGCTCGTCTGCCTTACAGTTTTCCTCAATGTCCCTATGTCCCGGGACCCATATGAGGTTTACGCGGTTCTGTTGGGCCATCTCTTGAAGAGATCGACGACAGCTGAGCGTCAGCTCAGAGTTGAACGTGTATGAGCCAAGGGATCTGATGGCCGCTTGGCTATCGCTGAAAATAGCGATATCTTCTCCGATAACACGTTTGCTTAACCAGGCCGCGGCGTCCAGGATTGCCGAGACTTCCGCCTGGAAGACGCTACAATGATCAGGTAGTCTGAAGGAGAGCTCAAGGTCCAAATCCCTTGAATAAACTCCTCCTCCAACTCTGCCGTCCAACTTCGAGCCGTCGGTGTATATGGAAGTGCCACCATTTGTTTCGGGACACCAATCCGTCCTCTCCCAGTCTTCTCTGCTGGGAATGTTTATTTTGAAACAGCTATCCCCGACTGTAGTAGTCGCACAACGATCTGTGCTTAGAGGGAGAAAGCTGTAAGATTCCAGAATACTGGAGTGTCCAATAGTACCCGCAGCCCAACTGGAGGTTTCTCTTAGGCGCAGAGCTGATGCCGCCGCTGACCGAAACCCTTCCAGATCAAGTGGCAAAATGCCCAGAATGACCTGGAGGGCTTCGTTGGGCGTTGTCCTTAGCGCACCGCTTATACAGATCATATTGGATCTATGGACTTTCCGCAACAAATTCAGGTATGTTGCCTTGCTCAGCGCAGGCCACCATACGACGACTCCATAAAGCATGATTGGGCGAATGATGGCCGTGTAGATCCAACTGCATACTGTAGGGCTGAGCCCCTATTTTTGGCCAATGCTACACGCTAATAAGTTGTTTTTAATATTTTACAAGTATCAGGAGCACAGAAATTCAATGTAAGCAATTACTTATACAAAAAAAAATTCAATAAACTGGTATGTACAGATGAGGGTTGGTGGGGCAACTACTCCCACTGTTAAATTGCATTTCGAAAATATCGTTGTGTATAAGAAAAGAACTGAAAGCTAGTAGAATGCGTGTTTTTGAAGTTATTAACATTAATATTATTATCAATATTACTGCAGTATTGCCGTCAAGTTGTTGTTGTTGTAACGAGGTGTAATCCTGCCCAACGCGTATTTTGCCTTAACCTAAATTGTCATCAATATCTTCTAACGGGAGTCCAAGGAAACTAGCAGTTTCAATAGGGTTGGACCAAAGAAAGATGGGTGTTAGAAGAGTGGGCTCAAATGAGCAAGAAAATATGTGATTGGTATTGTGGGGGGCCGAGCCGCATGCCGGACATACATTCGGCACATCAGGGTTCAGTCTAGATATGTAGGAGTTTAACCTGCTACAATATCCAGAGCGTAATTGAGCCAGAGTGACCCTTGTCTCTCGAGGAAGATGACGCTCCTCTTCAGAAATGCCAGGTGTTGCGGCATGTAAGGCATTGTTTAGCGGACAGAGCGCAGAGTAATGGCCAACAGACGTTGTATGGATATGCCCCAAGGCCTGTTTATGCACCTGTAGATCAAACGGCGTTGTTATATAGTGCCGGATCTCATCAAAATGTTTACGTAAATGCGATCTTATGGTCCTAGGAGGCGGAATGAGTTCAAGCAGTTGTCTACCGGGATGCTGTGGCTGTGGTTTACAGCAATTCAGTAGGTACTGCTTGTTTAGCATTTCATTATGCTCCCTAACTGGAAGCATTTCCACCTCATTGTGTATATGAGATATAGGTGACATAAGGACGCACCCCGTAGCGGTTCTGAGCGCGGTGTTTTGACAGGCCTGAAGCTGATTCTAGTGAACGTCTGCAAGCCCCGGCGACCATATCGGCGACGCATAGTTCAGGATCGGCCGACCAATTGCCTTGTACGTTACCAATAACGTTTCTTTGTCTTTACCCCAAGTACTGCCGGCTAGTGATTTGAGGATTTTGTTACGGCTCTGTAATTTTGAGACAATTGCAGCTGAATGGGCAGCGAAAGTGTGCATGGTGTCGAAAGTCACTCCTAAGATTTTTGGGTGAGCGACAGTAGGTATTTTATGATCACCTACATAAATTTCTAGTTCCATGCCAACCTGCGCTGTCCACGTCGTGAATAGGGTCGCCGAAGACTTTGTTGGCGACAATCTCAAGCTTCGGGCGGTGAAGAACTCGACTAGAGAGGGGAGATAGCCATTTATTTTAGAGCACAGCTCATCAACGGAAGTACCAGTAGCCAATATCGTGCAATCGTCTGCGTAAGAAACAATCGTAACTTCTTCTGGTGGAGGAGGAAGCTTCGAAATATAGAAGTTAAACAATAACGGGGAAAGGACACCACCCTGTGGTACCCCCTGTTTGAGCTTCCTGGCTTTAGATTTTTTGTTTCTGAATACAACAGGCGACCGACGATCACTGAGATAATTGGCGGTCCAACGCTTGAGAGAGGGGGGGAGTGACGAGTCTTCCAAATCGGATACAACCTGCCCATGATTTACTGTATCAAAAGCTTGACTTAGATCGAGTGCAACTATAACCGTCCTGTCATTAGGTATGTTTTGATTTAGACCGTCAGTTATCTGAGTGTTTATGACATTTAGAGCAGATGTTGTGCTCCTGCCTTTCCTGAAGCCATGTTGGTGCTCGGCTAACATCAAATGTGATGTGTAGAGCTACTCCCGCTCAAGTGTCTTTACTACTGGCGAGAGGAGTGATATCGGACGATATGACTCCCCAACGTTAGCTGGCTTGCCAGGCTTTAGTAGTGGGATCACAGTTGCATGCTTCCATTTGTCGGGTATGACAGCTGTGATCAAAGATAGGTTGAAGACGGCAGTTAAATATTTGACTCCCGCTGGGCCGATATGCTTGAGATGCACCATGGCTATGCGATCAGGGCCGATGGCTTTGGAATTTTTGGCCTTCCGGATGGCCTCTTGAACCTCTGTAGCGGTGATGGGAACGGGGGCATAGTTTGTGTGTTTATGCGCGCGCCTGAAGATTCGACGTCTTGTCCTATCTTGCGCAGGGTGTGGGACATACTGTCGACAAAAAGCCTGCGCACATTTCCTGGGGTCATTTAAAGTCTTTTCACCAAAGGTGATGTCGACATTTTTTGGTGGACCCGAAGGATTCGACAAGGACTTGACGGTGGACCATAATTTCCCAACACCGGTAGAGAGGTTACAAGACCTAAGGTGCTCCTCCCATTTGGTTTGTTTGTGTACGTTAACCAGCCGCCTGATTTCCACGTTGAGATCACCGATCTGTGGGTCAGAGGGATCGATGTTGCGTATGAGGTCATGTTCATTGGCCAAGGCTGCGGCCTCAGCTGGGAAGTTAGGTCAGGACGATAACTTCTGGGGCAGCAGGTGACGGGAGGAATGTATATATTGATTAGCTCGAGATCAACACCACCAGCTTGTATAACTATACCCTGACACTCTAAGGGTAAGTCTCTTTGGTCAGTGTTGATATCAAATTCCCTATACTGCACCGTATGGTGAACAAGGAACGCGAGACCACCTCCGCCGTCCGTGCGGTCATGCCGAAGTTACTTTATTGATGCTCTGAGTTTTTTTAACATTTTGAATTTTTGAGTTTATCGCTGTTTAGATCTAGGTGTGCGATATGTACATGTGGCAGGAATAAAAAAGTTTGAAGTTTCAAACAAATTCATTGTTCAATTGAATAACTGAATCGACAATTTTTTAAGCAGTTGAATTTCAGATTAAAAAAGTATCTTTTTTAAGTCAGCTTTTGATTTCAGCATTTCAGCATTATGATGTCAGCATTGATCTGGCTTAGAACATCGGTTTTGACCTTATTTGAGGCCTGTACAGCTACGTATGAATGCATGATAAAACCAAACCAAAAACGTAAATAAATTATTATTAATATCTCTTAACTAAATTTGATTAGTTAACTAATGCTATGGATACACACACGGAGATTATCTCCAATAAATCTTCTTCAGATCCAAATTTTACCCTGATACACACAAAATTGAAGATTAACAGCATTGAGAATTACTACTTTGGTTGTTATTGCACCATATTCTTACCTACTTCAGCGACATCTAGTTGTCGAAAGTCGGATCTTAGAAATCAGCCCTATAAAACAAGTACTTGTAGGTATAGAAATCTGTAGATATTTGGTATTTGAGACAGCTAGGATGAAAATGGTGAAGTAATAGTTGACTTGGAGTTATACGGCTGATACATTAGCGCAAATTCCGAATTAACTGCGCTTTTGGGAGTTAACTTGAGCATAATCTTCATTATAAACTCCCAAAAATTAAGAAGATTTGAGCAGTTTTAAAAAATTTGCACTGGCAACACTCTCTACATAAATAGACAACAACACCAAGAAACACTAGGAAATTAAGGGTATCTGACAGATAGGCGTCGCGCTGGTTTCTAAGATCCGACTTTCGAGATGTCGCTGAGGTAGGTAAGAATATAGTGCAATAACAACCAAAGTAGTAATTCTCAATGCTGTTAATCTTCATTTTTGTGTGTATCAGGGTAAACTTTGGATCTGATTAAAGAAGATTTATTGGAGATAATCTCCGTGTGTGTATCCATAGCATTATATGAATTCCCCACAGGGTTTGGAAACAGAATTTCTTTTTATGTAAGTATGTAATTCTGTCACAAATATTGTACGATTGAAAGAAACATGGCCGCTTGTCAAAAATTTTAAAAAATTATTTCAGTAGCGTACCGTATAAAAAATATGGGGTGTGTTGAATAAAATGTTGACAATCTGTTGCTCATCACAAGCTCATCATTCGCTACATGAAAATAAAGTATGCATTATTGTTGCATATTGCGGCGGGAGAAAATGTAATAGATCTTGAGAGAATTCAAACGATTTTAAGGGAATTTGGCGGTATGTTTCGATAAATTCGATGTTATCTTTATCGACTCTATTACCTTCATTCCTGCCGGAATAGCTGATAGACCCCATAATCACTTAAGTATCAGCATCAGAGCATCAATAAAGTAACTTAACTGCAATACTGCAGTAATATTGATAATAATATTAATGTTAATAAATTCAAAAACACGCATTCTACTAGCTTTCAGTTCTTTTCTTATACACAACGATATTTTCGAAATGCAATTTAACATTGGGAGTAGTTGCCCCACCAACCCCCATCTGTACATACCAGTTTATTGAATTTTTTTTTGTACACCGAAAGAAAAGTCGCTTGTAAAACTAACATTTCTGCTTTATCAATTTTACATTTCAGCAAAAAATGTCGTATTAATATTGAAAATTATCAAATAAACAGGATTCACGTTAAATTGATACGAAAGTTGCTGAATCAACATTACATGTATGACATTGTCATATCAATTTCTCATGTTAAGAATACATTACTTCGAAAAGTTTTATTTAACATTAAAAATTATGTAAACGACCAGTTTCACGTCAAATTGATAAAAAAACTTGTTGAGCCAACGTAGTACGTCATATCACTTTCATATAAATTTCTCATGTTAATACACATTACAAAAACTGCCAATCTCACATTTGTATAATATTCTCATGTTAAAACGACATAAACCACGCTGCAATTGACATTTATCACGTTCATAACACATTTCGAAAACCTGCTTCACGTAAAAATCCTATGAAAATTGTAATACTAACATTTGCAAAACTATCTCATGTTGAAATTACGCGAATTGACATGTTTCATGTTTATAACAAATTTTGACAACATGTTTCACGTAGCACGTTAGCATTTGTGTAGCTCTTTCATTCTAAAATGAAATAAATCGTGCTGCAGTTGACAATCAAGTTCGGTCGTTGTAAAATAATTTATTAACAAAAATAGTTAGCAGAAAACCAACTGTGAAAATTGAACGTGAAGTGAAAATGGGTGAAGAATGTTGTTTATTTGTGGAAAGCGTTTCGCCGGAAATGAAGGCCGCGGACCAGCATATGGTTTTTGAAGCATCGTCTGTAGGAATTGGTGCTAATGGAGAAAATTCATCTGTGCTACATTTACGAAGGAGCAACTGTAATAAATAAGAACTTTTAGTTCCTGTGTATTGCATAATAAAAATACAGTTTGCCGAAAAAACTTCTTTTATGTGCTTCCAAAAATGTTAAGTTTGTCACCTTATCAAATGTAATACATTTATTACATTAAATATGTACCTATTTCAAAAAAAGTTAATAAATTGACCAAATATAATATCATTTCGATGTGATTATCATTAATTTTATTTGTAGCTTCAACGTTATTCTCACGTAAGTATCAGTATTACATACTCTCACGTAAATATACATCATGGTCATGTTCATTTTACGTTTTTCCTGTAGGTACATACATTTCATGCCTATTATACATGAGTATCCCTTCAATAATGCATAATGGTCATGTCAACTTTACGTTTTTACGTTTCTTGTCAATTGTACATGAGAATGCCGTCATTAATACATGATGGTCATGTTCATTTTACGTTTCATGTCAATTGTACATGGGAATGCCGTCAATAATACATGATTGTCATGTTCATTTTACGTTTCATGTCAATTGTACATGAGAAAGCAGTCAATAATACATGATGGTCATGTTCATTTTACGTTTCATGTCAATTATACATGAGAATGCCCTCAATAATACATGATGGTTATGTTTATTTGACGTTTTCCTGTATGTTTTTACGTTTCATGTCAATTGTACATGAAAATGCCTTCAATAGTACATGTTGGTCATTTCAACGGCACGTTTTTCCTGTACGTTTTTACGTTTCATGTCAATTGTACAAGAGAATGCCGTCATTAATACATGATGGTCATGTTCATTTTACGTTTCATGTCAATTGTACATGAAAATGCCTTCAATAGTACATGTTGGTCATTTCAACTGCACGTTTTTCCTGTACGTTTTTACGTTTCATGTCAATTATACATGAGAATGCCCTCAATAATACATGATGGTCATGTTTATTTGACGTTTTTCCTGTACGTTTTTACGTTTTTTTTTGTGCATATCCATTTCACGTAGAAATGATATTTTCGAAATTGTAAAATTGACCTTTTTTCTTTTCAGTTGCATTTGGTAAACAAAAAATGTTAGTTTTACGGCGGTTTTTGATATTTTTTTCTTTCGGTGTATAATTGCTTACATTGAAATTCTGTGCTCCTGATACTTGTCAATTATTAAACACAACTTATTAGCGTGTGCTTAAATGTTAGTGAAAATGGGTGAAGAATGTTGTTTATTTGTGGAAAGCGTTTCGCCGGAAATGAAGGCCGCGGACCAGCATATGGTTTTTGAAGCATCGTCTGTAGGAATTGGTGCTAATGGAGAAAATTCATCTGTGCTACATTTACGAAGGAGCAACTGTAATAAATAAGAACTTTTAGTTCCTGTGTATTGCATAATAAAAATACAGTTTGCCGAAAAAACTTCTTTTATGTGCTTCCAAAAATGTTAAGTTTGTCACCTTATCAAATGTAATACATTTATTACATTAAATATGTACCTATTTCAAAAAAAGTTAATAAATTGACCAAATATAATATCATTTCGATGTGATTATCATTAATTTTATTTGTAGCTTCAACGTTATTCTCACGTAAGTATCAGTATTACATACTCTCACGTAAATATACATCATGGTCATGTTCATTTTACGTTTTTCCTGTAGGTACATACATTTCATGCCTATTATACATGAGTATCCCTTCAATAATGCATAATGGTCATGTCAACTTTACGTTTTTACGTTTCTTGTCAATTGTACATGAGAATGCCGTCATTAATACATGATGGTCATGTTCATTTTACGTTTCATGTCAATTGTACATGGGAATGCCGTCAATAATACATGATTGTCATGTTCATTTTACGTTTCATGTCAATTGTACATGAGAAAGCAGTCAATAATACATGATGGTCATGTTCATTCTACGTTTCATGTCAATTATACATGAGAATGCCCTCAATAATACATGATGGTTATGTTTATTTGACGTTTTCCTGTATGTTTTTACGTTTCATGTCAATTGTACATGAAAATGCCTTCAATAGTACATGTTGGTCATTTCAACGGCACGTTTTTCCTGTACGTTTTTACGTTTCATGTCAATTGTACAAGAGAATGCCGTCATTAATACATGATGGTCATGTTCATTTTACGTTTCATGTCAATTGTACATGAAAATGCCTTCAATAGTACATGTTGGTCATTTCAACTGCACGTTTTTCCTGTACGTTTTTACGTTTCATGTCAATTATACATGAGAATGCCCTCAATAATACATGATGGTCATGTTTATTTGACGTTTTTCCTGTACGTTTTTACGTTTTTTTTTGTGCATATCCATTTCACGTAGAAATGATATTTTCGAAATTGTAAAATTGACCTTTTTTCTTTTCAGTTGCATTTGGTAAACAAAAAATGTTAGTTTTACGGCGGTTTTTGATATTTTTTTCTTTCGGTGTACAATCTTAAATTGGATTAAAAGCTCGTGTTTCAATCATCTCCTGAAGCATTGGAGAGCGCTTAGCAGCGCATGAAACAAATAACAATTTGAAAAGTTTGTAACTAATCTAAAGTTTTCAAACAGAAACCAAGATACTAGAGTTGCAGATGCTTATAATTTCTCACATGTCAAATTTGTTTTTATTTTCATTGGACATCTTTCATTTGCCGGCAGAAGCAATTTCGCTACAAAAAAAAAATAAAAAAAAATTCTCAAGCTTAATCATTCCGATAGAAAGTGTCAAACTTTTTTTTGGCGCTCTAATGTTCCCGTATATTTTTGGTAATACATCAAAACGCTCTATGTAAGGTTTGTGATTTTTGAGTTCTTTGGAAAATTAGGTGTATTTTAATGTACATTTACTTTTTTTTGCCCCACGAATCAATCTTTCAACTATCTTTTTTCAAACGGCGACGTAGAATAAGAGAAAGATGCATTAATTGTGCACTTAAACGCGAAAGAATAATATTGACATAGAACGTTTTGCAGTATGAAAAAAAAATTTTCAAACTTTTTATATCTACATACATATAAATACTGCTACAAACATACATACATTTTTCAAAATTTCATTTTTGTATATCTACCTACACAAATATTCTCTTTTTTTTTAAATATCAAAGAAATGAAGCAAATAAATTGGCGAAAATGGCAGGTACCACTTAAACCTGCATGCGAATTACAGTAGAACTTTGCTGCCTTATTACCCGGGTAAAACCCGAGTAAAAACTGGGAACCCGATTTAATCGTTAGTATTCGATTAGTGACAGCTAGTCGACAAGCTGAAATCGAATATCTGCTATTCGATTTTCAAACAGCACAAAAGTTGGTAATCGACTACTCGACTAATCGACTAGTCGAGTAATCGATTAGAATCAAGAGCCCTAATTTTTATGTTAGCTTTAAATCCAAAAATGATGGAACAATTTTAAAATTAAGGTTGGCTCTTTTACGTCGCCTTGAAAGTTTTTACTTGATGGGGTGAAAGCATTCATCATTTGCTTCAGTAAAATATACATAGGATTTTCGGGATTTAGTTTTCCTGATGATTTTGACTAAAACCTTTATAGGGACTAAAATGTAGAGTTATGTTTAGAGGTAGCGACAAAGAACAACAGATAGAACCCAAGTTTCATGTAGATACCATTCAATATACAAAAGGGTTGAAAAAATCACAGCGAGTATCTCTTTTAAATGAAATGCAAAACTTTTGAGATATTTTCAAAATGCCATTTTTATGCTCTTACTATTATATTGTTGTTAACAGCTTTAGAAGTTCACATCACAAATTCATATGAAAGAAATTTCATAAACTTCCGCTCATGATTCTTATATTTTGCCTAAAACTGTAGAAACTGAATTTTCATTTCAGCTTTTTTTATTTGCTTACATATAAATTCTGTGCGCCTGGTACATGCTTACAGTAGAAGTTTGCCATATGATGCCCGGGTATATTATTAGAATCATCAGCCCTAGTACCTACCCACCATTCCTCAGTTTCTACCACCCTAATGTAACGACCTAATGTCAGTTAATTGAAGACCGTAAAAGATTTACAATTTTTACGGTCTTTAAATTGCGGTTATTGGATCGGTACAATGGGGTGGTAGCAACTGAGATATGGTGGGTAGGTACCACAACGGAGCGCCTGAGATCAATGAGCTTTTTTTTAAGGAAAAATTGGTGTATCACACTTTTAACATGAACATTAATAAAAATTGGATTCGCGTTTGTGAATAAGAACTACACCGTGCATTCTCGAATTTATGTAAGAACGTACTTCTTCTCGATCATCTTCACAAATGTATGCATATGGTGCGTGAATAATTCGCGAATTCATTTAAGAAACTTCTTGCAGTTTGTGACATATTTTCAGAAGTTTTCCGCAAAACAAGAATGCATGCGGCTTTTATAATATACTAGCTGACACATAGTATAGTACTAAGGCTGCGACATGGTATAGTACTTAGGGCTTTAGGGAAGCTTCATTCAGAAGTTATTAATAAAAATCCATCAGCAACTTCATTTGTTTTGTTTCAATGCTTGTGTGAATATGCCACAAACTGCAATAAGTTTCTTAAGGGTATTCGCGGATTATTCACGCTACATATGCATACGTTTATGAAGATGAACGAGAAGAAGTACGTTCTCCAATAGATTCCAGAATGCATTTGTAGATGATTCGCGAATGCATTCATGAACGTGAATGATGTGGATTTTTTGTGGCGTTCTTATTCACGAACGCGAATGCAAATTTTTTTAATGTTCATGTTTGTGAATGCGAGTGAACGAGAGTGAATGTTTCCGAACCCTGTTTAAAAGCAAGATAAAAAAATGAAAAAAAAAAAATAAAAAAGTAAAAAAGGCAATGTCAGAGTAGCTTCTTATTTTAAATCACGAGCTTCTATATAAAAAAAATTCTCGAAATAATCCCGAAAATAATTGGAAAAAAATATATATACATACATACTGAATGGAACCAACACATTTCTAGTTACACGGATTATCCATAAACCTTTTTTTATTTTAATTGATTCCACAAGGGGATAATAAATTGCATAACGGTTGCAAGATGATTTTTTTCCAGTTTCATATCCCTATTCAATTTAAACAAATGAAAAAAAGAACAATACAAATTATAAGACAAAATAATTCGCCTACAACCATTTTCAGTTTGAATCACTTTTGAAATTCTTAAGGGTCGAATACATAAAGCTTTGTTAACCTCACCTGACATTTGCTACCTCAAAACTTTGCGTCCAACTTTAGAGGTATGTTACAACGAACGCCTTGACTCTTCTCTTTTATACATTTGTTTTCGTTATTTATTTCTTTGCATTCATAGTGTTTTGGTTAATTTATTAATTTAATAGAGAAAAAATTAATTAATTATTATTTCCTCCAACTTTTTATTCTTTAATTAAAGCAAATTCATCAACATCTGATTGTCAAAGCAAGCAAAGCAAGCAAAATTTGAGAGTTTGCCTAATTTTAACCTTGCTTCAACTTTGAGGTCTCCAATTTGCCATGCTTCGTTTAAATACGTATACTGAACATTTCTGTCAAAGTCAAAGTTTGAGGTAAAGTCAAAATAAAGCTTTATGTAACTGACCCATTAGGGACTTGGCTTTAAAAAGTATACCTTTATTTTAACTGACCGTTTTCTACACAAAAAAAAAGTATTTGAATGGAAATGCCGTAAAAATGTTTAACGTTAAGGAGCGGTAACTATTTTTTAGCTTTTTAAAAATCCAGGAGCTATGGATGCTGTAAATACCAAGTTTGAGGAAACGCCAATACACACAGTGGTGGCCATATTGCACACCTAGATCTAAACAACGATAAACTCAAAAAATCCTTTTTTCAGGAAACGTGAAAACCTGATTACTTCAATTATGTGGGCCGCAGGATTTTCCTGCATTGGTCAAGAAGTCAATTTGTTAACCAAAGAAAATACGCTGCCAATTGCACAACAACAAAAACTGGGCGATTTTTTTTTTTGACATTTGTATTTTTCTTTGTTTCGACATTTATTCAGGGTGACCAGAGCAAAGAAAAAAAATCAGACGAAGATAATAAAAACTCCATAAACATGCGTTTGTGGAACTTGGGAACAATCTTGCTATATTTTATTTTAATACAGAGCTTGCAAAATAGATGTACAAGCAGTCAATATAAAAAAATTAATAGGGGACTCATCAAACCTTTATACGAGTACACCTTATAAAGCGTGTAAACGTATAAATTTATCAAGTGTGTAAATGAACTGTCAAAATTTGTATGGAACGCAGTTTACACGAATTTTGGTGTGTAGAAGAGTGCGTAAATTTATCCAAGGTAATGACGCCTTTCGACATGTATTTTTTTTTAATGCATCCAATGCACACTGGACAAAAATAGAAGAATATGCTGAAAATGGGTATAAAATTACTTTTTAATGAGAATTTCGAAATAAAAAGGGTTTGTTTGACATCAAGTACACATAAATTTATCTAGGGCGTTCATCTAACTGACCTGAAAAATTTATAAACTTACGCATTTCGTGAACTTATAAGGTTTGACGAATCCCCCCGTCCGGCGGGTAGTCCGTCTTTTCCAGGCGCTTTGTTGTTTTTGAGCCGGGATATAGCTATCCTCACTTCATCATAGTCAGGTGGTGGGACGACTTTTCCATCGTCAGGGATTGGGGTATCGGGTTCGACGTCTCCCTCGCAATTTAGCAGTGAGGAGAAGTGCTCCCTCCATAATTTAAGTACACTCTGTACGTCGGTTACCAGGTCGCCATTATTGTCCTTACAGGAACTTGCCCCGGTCTTAAAACCTTCCGTCATCCGCCGGATCTTTTCATAGAATTTTCGGGCATCATTCCTGTCAGCCAGCATCTCAAGCTCCTCACACTCACGCCTTTCGGCCTCACGTTTCTTTTTTCTGAAAAGGCGTCTCTCTTCCTTCTTTGCCTCACGATAGCGTTGCCATACACTGCGGGTTGCGCCCGTTCGCAACGTCTCCCTGTAGGCAGCGTCCTTTTTGTCCGAGGCAGTGCTGCATTCCTCATCGTACCAGTTGTTTTTGCGGGCTCGCTGGAACCCTATAGTGGCCTCAGCGGCAGTACGTAATGAGTGAGAGATATGCTTCCATTGCTCGGTTGCATCGTTAGGTCGAGGATTGCTCTCCGATAGCAGGTGTGAGAGTCGAGTGGAGAAATTGTCAGCTGTCTGTGTCGTGCGCAGCTTCTCGACGTCAAACTTTCCTTCCGTTACTGTGCGCACTTTCTTTGCTACACAGAGGCGTGTGCGTATCTTGGCTGCAACAAGATAATGGTCCGAGTCGATATTGGGACCACGAAGGGTACGCACGTCCAGAACGGTGGAGCTATGTCTGCCGTCGATCATGACATGATCAATCTGGTTTCTTGTTCTTTGATCAGGAGACAGCCATGTGGCTTGGTGTATTCGTTTATGCTGGAACCTGGTACTACTGATGACCATATTGCGAGCAGCGGCGAAATCAATCAACCTAGTGCCGTTGGGGGATGTTATATCATGGAGACTAAATTTTCCAACTGTTGGACCAAAGACTCCTTCCTTGCCCACCTTCGCATTAAAGTCGCCGAGCACGATTTTGATATCATGGTGGGGGCAGCGCTCATAAGTCTGTTCAAGTTTATCGCAGAAGGAGTCCTTCTCTGCGTCGTCCGTCTCCTCAGTCGGCGCATAGGCGCAGATAAATGTTATGTTGAAAAATTTCGCTTTGATGCGGATCGCAGCGAGACGCTCGTCCACGGGGGTGAACGCTAGTACTTGGCGGCGAAGTCTCTTTCCCACCACGAATCCTACACCACGCGCTTTGCCGCGTGTCTGGCCACTGTAGTATACGTCACAAGGTCCGATGGTCGTCTTTCCTTGTCCCGTCCATCGCATTTCCTGCAGGGCGGTGATGTCAGCCTTTGCGTTAACGAGGACATCAACCAGTCGGGCAGCGGTACCATCCCTTGAAAGGGTCCGGACATTCCAGGTACATGCCCTAATATCCTTCTCGTGGTCCTTATTTCGTTTTGCCGGGTCGTCAACATTAAAGGGGGTTCTCATCCGAGGCTTTTCTTTGCTTTTCATTGGAATAAAGTTTTTCCGTGGCGGGTCCCAAATTAAATTAAATATAAAGAGGTAAAAGTTTCCAAAAGCGTGCTGATTTTGACAATTTTTTTGCGCATTCTTTCTTCATATAATCACGCAATGATTTTCTTTTGTATGAGAAAAATGGCAAAATTTGTCCGAAAAAAATTTAAAAAATCAGTGCGATTTCGGGCGACTTGAGGCTTTTATCCGATTTTTTCTAGAGAGCCCAGGTCAAAAGTTAAAATTTTAACCTAAATTTTGCAGAGTTGTTATGGCTTTTGCGTAAAGCATGAAACATTCATTACAACATAAGTGATATTTGTAAACGAAATTAGGCAACATGTAATATGAAAGAGCCTAAATATTGAAACTCGCCGTTATAACCGGTTGCAAATGATATGGCCACCACTGTACAAATGTACATTCCCAAATTCGAGGTTATTAAAAAAATCGTTGATGAGTTGCTGCTGCTACCAAGCTGTAGCTGTGGTCCTTATCCACATTTCCCCAAGGTTTGCTTGTAAATCTGATACTTTGTATAACCAAGTAAAAAAGCAATTTTTAATAGCGAATACAGCACTTGGAATCTACTTTCGGGTAAATAATAAACAAAAATTAAATGAATTTAATCTGCAATTTGTCCTAAGTATTTATGGACATTGTAATAGGAGAGGAACAAAAATTAATTATTTATATTAGGGGTCTTCTCTCTAAATTTTTTTCATAAAAAACACAGGAAATTTACACACTATTATCAAAATTGGAAAATTTTCTTTAAAATTTTTTTTTTCACGAAACATCAAAGAGCGTGTGTTTTTTGTTCTTGCATTTTGCAATTTTGACAATAGTGTGTCAAATTCTTGTGTTTTTCATGGAAAAAATTTAGAGAGAATACCCCTATTGTTTCTTGAAATAAAGTTCTGAAATTTTTAGAGTATTTTTTTGGCCATTTCGGAAAATAGTATCAATATGAATTTTAAATAATAAAAAGTCGTTTTTTAATTGTCCCACTCTCAAGGACACGTATGTATGTATGTAAGTGTAAACTCGTTTTGCTGAAATGTTTCAAATCTTAACAACTTAAGCACAAATAAATGCATTAAGTTTGTGCATGTCATTTAAACAAAACAAGTGGTTTACGTACTACTTTAACTAGTTTTTAGATATAACTCTTGTATATAGAAATAATAATCATTATTGAAAACATTTTTTATTTACTTAATGGGTTAGAATATGCCACTATATTTACTTAAATACATGCAAATTTAGAAAAAAGAAATTAAAATTGCTTTCATGAAAATGTGTATTTTGAGAAAAATTTACCCACGCGCTGCAGGAACCAGACAAGCCGACACATGTTTCTATGATACTGGAATTACATCTCTTCATAGACTTTTCTTCCCGGCATTGTGAGAGTCGAACTCACAACACTGTAGTGACTTGTATGATAGAAGGTCTAACACCTTAGGCCACTACCCAGCTTGAAGGTAACCCTTCTCAGTGTCCATTTATGCATATATTTATACTTTCATATAGAACATTTTTTTTTTAATTTCAATGCTAACTTATATGAAAGATTTGCGAATTTTAGGACTTGGTGTGAAACCTATGAAAAAATTTTCTATGCTCAATAAAGTACGAATATTTTTTCATTTATAACATTTATGGTGGAATTCTGTAAGCTGTATCTAGTCCCTAATAGAGACATTTCGTGGTCTATTTCAAATTTGATACAATTTGGTATTTAGTAAGGTATCTGATTTCTCTAGTCTAAAGAAAAAATCACTAATTTGAGACCGGGCTACAAGCAGGTGACAAACGAAATTAATTAAAGAATATTGGGTAAAAAACTGGAAAAATTAAAAAAAAGTGAATTTACGAATTAGAAGTATTTATATGTTTAAAAAAAGTCAATTAAATTTGAAAAAATTAAATAAAAAAATAAAAATTTACTGTTAGCGGACCGGCACTTGAACCTGCGACCTCCCGCGTCATAATCCGGACGCTTAACGCCTCGGCTACATCGAAATCTATAGGGCGCGTGTCAAATGAGTTACTTAAAATGTATGCACTTTTTGTATTCACGACACCTTAAAATGAGCGAGAGAGAGACTGTGGTAGATTTCTTGTGACTTTCTCTTATAGAATACCGGAATCATCTCAAGTCACAAAAATTATATCTAATGAAATATCTCAAATTTAGTGACTTGATATGAGACAGAATTACCGAATACTGGTATTAAACTCTTTTGTTGCTTTTGACTTGTAATATATTGCTGTAAATACCGACGGTATTGTGAAGCAATTTTCGGGATTGTATGAAAATTTGTATTTTGAGAAAAATTTACCCACGCGCTGCAGGAACCAGACAAGCCGACATATGTTTCGATGATACTGGAATTACATATCTTCATGGACTTTTCTTCCCGGCTCTGTGAGAGTCGAACTCACAACACTGTAGTGACTTGTATGCTAGAAGGTCTAGCACCTTAGGCCACTACCCAGCTTGAAGGCAAACCCTTCTCAGTGTCATATATTTATACTTTCATATAGAACATTTTTTTTAATTTCAATGCTAACTTATATGAAATATTTGCTAATTTTAGTTAAAACTATATACACTGATTTACTCTAGTTTTATACAGACATCCCAGCAAACATTTAGGCTTGAGTTACGTTAGATCTCAAGTTGAGAACTAAGGAGCTTCTTAAACCTCAAGCGTTGTTTCTCAACAGGAAAACCACTTGAGAACGATGGCGTTGAGAAAGGGATAGTTCTCAACTTGTACTCCAATGGGATTCTCTAATTGGACTCAAGGGTATGAATGCGACTCTGAAAATAAATACCGAAAAATATAAACCATTGTTTTTCTAAGCGAAAACGCCATGAATTAGTTGACAACAATTTTTATTTACATAAATTTTAGTTTAAGCTCTTCAAATTTAATTGAATATTAGAAGCTGGAGATTGGAGAATGATGTTGGATATCAACTTGAGAACTACAAAGTTATTAAAATATCTCTAAGGTTGGACAATACTTGGAGAATGATGTTGGATGTCAACTTGAGAACTACAATGTTATCCAAGGTTGGAGAAAAATTGGAGAATTGTGTTGGATATCAACTTGAGAACTTGCGGTTGGAGAAAAAGTTGAGCCATGAAAATGTGTATTTTGAGAAAAATTTACCCACGCGCTGCAGGAACCAGACAAGCCGACACATGTTTCGATGATACTGGAATTACATCTCTTCATAGACTTTTCTTCCCGGCATTGTGAGAGTCGAACTCACAACACTGTAGTGACTTGTATGCTAGAAGGTCTAACACCTTAGGCCACTACCCAGCTTGAAGGTAACCCTTCTCAGTGGCCGATTCCTTGGAAACTGTTATATTTGTGTCCTCCGACTTTAATGCCAAAAATTTATAACAAACCGTAATATTTTAAATAAAATGATATGCAGTCTTATATATCTCAACGAAATTTAATCATTTAATAGCACCGACTACTTTTAATCACACAAAAAAGAAAAAATGTCACAATTTATAGTGTCCCTTTGCCGAGGTCATGTAATTTTATTGGCATTATATGCTATAAATTGTGATCAAACAAAATTTCCATAAGCAAGCTTTGAAGAGCATAAAGAGCGTAACAATATGCCACAAAAAGTCGATGTGAAATATATCAGTTTCCAGAAAAGTCCAATAAGTACATATAAATTTACAGAAAATACTGAGCCTTAATCTTAACTCTTTTGGTCACTAATGCCCTTTTCCTGCCCGAACCTGGCTTATCAGTAGCACCTAATTCCTTCTTAAAGTTTTTTAACACCATAGAAAAAAATTTAAGTCCTTTCCAAAAAAATAAAACTGGTATAATTAAGAAGTGAATGCCTCTCAATGACGCATGCCCAATAAGGTTCATTCATTGTCAATTAGTGGCAAAAAAATGACGTCAAAACCGGAAAAACCGAAAAAAATTTCAAAAATTTCAACTTCTCGCGTGGAAACATGTCATACCCTTTCAAATGAACAACACACTGTATATATTTCGAAAGTGTCAACAATTCTTTACCCAAAACCGTTGAGAATTTCAAAATCGGTTGAAAATTAGATTTTAAATGATTTTTTCTTCAACGAAAACTCTGAAAAAACCCGTTTTTTGGCCTTAAAACCAGATTTTTGGGGCGTTACAAATATTTTGAAGGGCCTTTCGTGTATAACTCGACCAGATGAACAATCTCTACTAGGTCGCTTTAAAAGTGTATTGTTATTGTTGTTGTTGTTGTAACGAGGTGTAGCCCTGCCCGACGCGTACTTCTCTTAAGCCTAAATGGTCATCAATGTCTTCCAACGGGAGTCCTAGGAAACTAGCTGTTTCAACAGGGTTGTACCAAAGGCAGATGGGTGTTAAAAGAGTGGGCTCCGCAGAGCAAGTGAATAGGTGGTTCGGGTTATTGGGGGACGAGCCGCATGCCGGACATTCATTCGGCACATCGGGGTTCAGTCTGGATAAGTAGGAGTTTAATCTACTACAAAATCCAGAGCGTAATTGAGCCAGAGTGATACTTGTCTCTCGAGGGAGATGACGCTTCTCTACAGAAATGTTAGGTGTTGAGGCATGCAAAACAGCATTCACCGGACAGAGCTCGACCTGGTGGTCTACAGACGTGTCATGCCTTGAAGCATGGCCCGCTTATGCACCTCTGGATCAAACGGCGTTGTTACAAGGGGCCGGCTCTCATCAAAATGTTTACGTAGATGCGTCCTTACAGTCCTAGGAGGCGGAGTTAGCTCAAACAGTTGCCTATTGGGATGCTGCGATTGGCAGCATTTCAACGGGTACTGCTTTTTTAGAATTTCATTGCGCTCCTTAACTGGGAGAATTTCCGCCTCATGATGTAAATGAGATATAGGAGACATAAGGACTCCAATGAACTCCTGCAAGCCCCGGTGACCATATCAGTGACGCATATTTCAGGATCGCCGAACTATTGCCTTGTAAGTTACCAACAACGTTTCTTTGTCTTTACCCCAAGTACTGCCGGCTAGTGACTTGAGGATTTTGTTGCAGCTCTGTAGTTTAGAGACAATTGCAGTTGAATGGGCGGCGAAAGTGTGCATGATGTCGAAAGTCACTCCCACTCGCCTGCATGGATTTCTAACTCCATGCCAACTTGCGCTGTCCATGTCACGATTTTATTGATTTTAGAGCACAGCTCATCGACCGAAGTGCCTGTTACCAGTATCGTGCAGTCGTCTGCGTAAGAAACAATTGTAACTTCTGGTGGAGGAGGCAGTTTCGAAAAGTAGAAGTTAAAAAATAACGGGGAAAGGACACCACCCTGAGGTACCCCTTGTTTGATCTTACTGGCTTTGGATTTTTTGTTCCTGAACACAACAGACGACCGCGACCACTTAGATAATTGGCGGACCAATGCTTAAGACAGGTGGGAGTGACGAGTCTTTCAAATCGGACACCAGCTGCCCATGATTAACTGTGTGAAAAGCTTGAGACAGATGTTATGGTCGCCCTACTATCTTTTTAGAATTGTATCGCATTTTGTTTGCAACAAAATTTGTCGCATGCGATACAATTAATATGATGATGATACAAGTGGTTAGGCCACTGGCCTAAGACAGTTTTAGTGTGCAAAAAGCTCTTAAATCTCTCAATCCAAAAATTGGATGAAAGAAATGGCACTTATTTGATACGGATTGCGACTAACTTTAGGTTGTTTGTCAGAAATAGAAGCCCAAAGGTAGAGCTGAGGGTATAAAAGAGCTTGAGCGACTACAGTTAGCCTCTTTTGCGGAATTCATCATAGCATTTTGTTTGCAACAAAATTTGTCGCATGCGATACAATTAATATGATGATGATACAAGTGGTTAGGCCACTAGCCTAAGACAGTTTTAGTGTGCAAAAAGCTCTTAAATCTCTCAATCCAAAAATTGGATGAAAGAAATGGCACTTATTTGATACGGATTGCGACTAACTTTAGGTTGTTTGTTAGAAATAGAAGCCCAAAGGTAGATCTGAGGGTATATAAGAGCTTGAGCGACTACAGTTAGCCTCTTTTGCGGAATTCATCATCAGACCATCGGATTGAACGGACGGTCCAATTACACCTACTCATTTATTCATAGGAAACTCGTGGCTTGGTCATATTAGCATAGGTAAGTCAATTTAAGCTTAGGAACTCGTATTCCAAATAAATCAACCAGAACCTTTCTTTTGTCCGTAGATCATTTTGGAAACCAAACCTTTGTCCACACCAATCGTCCTAAACGTAGCTACAAGCCACTTGGAAAAGTTAATCGCCATAAAGGTTAGGGACGGGTGTCGCATAATTTTTTCCTTGGGCCAACGACTTGTCCAAGCCTTCATTTTATGCTAGAGCAACGATTTGCCCAAGGCCATCACAATCCCAGCAAATCATACAAAAGGAACGAGTCCTTTAGAGAACCAAGCTCATCTTAAAGTTCCATAAGTGCACCTGCAGCCACTAGCATCATCGCTCATACATTTGTCCGCAGAAAGTGCTTGAGTTTTCCTGCCCCCACGAAATCAACGTGATATAGTGCACAGTGATTAACCCTCTGTAACGTTTTGTAGACCACAGGCAACATACCAATTCACCTCCTTTAATTCAAGCTGCTTTTACTTTTTTGTTTTTCAAAGCATTGTAAACTGTAGTCTACATTCCGTTCTTTCAGCCAAAAACAAACAAACAAATGAAATACCGTTACATTTTGCAAAGTAATTGATTTCGTCAGTGAAGTGAAAAATTTCGCATACTGCGCATGTGCTTAATATTAAAAAAATTAATAAAAATAGTTTTTAACGTTTTTGTGGTTATTTTTTGTGAAAATATATAAGGTAAGTGTTCAAAGATTACGGGGGTGCTATTTTTTGCTTTAAAATCCTCGGTATTTTTGCATTGGGCGGTATTTAGTGTTTGTGTCTTGTAAGCTACATTATGCAGAAAGAGAAAATATCTTATATGAAAAGGTGAATACATTCGTTATTATTTTGTTTCAGTATGACTCATCGACTACGATCTCTTACCGACAACGAGATCGCATATGGTCTGCAAGATGATTCCGCAAGTGAGGATGGTTTAGACTTTGATGCCGAAAGCTTGGCTGATCCTGACTTCGACCCAGATTTGCTGTCGGATTTCGGAGAACTGAATGAAGAAACTCTTGCTGGGGAATCCGATATGGATGAGTTAGTAGAGTACGTGAACGATGACGACAGTAACTTCATTCCTGTAGAAGAGGAGATTCCAAGTACTTCCGCTCCTCCATCAAAACGACAAAAGCCTAACAAGCTTACATTGCTTTGGAAGAAAAAGAACTTAGAACTGAACTCAGAACAGCTGGCTTTTCATGGAAACGATTCATTGCCATCTGATATCTTGGAACTCGAAAACCCCATTCAGTTCTTTCTGTATTTATTTCGACCAGAACTTATAAAGAGAATTTCGGAAGAGACAAACATCTATTTGGTACAGAAAGATCCAAACAACACTTTTCGTGTATCTGAGGAAGAAATCCGACAGTTTATAGGTATCTTATATCTCATGTCACTTGTCCAGCTACCCAGGGTTACGAACCATTGGAGTTGCATACTGGGCACATCTCTAATTCAGCAGACAATGCCTTCTAATAAGTTTGAAAAGATACGGCAACACCTTCATTTCAATGACAACACTAAATTGCTTCCTAGGAGCCACCCTGACGCTGACAGACTTTTCAAAATTCCTCCAGTAGCAGACTCTTTAAACGAAGCATTCGCCAAAGTTCCATTAGAAAGACGGCTTTGCGTCTCACGCGGTGTGTGAGAAATGTGGCGTTGCTTTATGTTATACCAAAAACAAAAATTGTTTCAAAAACTTCCACCTCGCCTAATCGTCAATCTATTTTCTTATATTTTCTTGAATTTTCTTTACCACTGTTACTCATTGTTGCCTGTAAGCCACACTCCCCTTTTTGTAAAAATATGCCTACAGAATAAATAATAAAAAAAAAAATAATTAAACGTATTTTTTTTATTCATAAATCTATCCGTTTTTATTAAAAAAAATTCAATTGAAGGTTATGAGTTATAGAGGGTTAAAAATACGATTTTTTTTGCGATTAAAAGCTATTTTGTGACAGTTTGAAAGGAAAAGGCTTAGTTTTGTCCAACCGGGAATCTTAATTAAAAGAAAAAAATCTTAATTTTTGTGCGAAATTTAAATATTAATTTTGAATAAATCTGGTTTTTGTTTTAGTGGTCTTGCATTTTTACATATAAGTAAGAATTTTGTGAGCTATAGACCGGGATAATAATTCCTATTGAAATTTCATGTTGAATTATTATGTTTTTGGTTTGGAAGAAAACTCAAATAAAAGCTACAAACAACATTACACGCTATAGTTATAGTACTATTTCACGCTGGCGAAAGCTTCCGAGCGGGCTTTGATCTCGGTTGCTTCAACTTCTACTGACGGCAGTCTAACCTCTAGGCTGTACCGTGTATGTTTGTATGCTGGCTTAACTAGAGTTTTTAATCAATTTGTTTCTGCTTCCAACAATGCTATTTAGGCAGGGACTTTGTTTTTAATACAATTGTTTTATTAAATGCCGCGTGCTCTCGGCTAGTAAAAATCAGTACGAATTAGTTCGTAGATCGCTTTCGCCAGCGTGAAATAGTACTATAACTATAGCGTGTAATGTTGTTTGTAGCTTTTCTTTGAGTTTTCTTCAAAACAAAAACATAATAATTCAACATGAAATTTCAATAGGAATTATAGACCAAGATCCCAGAGCCTAAAAACGTCACTTATTTTATAATGGATGAAACCAATACCGATCGATAGTCCTCCCCGAATCTAGAAAGAATGTGAAAATTTTAAAGCTGTACCTATGACAAGGGCCTAGGAATTGGGGGCCAAAGTCGCCAAAAAATTACCCTAACTTCACTTATTTTATAATGGATGATTTTCACATATTTGACGTAGATTACCACCCCGCGATATCAAGTGTTGTTAGACCCGTACCAGTGACAAGGCTCCAGCCAGACACCCCCTACGCCAATTACACTCGGGCAAGCCCTAAACGACTGTTCTGAAAATGGTCTTTATTATCCGTTGCTAGTATTGCCAGTTTAAAGGATTTGTCTCTATTTTTGGGATTTTTCGAAAGGAGCTCTCCTGAAAAGCTCGGGATTTCCACATATCAGAACAAGTACAAAAATTTCCAAATAAGCATTGATTTTCAAATGACTTAAATTGACTTAACTATTTTGAATGGAGATGAAAGGATTAGCTCTAAAACATTAGGAAGGTTTGTAAAGGGGTGGGCAAATTTGCTTTAATCGATAAATAGGGAAGAATTTCAAGTGATTCTGTTGAAAGAAGTCAAACTAATGATGATTACATGTTTTTGGTATATATGTAGTTTTGGATGGTGCACTTCCTTGGACTCATTCTAATACTGGCTACAAACGAATGTTTTCAATGGCCCCTGTTATTTACACGACAAAAAGATATATGTAACGAGAGCAGACATGTTGCTGCATAACCGCCATTACCTTTTCAGGATTTATCATCTAACTCTTCTAATTAAGGCCATAGAAAGCTAGGGGTTGGAACACAAAGAGTTTGCTCTTAGAGGGGCCCGGTCTGTCGAGCAGTTAAAAAGATGATTTGTGCAGAACAGAGCTGGGTAAGATCAATTCAATTACAATTATTACATTCCTCACTAACTGAAAAATGTTATCAATTCTTTTCATGAAAAGAAAAGGATTTGATTACATTTCAATTCCAAAAAAAAAAAGAAAATACCAAAAGTATTTCATCGTTTTGAGAATCAAGTACAAGGTATTTTGACTTGGAATCGAAAAAAAATTACTTTGTGAAAATGTAATTGCCGCGTCATTACTTTTGAAAAGAATTGAAAATGTAAATGTAATTGACTTGGAATCGAAAAAAAATTACTTTGTGAAAATGTAATTGCCGCGTCATTACTTTTGAAAAGAATTGAAAATGTAATTGAACACTTATTGGAGGTAAACTAGAAATATCTTGATCATAAAGAAGATAAGACCAACGCGCTTTTTTGATTACCCGCATAAAGGATATGCTTTTATTTGCTAAATAAGAAAGATAATATTTAAAAAAAATGTATGTTGTGTAGCCATACTACATTTTTTTTTAATATTATCTTTCTTATTTAGCAAATAAAAGCATATCCTTTATGCCGGTAATCAAAAAAGCGCGTTGGTCTTATCTTCTTTATGATCAAGATATTTCTAGTTTACCTCCAATAAGTGTTCAATTACATTTTCAATTCTTTTCAAAAGTAATGACGCGGCAATTACATTTTCACAAAGTAATTTTTTTTCGATTCCAAGTCAAAATACCTTATACTTGATTCTCAAAACGATGAAATACTTTTGGTATTTTCTTTTTTTTTTTGGAATTGAAATGTAATCAAATCCTTTTCTTTTCATGAAAAGAATTGATAACATTTTTCAGTTAGTGAGGAATGTAATAATTGTAATTGAATTGATCTTACCCAGCTCTGTTCTGCACAAACCATCTTTTTAACTGCTCGACAGACCGGGCCCCTCTAAGAGCAAACTCTTTTTGTTCCAACCCCTAGCTTTCTATGGCCTTAATTAGAAGAGGTAGATGATAATTCCTGAAAAGGTAATGGCGGTTATGCAGCAACATGTCTGCTACACAACATACATTTTTTTTAAATATTATCTTTCTTATTTAGCAAATAAAAGCATATCCTTTATGCCGGTAATCAAAAAAGCGCGTTGGTCTTATCTTCTTTATGATCAAGATATTTCTAGTTTACCTCCAATAAGTGTTCAATTACATTTTCAATTCTTTTCAAAAGTAATGACGCGGCAATTACATTTTCACAAAGTAATTTTTTTTCGATTCCAAGTCAAAATACCTTGTACTTGATTCTCAAAACGATGAAATACTTTTGGTATTTTCTTTTTTTTTTTGGAATTGAAATGTAATCAAATCCTTTTCTTTTCATGAAAAGAATTGATAACATTTTTCAGTTAGTGAGGAATGTAATAATTGTAATTGAATTGATCTTACCCAGCTCTGTTCTGCACAAATCATCTTTTTAACTGCTCGACAGACCGGGCCCCTCTAAGAGCAAACTCTTTGTGTTCCAACCCCTAGCTTTCTATGCCTTAATTAGAAGAGGTAGATGATAATTCCTGAAAAGGTAATGGCGGTTATGCAGCAACATGTCTGCTCTCTTTACATATATCTTTTTGTCGTGTAAATAACAGGGGCCATTGAAAACATTCGTTTGTAGCCAGTATTAGAATGAGTCCAAGGAAGTGCACCATCCAAAACTACATATATACCAAAAACATGTAATCATCATTAGTTTGACTTCTTTCAACAGAATCACTCGAAATGCTTCCCTATTTATCGATTAAAGCAAATTTGCCCACCCCTTTACAAACCTTCCTAATGTTTTACAGCTAATCCTTTCATCTCCATGCAAAATAGTTAAGTGGTAAATCAATTTAAGTCATTTGAAAATCAATGCTTATTTGGAAATTTTTGTACTTGTTCTGATATGTGGAAATCCCGAGCTTTTCAGGAGAGCTCCTTTCGAAAAATCCCAAAAATAGAGACAAATCCTTTAAACTGGCAATACTAGCAACGGATAATAAAGACCATTTTCAGAACAGTCGTTTAGGGCTTGCCCTAGTGTAATTGGCGTAGTTGGCCTTCAGTATACATAGTTGTATTTCGTGACTTATACGGTATGTAAGCAAATAGTTACGTTGAGTTTTTTTTTGGTAGAATTAAGTATGTGCTGTAAGATAAGTGCTCGTTAATCTTCATTAACGCTAACGCCGTGAACATAACGATAATAAGCTGATTCAACCAACCTTATGGAAATCAATGTAAGCGATTAATGATGTTACGTTATAACGCTAAAGCCTGGTTTTCATTGGGTCAAATTTTGATAAATTTTATCGATTTTATAGAAATAAGCAACCAAATCTCGATAAAGTCGATGAAATTTTACACCGTTTGACCTAATGAAAACCAGCCTTAACGCCTAAAACATACCACAGCAGACCACTTTGTGTTTGGGTTTTATACTTATCCATAACATCTTAATTGTTGTGTTGGTGAATTTCCACACAATTTGAATATTTTCATGCCAATGCCGGTGCATACCGTTTCACATTTCATACATTTTTGCTCACAAATTATATGAGAGTGACAAAATCCACAAAGTGGGAAATTGTTAAGAATCGGCCTGTATTTTTTTGTATTTTGTGAGTAAGCATCTGTAATTTGCTGCCAACTTTTCATTTTCTTTGTTTTAATCCAATTATAACTTGTTTATGGTTACTGCAAGATTAATTGGATATGGTTATCGTTATGGCTATGAAAGATTAACGGGCTCTTATGAATGTAATTTAGTGTAGGATAATGATTCAGTGATTTCCAGAGCTTTGGAATTGTTGCATCGCCGCGGCCAGTGCGGATGAGGATGGTGTTATTAATTGCGGTGATGCAGCACCAGCCGCCGAGGAAGTTGCAGCTGACGTCGTTGCCGTCGATGGAATGTTGTGTTGCGGTTTTGTTGTTGGTTTTATATCTTCGATTTGTATCAGTTGCTCAATAGGTATTAGTGAAAGTTCGCCACCTGGTTGTGGGATAGGTGGTAATTTAGCCAATGCCTAAATAGAAATAAGGGAATATAATTAGAATACGAAAGAACACACATAACCACTAGACTGTCCTAAAAAATTTAAGTGGTTTTATTTAAACGCATACCCCCTAGTTTCGACCATTATGCCTCAAAAACTATATTCACAAAGTTTTATTCAATTCGGACCACGGAAACCCGTGCCGACTTGCAACTGAAGTTATGTATGTATCAGTAAAATCTTACTGCATTCCAATGCGCTTTGCTAATTTAGGCCCGGTTTTTCAGTGCAAGTTTAAACCACAGACAAAGTTGACTAGAGTTTATCTCATACAAATTGACCGTTTAAACTAAGTTTAAACTTGCACTGAAAAACCGGGCCTTAATGATTTATGTACTCGTTTTTCTCATATTGCTGTATCCTTACTAGAGGTATACCTCGTCAAATTTGCCGGCGGCGGCGTGGGTAGAACGAACAAATGTTTTCTTTGAATTAAAATTTCAATTGTTGAGATTTTAGGTGTGATCCCTTACACCAATTTGACAGTCAGGAATAGTCAGAAACAGTCACGAACTACAGGAAGGTGATCCACTACGCCACTTTTCTGACTGGTGAGAGCAGAAAATTGAGCTCTCTCCAGTCAGAGAGTTTCAAGTTTTAGTCAGCAGATTTTTCTCTGGTAAATTCTGACTACTTGTTGTAGAACTGTCAAGGGATCAGTTTGACAGTTGTACCATTTTGGCGATCCCGTAATCTTTGATGTTGCTCTCGCTCTGAGAGTGGATTTTCTAATTTTCACAGTTCTACTAGTTTTGGTCAGAAAAGTAAGGGATCAGAGCTTTTTATTGAACTAACCAAAATAATTATGTGCATTAGACCGGACCAAATAAATAATATTGTTTTTTTTTGTAGAAAATGAAAATGTGTTTTTTGAGAAAAATTTACCCACGCGCTGCAGGAACCAGACAAGCCACCATATGTTTCGATGATACTGGAACTGCATCTCTTCATAGACTTTTCTTCCCGGCGTTGTGAGAGTCGAACTCACAACACTGAAGTGACTTGTATGCTAGAGGTCTAACGCCTTGGGCCACTACCCAGTTTGTGGAAAGTTTCATGTATACATGTCGCCGGTTCCAAAGTAAACAGATGTATTTACTTTTTAAAATTTTTGGGAAAACAGCATTTCAAACTTTTATTTTTTCATAGAACTCCATTGAAAAATGAAATTTTGAATGCCGTTTCAAAAACAATTTAAATTTTGAAATACTTCTGTTTACTTTGGAACCGGCGATGTATACATTTTTAGTTAGTTAGTTTTTTATTTGCATGGAATTTGGTATACAGGTTACCTTCTGGCCAATGTAGGTTGCTATTGAAAATGGGCGAAATCGGATTATAACCACGCTCAGTTTTCGATATAGAAAATTTCGAAAATCACATAAATTTACATGATTCGGTAAGGTAAATACAGTGAGTCACACTCAAAATTGGATATCTCATATATAGGAACAAATTTATTTTCTACATTTGAACCAAAACATCAATTTAGGTTTTTAATATTTATTTATAAACATTAGTCAATGAAGATAAATGTACAAAAATTTAAAGCGTTTTATTCATAATTAACAACAAAAAAATACACTTCATACATTAGCCGCTCTTGTACCAGGGTCACACTCAAAATGGGACACTATTTAGTTGAAAAGAAAAAACTATGAATACATTTAGGCTAATATTTTGTGGATTTCCCTTTGTGCTTTATTACTTCCTGTAAGCGTCGTGGCATACTTTCAACTAGGGTTTTGCAATAGGTGGGCTCGATTTTTTCCCATTCCTCCAATACTGCTTGCTTTAACTGCGACTTACTGCTCACGCACCTTGAGGCAAGCCTTTTCTTGAGTTCCCCCCACAAATGCTCAATAGGGTTCATGTCGGGAGACTGAGCAGGAGTAGCCAGGACCTTTGGGCAGTTGTAAAGTAACCAGTTTTTAGCATTCCAAGATGTGTGCTTCGGGTCGTTGTCTTTGTAAAAGATAAAGTTGTTACGAATACCAAGTTTTTCAGCACTGCGATGACCATTTTCTTTTAACAGGCTAATGTACCCTTTGCCATCCAAGATCCCATCAATAATATGCACTTTTCCGACGCCAGCTCCCGACATGCAACCCCATATCATAATCGAGCCACCTCCGTACTTCACCGTCTTTTTAATATTTTTATCCTCTAATGCTTTACCGTCCATTCTCCACACAAACCGGCTGCCGTCTGAGCCAAAAATATTGATTTTCGTTTCATCGGTAAATAAAACCTGCAATAGAAAATAAATTACGTGGAGACATTGAAAAAGTTATGTTTTTTTATTCGTTTACCTTCGACCAAAAGTCAAACTCCTTATATTCATACTTTTTGGCAAACTCTAGCCTAGTCTTTTGGTTCTTTTTCGAAATAAATGGCTTACGACGGGGAATCCTTGCATATAACTTGTTTCTCTTAAGAAGTCGGCGAATAGTTTCTGCAGAAACTTCAATGTTTTTTTGCTCTTTTAATTGTTTTTTTAAGTCTACGGCAGATATCTTAGGGTTTTGCTTTACTAGCCGAAGGATAAATCTCGAGTTTCTATCATCAATTTTTACTCTGTTCGTTAAATTACGTTTTTTGTCACGCACGTTACCTCTTTCCTCATATCGTTTAATTATATTATGCACTGTAGACTTTTTTTGCCGACTATTTCACTGATTTCCCTAACGGACTTCTTTTTTTTTGTAATTTCTTACAATAATTTCTCGCTGAGCGATTGTTGTTTGACGCATTTTGAAAAAAGGATACTGCTTAGTCGAAGTTTACTTAAAGCTGGAATTATTGGTGATGTTTGTCGTAACGCTGTAGTCGTATCCCTAACGCAACCCTATGCGATACATTTTTATCGATTATTGGTGCGGTAACCGTAAACAGCTGATTGACTGCAAAAACTCAGCTATGAACACAATCTTAATTAATATTTTCTTAAAAAATGTGAAATGATAACTCACCAAATAGCAAAACCCAATAAATTCGAAAAATTAATGCAAAACAAATAAATTAAATGAACAAAAAAGGTAATCAGCTGTTTACGTTACCGCGGAAAACCAAAAACCAATTGGTTGGCTACGATCCGGTTACGACCTTAGCGTTACGATACGGCACCAATAATCGATTGCATTAAATCCCATAAGGTTGGTCGAATCAGCTGATTGGATACAACTACAGCGTTACGACAAACATCACCAATAATTCCAGCTTAAAGACTACGAAAAAGAAGTGATTTACAATTTGCATCCACCATATAACGGTGTTTTTCCAAAGAGTTCTAACTGTCCCATTTTGAGTGTGAATAGCTTACATTGCATTTGTTGTTTGCAAACACAATATGTTGGTATTGTTTTTGTTTAAAACGCAATTTGTTTTTATAATTGTACTTCTAGTATGTTAGTATACATTTATAAATATTCGCCCAATACTTGAGTATTGCTCGTGTGTCTGGTGCCCCTTATATCAAGTTCATATACAGCGGATTGAGTCAGTACAAAAGCAATTCTTGATTTTTGCTTTGCGTGGTCTTAATGGGAATCCAAATATCCATCTCCCGTCTTATAGAAATAGGCTTCTCCTCTTAAATTTGCCTTCACTGGAAAATCGTAGGATTTTACTAGGTGTAATGTTCCTCCATAAGCTAATTATTGGTGAAGTCGACTCAACTGACCTTGTTAGTCGACTATGTTTTGCTGTTCCTGCTAGGACATCCAGGCACTATGTGCTTTTTCAATTACCCATTTGTCGTCTAAACTTTGCAAAAAATGGTCCTCTGAATGTTTGGTGTTCATACTACAACGTCTTATATAGCTGCATCAGCTTTGAATGCTCGTCTGCCGCCCTACAAAATGCAATACTTTCATATTTGCTAACTGCTGACTAATTACACGACAGTCTTGATTGATATACACAACTACAAAAAGCCGGCAGACACCTCTAACTTTAAACTTACGCTGCGTGGAATCGCGTCCATTCCACCGGCTCCATAATTAATATCCTAAAATATCTCCGAAACCAATTTGGAATATTTCAATTACCTAATAAACAGTCAACTGGAAACAAAGTTTGCCAATATAGTATCAGATGCTGCGCGGAATCACGTCCATTCCGCCAGCAAATCTCATATCGCTTCCAGGACTGCGGAAGTATGTTGCTCGGAATCGCGTCCATTCCGACAATATATACGACTATCAAGTTTGGTTCCTAACGATTTCTACCCACAACTTTAAAGCACGGCCTCTACAACTTTCCTGCTAGCTGCACATAATACTAAAAATAAATGAATTTATGCTTTGCTTAATTTCTGTTAATTATACTTTTATTATATTCTATATACTCTTATTGTACCTACATATATATGTTTTTGTTTTGTAACAATACTTGGGATATGAACAGTCGACCGCTTTGTGTTGTGTCGACTTTAAATAAATAAATTAATAAAAAAATAAAAAATAAATTTAAATATAAATGTTTGTTGTTACTTTGTGAAACTGAAAGTTTTATACGTATATAAAGTCTCCAATTTTGAGTGTGGCTCACTGTAGCTAAAATAGTATAATTTGGTAGGTAAATCCTCCTGGTCGTTCTATTGTGATTTTCTGTTAAACTTTAGGAGTGGGCGTAGCACCGTGAATTTTTAACGAGGGCGTTTTTGAAAATTCGACTGCTCATAACTTTAGGTTAGCAAGTTTCATGGTGCCATAGGAAATATTCCTAATGAAAATAGTAAAAATCGCTGGGTTTTTAATGTTCGGTTTACCCAAACTTAGACTTTCTTAATTGTTTTAATTTTATTTTATTCTTAAAACTTCGTTTTAAAATTAAAACTTCGTTTTAAAATTAAAACTTCTTGGTTTGAAAATTAAAACTTTTCGGTTTAAAACTAACACCTTTTTGGTCTACAATTTTTGTTTTGTTTCCATTTATTAAATTAAAATTTGCCCACAACATTTATGTGTGCTCAGTGGAAGAGCAGAGTATGATGCGGGGAGTCTTGGTTCGAGTCCCAGCCAACGGACAAAATATTCAGGGTATTCGTTCAATGTCGTAAATGCCTCGCAAATGAAAAGTGACAGATATACGAAGTTTACAATATTTTCGAGGCAGATAAGAACATTTATGTAAACGAAAACCCTTATTATTTTTCTTTAAATTGTTGAAACATTTCTGGCTTAAAATTGAAACCCATTTCTTTTAACAAATTTTCTTGAAAACTTATTTGAAACCAAATGTAGTCCAAAAAAGATTAAAATCTAGGCTCAAATTTTTAACCGTGTAGGTGTTCTATTTTTGACATTAATTTTTACCTAAGTCTTACGATAGGTGGCGCTGTTATACAATTTGTCTTATTTTTGATAGTTTTTAATGCAAAAATAGTGTTAAAATTGCTTCTAAGCGGGAAATATACACAGTAAAAAATGCAATATTACTTTTAATACCAGTCGGTATTGAAATTAAGCCTTTTTGGAATTAAATTTGAGTTTTAATACTAAATAGTATTAATTTAAGACTCTGAAATTTTTTTAATTCCAAATAGTTTTAAAATAATACCAAAATAATACTAAAGCGCTCTCTCTATAGCGCTCTCTCTCATTATAATGTTTTAGGTACTATTTGTTTAAAAACAAAGCCGGAAAAGTATTAAATTAATTACTTTTTAGCATTAAATTAAGTCCGGTGGTTTGTTCTTCAGAGCACGCGGTTCGTCGCTATTGCGATACTACATTAAGAACAACAGTGCAGTTAGACGCTGGCAAGCGTAAGTACTCGATGGCTTGATAGTAGACATCTCCTTTCAGCATTCAATAAATTGTGAGTTCGACTCTCAGTAAAGGCAATATAATAAAACTGTAAATTTTTGTTTTTTTTTTTGCCTGAGAGAATCTTCGACTGAATTCCTCTCTTTCCTAATTAGACCGAATATGTTATTAATTTAATACTTATCGGCGTTGTTATATATAAACACCAAAATGGTAATAAAGTTAGACTTTTCTTTTCACTGTGTAAATATTTGAGCCCTGTATTCATAGCATAGCTGTGAAATAATAATTACGATTAGTAATCGGTTAGATTATTTTCTAAAAAGAATTGTAATGATTATTTATTGTGCGTTTGAAGTATTGGGATTACGTAATGATTACGATTATAAAGAATCAAAAAATAATCATGATTACTCTAGATTACTGAAAAGAATAAAAAATAAACAAAATAAATATTTGATTATTTTCAGCGATTCTTTTTGATTATTTTTGATTACGTTCAATCCAATATACCAAACAGCTTTTGGATTGAAAATAATCAAAAAGAATCGCTGTAATCGCTCATCCATCTGACATTCGACTAAGTAGCACTCAAATAACACCACAACAACCCACATCGTCATCGCGGCAGAAAATAAATTTGCCAAAGTTAAAATTATCTACATTTGATGGTTGCTACCGTAATTGGCTAGATTTTTACAACATGTTTGTGGTTCTCGGCGACAAGAACCCAGACCTTTCTGACATCGAAAGGGTGGAAGAAGTGGCGACAAAGGATCGCAGCTCACTTTAGATTTCACTCGCATTAACAGCATGAGCCTACTTTTATCACTAAGACCCGCAGGGAGGTCATAGACCTCACTATCTGTAGTGAAGGCGCTTATGAGTGGGTCAGAAAATGGCGGGTTCTGGAAGAACATTCATTCTCCGACCACCGGTACATAGAAATGGTTCTAGACTTTATTGTAGAACAACCAATCATGAAGCGCAATCCACGTAACACTAATTGGCAGTTACACAATGAAATATTAGACAGAGACCTGCCAGTACTGCCCTCACAAGCCCCCTCATCAGTAGAGGAGCTGGAGGATCTTGTTACTACATTTACATCGGCGCTCTCAAATGCTCTAGGACAGGCGTGTCCAGTGCCAAAACCACGCGGTAAACACAGGCCACATTGGTGGTCCTACGATTTGGACTCGCTCCGCAAATCATGCCGGAAACAATTTAACAAGGCCAAGAGCCTCGGCTCTGAGCCTCACTGGCACGAATATAAAGCTAAACTAAGGGCCTACAAAAAAGCTCTGAGACAGGCATAGAGGACATCGTGGAGAAATTTCTGCACTGGCGTCGAAAAGGTCGACGACACAGCGAGACTTAGACGAGTCCTCTCGAAAAGTCAAACAGCCATCAGCTATTTGCGAAAACCTGACGGATCCTGCACCAGCACGGAAGAGGAAACCCTTGAGCTGCTCTTGAATACACATTTTCCGGGGAATCTGCATAACGCACCACTAGCACCTGCAACAAACCTGGCAGTAAATATACCCATCACTGAGGAAAGGGTAAGGTGGGCAGTTAAGAGCTTTGAACCGTATAAGGCTGCCGGGCCCTACTGCTCTGCACAGCCTAGTATCTGTCATTGAGAAATCGCTGTGTGAAAAGGACTACTGTCTCGTGGCCTTCTTAGACATTGAGGGGGCTTTCAACAATATAAGCCCGGAGGCGATCAACTCCGCTCTAACTATTCTGGGCGTAGATAGACCTCTAACTGGTTTAATTGACAAACTTCTAAGAGGAAGGAAAATAGCTTCTTCACTTGGTACGGTTGAGTTATCACGCTATGTCACAAGGGGAACGCCCCAGGGTGGTGTTCTTTCCCCGCTTTTATGGAACCTCACAGTCAACTCGTTGCTACGTGACACAAGCTGGGGGGCGGGAAGATAGTGGCATACGCAGACGATTTAGCTATTGCATTCAGAGGCAAGTTCCCACAAACTCTGTGTGACCTGATGTGGACTTAGTATCAACCCAGGGAAAGTGGAACTTGTCCTCTTCACCAACCGGTACAAAATACCGCCACTAAGCCTACCAGAACTAGATGGCACGCGCCTGAGCTTGTCGGATAAGGCCAAGTTTCTAGGCATAGTTCTGGACAGGAAATTGAATTGGAAGGAGAATGTTCTTCAGCGCCAGAAGAAAGCTTGCATCGCTCTTTACACATGCAAAAGAGCCATTGGCAAAAAATGGGGGCTTAGCCCTAGAGTATGCAGTTGGATCTACACGGCCATCATTCGCCCCATCATGCTGTATGGAGTCGTCGTATGGTGGCCGGCGCTGAGTAAGGCAACATACCTGAATCTGTTGCGGAAAGTCCATAGATCCAATATGATCTGTATAAGCGGTGCGCTAAGGACTACGCCCAACGAAGCCCTCCAGGTCTTTCTGGGCATTTTTCCACTTGATCTGGAAGGGTTTCGGTCAGCGGCGGCATCAGCTCTGCGCCTAAGAGAAACCTCCAATTGGGGTGCGGGCACTATTGGACACTCCAGTATTCTGGAATCTTACAGCTTTCTCCCTCTAAGCACAGATCGTTGTGCGACCGCTACAGTCGGGGATAGCTGTTTCAAAATAAACATTCCCAGCAGAGAAGACTGGGAGAGGACGGATTGGTGTCCCGAAACAAATGGTGGCACTTCCATATACACCGACGGCTGGAAGTTGGACGACAGAGTTGGAGGAGGGGTTTATTCAAGGGATTTGGACCTTGAGCTCTCCTTCAGACTACCTTATCATTGTAGCGTCTTCCAGGCGGAGAAGATATCGCTATTTTCAGCGATAGCCAAGCGGCAATCAAATCCCTTGGCTCATACACGTTCAACTCTGAACTGACGCTCAGCTGTCGTCGATCTCTTCAGGAGATGGCCCAACAGAACCGCGTAAACCTCATATGGGTCCCGGGACATAGGGACATTGAGGCAAACTCTAAGGCAGACGAGCTTGCCAGGCAGGGCACGACCAAGCAGGTTCTTCAGGATAAAGAGCGCTCAGGTATGCCGTTTGCCACATGCAAACTAACGCTGAAGGAGCACACACTCCGTCAAGCCAACGAAAGATGGCTGCAATTCCCAGGGTGTCGGATATCGAAACAAACCTGGCCAAAATGGGATCTTAAAAGGTCTAGACGCATTTATGCCCTAACTAGGAGGGAAATCTGCATATTCATAGGGGTATTAACCGGTCACTGCCTCATTGGTAGGCATGCAGAAAGGCTAAGTGTGCCCTACCGACGATGCTGCAGGAGTTGCAAAGATGATGAGGAGGAGGAAACAGTGGAGCACCTCATCTGCAACTGTCCGGCTTTAAGCGGCGCGAGAACGCGCTTTTTGGGAGTTCCGTTCCTAGATAGCCTAAGCCAGATCGCGGAACTGGACATAAAGGACTTGATGGGCTTCATAAAGTCATCTAAGTGGTTCGAGGAGGAGTAACGGTGTCGGTTTAGGAGTGTCAGTCCCGGGATTCTGCTATGTGGAAAATCCCAACAACTCAGGGATTTTCCATATGGCTGGGTCCCGGGACTGAATTTCCTTGTGTTGGTGGTATCACAACGGGCCTTTCAAAACTGGCCTAAGTGTGCCTCTGCGGCAGCCACTTGAACCTACCTAACAGCATTGGAAGATCTTGCATCGTTCCTCGAACGTCGTTGCCAACTAATAGATATGATAGATCAAAATGCCAACACAGTCAAGGCCTCACACCGTTCACCAGAACTAACATCGTCGCAACCCAAGCCTCGTGAACCTCCTAAGCAACTGTCGTTCCTCGCCACCAACCAACAAAGATGCAATTTATGTGAAGGCTCCGATAGTCATAATGCCTTCAACTGCTCCGTGTTTATGAAGCTGACCCCATGCAGCGCTATAACGTAGCTAGGAAGAAGAATTTGTGCCTAAACTGCTTAGGTTCCAATCACTCCTCGAAAGCTTGTCCGTCTACGCACAAATGTCAAGTATGTCGGGTAAATCCAATTCATCATCGCCATCTTCGTTATCATCATCGCTTTCATCGGCACCATGTACCACCACCAAACCCACTTCAACTCCAGCAGTACTACAGGTATGTCAAGATAGCCAAGAAGTAGTATTAGCCACTGCACTTGTTCAACTTCGGAATTCATCAGGCACAACAATTGTCGCTCGTGCACTGTTGGACTCTGCATCACAATTACATTTCATCACGGAGCGCGTGGCTCAGCTACTTCACGTTTCTCGCAAAAAGGTGCCTTTAGAGCAATAACGATCATTACCTAGCCCGCGGGCGGTCGACTTTATTGCTCTCTCATAGATTTGCTCACACGAACAAGTCCAGCGCTCTCTATACACTGTGGAAAATTAAAGTGTGTTTGCGAATCACCTAATCAACGACTGTTGACTGCTACGCATGAAAGTAGTTTTATTCTTAAAATATATAAAATTTGGTATGTATCGATATGTCTCGCCGAGCAGGGTGGCCGAAAACAAACCAAAAATTAAAAATAATTAATTATATTATGATTTGAAAATCACACCACTACATGTGATATACACGCATTCGCTTTATAGAGCCGCTGTTATGGGTGTATGTATGTAGGTATGCATTTGTTGTGTTTGCATTCATTGCAGTAGGGTGAGTTGTTTTGTTGGCAGCAATAAGATAACATGAGCCAGCGCGTCAACTTTATTGAGCTTAGGTACAAACAGTGTTTACAAAAATAAAATCTGTGCGTGGGGATTCAGAGAAGCAAATTTAAAAAAAAAAAAAAAGCACAAATAAGCACAAGGCCCTTCGTGGCTAGACTTAGTGAAATAAAATAAAATGGAAAATTGATAAAATTAAAAAAAAGTAAAATCAGAAATAGAAAAGTGATTGAAAGTAAGAAAATAAAATTTGTTGGAAATGAAAGGAAAGGGAATAATATAAAATAAATAAAAATGAAACAAAATGAAATAAATAAAATATTAAATTAAGAAAATAATAGGAAAGGAAAGGGAAGGATAAAAGGAAAATTAAGGTAAGTTAAGGTAAGGAACGGAAAATATGACAGAAAAATCAAAGGGAAAGGAAAGGAATGGAAACGAAAAAAGGAAGGGAAGAAAGGAAATGTAATGTAGGTAAAGCAGTGGAAAAGAGAAGCAAAAGGAGAAAGACAAAGAAAGGAAAGAAGAAAAAAAGAAGGGAAAGAAAAGGTAGCGAGGAAGAAGGTATGGAAAATAAATGAAAATAAAAAGAAAGAAAAATAAAGGAAAGAAAGGTAATGAAAAGCTAAAAAAAATAAGTTAAGGAAATGAATGAAAGAAAAAGAAAAGCAAAGGAGTTGCGGAAAGGAACAAAAGAAAATAAGGAAACGGTAGGAAAGGAAAGGTAAGAAAAGGAAAGGTAAGGAAACGGAATGACAGGAAAGGAAATAAAAAAAGTGAAAGAAAATAAAGGTAAGAAAAAAATAAAAGAAAAGAAATGAAATGAAAAAAAAAAATGAATAAAATGAAAGGAAACTAAAGCAACGGAAACGAAAGGAAAAGAAAGAAAAAGAAAATAAAAGGAAAAAGGAATGTAATGGAAATGGAAAGAAGGATCAGGTAAGAATATAAAAAAAACGAAAAGAAAGAAAAATAAAAGAAAAAAACAGAAAAGAAAGAAAGAAAGAAGGGAAATAAAATGAAATGAAAGAAGAGAAAAGGAAAGAAAAGGAAAGGAAAAGGAGAGGAAAGGAGAGGAAAGGAGAGGAAAGGAGAGGAAAGGAAAGGAAATAAAAGCAAATGAATGCTAAGGAAAGGAAAGGAAAGGAAAGGAAAGAAATACGTATGAAGACGACCTAAGAAGAATAAATAATTATCAACATTGAAACTATATTACTGAATGGTGTAAAGAGGGAGGAAAAGGCAAAATGAATAGGAATGTATAGAAACCAAAAATATACACAATATGGAAAAGAAAGAAAATTTAAGAAATAGCAAAAAGGTAGGAAGATAAAATAAGGTTTTGTGGTTGAATTTCAACCACTGGGCGAACTCTAGTTTATTTAAATGTTTTTAATAATTTTAATTTCAAAAATGGCCAAATCTGCAACAGAAATAAATTAAAGTTAAAAAGCTTGTGCAAATTTTAGGAAAATTCGCCAAGTATTCGGCAAAACTTGAAACTTCTGGCATGGAGTTTTTAGACTTTTCTCGAGTACGCAGTTTTGTAGCTAGTTGAATTTTACTATAAGACACCAAACTTAAGCCGTTAATAAAATTACTTGATTTTTTATAATTTTTTTTCTAGTTGTTCGCTACATTTTTATACCCAGCGTACTAGTACTAGTACAAGGGTATATTAATTGTGTTCACATAACGGTAGTTTGTAACGGCACAAAATAATCGAGATAGATATAGAGTTCCATATATGAAAATTCTTAGTTTGAAAAGAGGATTTCATTCAGGCATGTCCGTCCGTCCGTCTGTCCGTCTGTGTACACGACACCTTGAATAAAAATTGAGATATTTGCATGAAATTTTATATACAGGTTACTCTTTGGCCAAGGTAGGTTGCTATTGAAAATGGGCGAAATCGGATAATAACCACGCCCCGTTTTTCGATATCGAAAGTTTCGAAAATCACACAAATTGACATATGTCGGTAACTGAAATGGCTAAAATGATGTAATTTCATAGGTGAATCCCACCGGCCATCCTCTTATGATTTTTCCAAAAAAAAAATTTAGTGGGCGTGGCACCGCCCACTTTTAAGGGTGGAATTTTTGAAAATTTGACTGATCGTAACTTTTAAACTGATTAAGATAGAACGGTGAAATTTGGCACAAGGCATACTAGTATCGTTGGGAGTATATGTGATGAAATTGGATAAAATCGCCTCCAACCATGCCCAATTTCGATATCGAAAATTTCGAAAATCACACAAATTGACATATCTCGGTAACTGAAATGGCTAAAATGATATAATTTCATAGGTGAATCGCCCTGATCATCCTCTTATGATTTCTCCATAAATTTTTTATAGTGGGCGTGGCACCGCCCTCTTTTAAGGGTGGATTTTTTGAAAATTTGACTGGTCGTAACTTTTAAATTGATTAAGATAGAACGATGAAATTTCACACAACGCATACTAGTATCGTTGGGAGTATATCTGATGAAATTGGATAAAATCGCCCTCCAACCATGCCCACTTTCGATATCGAAAATTTCGAAAATCACACAAATTGACATAAAAAATGATGTAATTTCATAGATGAATTTCCCTGGTCATTCTCTTATGATTTTTCCAAAAAAAATTTATAGTGGGCGTGGCCGCGCCCACTTTTAAGGGTGGACTTTTTTAAAACTTGATTGGCCGTAACTTTTAAACTGATTAAGATAGAACGATGAAATTTGTCACAAAGCATACTAGTATCGTTGGGAGTATGTCTAATGTATATCTAATGAAATTGGATGAAATTGCCCCCCAACCATGCCCACTTTCGATATCGAAAATTTCGAAAATCACACAAATTGACACATCGCGCAACTGAAATGCCTAAAATGATGTAATTTCATAGGTGAATCCCCCTGGTCATCCTCTTATGATTTTTCCATAAATTTTTTATAGTGGTCGTGGCACCGCCCAATTTTAAGGGTGAAATTTTTGAAAATTTGACTGGTCGTAACTTTTAAACTGATTAGGGTAGAGTGATGAAATTTGGCACAAGGTATACTAGCATAATAGGTAGCATATAGACATATAGATATAGTTTGGTAGGATGAACCCCCCAATCATTCTGTTATGATTTTTTGATAAATGGTTAGATGTGGGCATGGCAACGCCCACCTTTATACTAGCATAATAGGTAGCATACCTGATGTAATTGGACGTAATCGCTTCCCGACCACGCCATTTTCGACATGGAAAATTTCAAAAATCAGGAAATCACATAAATTGACATCATAATTCGGTAAAGGAAATGGCTAAAATGATATAGTTTGGTAGGATGAACCACCCCATCATTCTGTTATGATTTTTTGATAAATGGTTAGATGTGGGCATGGCAACGCCCGCCTTTATACTAGCATAATAGGTAGCATACCTGATGTAATTGGACGTAATCGCTTCCCGACCACGCCATTTTCGACATGGAAAATTTCAAAAATCAGGAAATCACATAAATTGACATCATAATTCGGTAAAGGAAATGGCTAAAATGATATAGTTTGGTAGGATGAACCCTCCAATCATTCTGTTATGATTTTTTGATAAATGGTTAGATGTGGGCATGGCAACGCGCACCTTTATACTAGCATAATAGGTAGCATACCTGATGTAATTGGACGTAATCGCTTCCCGACCACGCCATTTTCGACATGGAAAATTTCAAAAATCAGGAAATCACATAAATTGACATCATAATTCGGTAAAGGAAATGGCTAAAATGATATAGTTTGGTAGGATGAACCGCCCAATCATTCTGTTATGATTTTTTGATAAATGGTTAGATGTGGGCATGGCAACGCGCACCTTTATACTAGCATAATAGGTAGCATACCTGATGTAATTGGACGTAATCGCTTCCCGACCACGCCATTTTCGACATGGAAAATTTCAAAAATCAGGAAATCACATAAAATGACATCATAATTCGGTAAAGGAAATGGCTAAAATGATATAGTTTGGTAGGATGAACCGCCCAATCATTCTGTTATGGTGGCCGGCGCTGAGTAAGGCAACATACCTGAATCTGTTGCGGAAAGTCCATAGATCCAATATGATCTGTATAAGCGGTGCGCTAAGGACTACGCCCAACGAAGCCCTCCAGGTCTTTCTGGGCATTTTTCCACTTGATCTGGAAGGGTTTCGGTCAGCGGCGGCATCAGCTCTGCGCCTAAGAGAAACCTCCAATTGGGGTGCGGGCACAAGGAGCACACACTCCGTCAAGCCAACGAAAGATGGCTGCAATTCCCAGGGTGTCGGATATCGAAACAAACCTGGCCAAAATGGGATCTTAAAAGGTCTAGACGCATTTATGCCCTAACTAGGAGGGAAATCTGCATATTCATAGGGGTATTAACCGGTCACTGCCTCATTGGTAGGCATGCAGAAAGGCTAAGTGTGCCCTACCGACGATGCTGCAGGAGTTGCAAAGATGATGAGGAGGAGGAAACAGTGGAACACCTCATCTGCAACTGTCCGGCTTTAAGCGGCGCGAGAACGCTCTTTTTGGGAGTTCCGTTCCTAGATAGCCTAAGCTAGATCGCGGAACTGGACATAAAGGACTTGATGGGCTTCATAAAGTCATCTAAGTGGTTCGAGGAGGAGTAACGGTGTCGGTTTAGGAGTGTCAGTCCCGGGATTCTGCTATGTGGAAAATCCCAACAACTCAGGGATTTTCCATATGGCTGGGTCCCGGGACTGAATTTCCTTGTGTTGGTGGTATCACAACGGGCCTTTCAAAACTGGCCTAAGTGTGCCTCTGCGGCAGCCACTTGAACCTACCTAACAGCATTGGAAGATCTTGCATCGTTCCTCGAACGTCGTTGCCAACTAATAGATATGATAGATCAAAATGCCAACACAGTCAAGGCCTCACACCGTTCACCAGAACTAACATCGTCGCAACCCAAGCCTCGTGAACCTCCTAAGCAACTGTCGTTCCGCGCCACCAACCAACAAAGATGCAATTTATGTGAAGGCTCCGATAGTCATAATGCCTTCAACTGCTCCGTGTTTATGAAGCTGACCCCATGCAGCGCTATAACGTAGCTAGGAAGAAGAATTTGTGCCTAAACTGCTTAGGTTCCAATCACTCCTCGAAAGCTTGTCCGTCTACGCACAAATGTCAAGTATGTCGGGTAAATCCAATTCATCATCGCCATCTTCGTTATCATCATCGCTGTCATCGGCACCATGTACCACCACCAAACCCACTTCAACTCCAGCAGTACTACAGGTATGTCAAGATAGCCAAGAAGTAGTATTAGCCACTGCACTTGTTCAACTTCGGAATTCATCAGGCACAACAATTGTCGCTCGTGCACTGTTGGACTCTGCATCACAATTACATTTCATCACGGAGCGCGTGGCTCAGCTACTTCACGTTTCTCGCAAAAAGGTGCCTTTAGAGCAATAACGATCATTACCTAGCCCGCGGGCGGTCGACTTTATTGCTCTCTCATAGATTTGCTCACACGAACAAGTCCAGCGCTCTCTATACACTGTGGAAAATTAAAGTGTGTTTGCGAATCACCTAATCAACGACTGTTGACTGCTACGCATGAAAGTAGTTTTATTCTTAAAATATTTATTTATTTAAATGTTTTTAATAATTTTAATTTCAAAAATGGCCAAATCTGCAACAGAAATAAATTAAAGTTAAAAAGCTTGTGCAAATTTTAGGAAAATTCGCCAAGTATTCGGCAAAACTTGAAACTTCTGGCATGGAGTTTTTAGACTTTTCTCGAGTACGCAGTTTTGTAGCTAGTTGAATTTTACTATAAGACACCAAACTTAAGCCGTTAATAAAATTACTTGATTTTTTATAATTTTTTTTCTAGTTGTTCGCTACATTTTTATACCCAGCGTACTAGTACTAGTACAAGGGTATATTAATTGTGTTCACATAACGGTAGTTTGTAACGGCACAAAATAATCGAGATAGATATAGAGTTCCATATATGAAAATTCTTAGTTTGAAAAGAGGATTTCATTCAGGCATGTCCGTCCGTCCGTCTGTCCGTCTGTGTACACGACACCTTGAATAAAAATTGAGATATTTGCATGAAATTTTATATACAGGTTACTCTTTGGCCAAGGTAGGTTGCTATTGAAAATGGGCGAAATCGGATAATAACCACGCCCCGTTTTTCGATATCGAAAGTTTCGAAAATCACACAAATTGACATATGTCGGTAACTGAAATGGCTAAAATGATGTAATTTCATAGGTGAATCCCACCGGCCATCCTCTTATGATTTTTCCAAAAAAAAAATTTAGTGGGCGTGGCACCGCCCACTTTTAAGGGTGGAATTTTTGAAAATTTGACTGATCGTAACTTTTAAACTGATTAAGATAGAACGGTGAAATTTGGCACAAGGCATACTAGTATCGTTGGGAGTATATGTGATGAAATTGGATAAAATCGCCTCCAACCATGCCCAATTTCGATATCGAAAATTTCGAAAATCACACAAATTGACATATCTCGGTAACTGAAATGGCTAAAATGATATAATTTCATAGGTGAATCGCCCTGATCATCCTCTTATGATTTCTCCATAAATTTTTTATAGTGGGCGTGGCACCGCCCTCTTTTAAGGGTGGATTTTTTGAAAATTTGACTGGTCGTAACTTTTAAATTGATTAAGATAGAACGATGAAATTTCACACAACGCATACTAGTATTGTTGGGAGTATATCTGATGAAATTGGATAAAATCGCCCTCCAACCATGCCCACTTTCGATATCGAAAATTTCGAAAATCACACAAATTGACATAAAAAATGATGTAATTTCATAGATGAATTTCCCTGGTCATTCTCTTATGATTTTTCCAAAAAAAATTTATAGTGGGCGTGGCCCCGCCCACTTTTAAGGGTGGACTTTTTGAAAACTTGATTGGCCGTAACTTTTAAACTGATTAAGATAGACCGATGAAATTTGTCACAAAGCATACTAGTATCGTTGGGAGTATGTCTAATGTATATCTAATGAAATTGGATGAAATTGCCCCCCAACCATGCAAAATATGAGTTCTATTTATAGAAATTTATTATTTAGTGTTGGTAAATTACAAATGCTGGTTAGGGCAAATCTAGGCTTTTGCAAAAACAGTTAAAGGTTTTTCTAGCTTTTTTCTTTATCCATAACTTAGCAATATTTAGAAGACATTTTAATTTGATTTTTGATTTGATTAAAAAAAAAATGTAGGTATATTGATTTAAAAAAAAAAAAATGTATTCAAAGTGGTAAAATCAGTCAAAATCTAGCCTTTTGCAAAAACTGTTAAAGGTGTTTCTATCTTTTTTCCTTAACCATAATTTAAAAATATTTAAAAATACATTTCTTATCGATTTTTTATTTGATTTTTGAAAAAAATAGTACGTATATTGATTTAAAAAAAAAATATTCAAAAATGGTGAAACCGGGCAAAATGTAGCCTTTTGCAAAAATAGTTTAAGGATTTTCTAGCCTTTTTCCTTAGCCATAACTTAGAAATATTTAAAAAGACATTTCATATCGATTTTTTATTTGATTTTTGAAAAAGATGTGGGTATGTTGATTTTAAAAAAAAGTTATTTATGAGTTGTTGTCTTTAGGCCCAATTTCACAGTGGCAGGTTAACTTAAGTTCCACAGTTAACTATGGATTCGCAATTTTATTTAAGTTATCTAACTGAATTTTTTCTATATAAATTGTTGTTAGACGGTCTTCTGATATCTGACCAGAGGTTAAACCACCAACGTTGGGCAGTTAACCTTCGGTTAACTCAATATGAAAATTGAAAATCTGTGGAACGTAAGTTAACCTGCCACTGTGAAATTGGGCCTTAGTAATATTTTAGTTGACCTCTAACCACTTCGTTTAGTACAAAATTTAAGGACCTGTGAAAAATTATGGATTTTTATATTTCAAAATTTATAGAAATAATCTACCGAAGTCGGATAAACAGAACAATATCCCCTTTATTCATAAAAAATATAAAATGTTTATTAAGCTCTTATTATGCAAAATTTGTATGAAAATGTCATTTTAAAAAGCTTTATAAACCAATTTTATTTTTTATGAATATGAGGGTATGTTTAAAAAAATTTTAATTTTCGGAAAAACTTACCAAAAAACCCAAATTGTATAAGCGGTTATCTCATTTCTATAATGGGTGGAATGTATGTATATTTATGAAATTATTCGCAGTAAGTTTTTTCCGAAAAAGTATCACAAATATAAAAATATGTCTTATGAAATTTTAATGAGCTTATAAAAAATCAAGATTAGAAATACTCATATACCTAAAGATGTTTTAAAAAAGAAAAAAATATTTTCAATGAAAAAAAAAATTGTAGCCCGGAGCTGTTTTCGAACCTACAACAGTTCGCTCGCTATCCGATGCGCTAACCACTACTCTACTGCTTTATCTACAAATTTATTGTCAAATCACCAATTCAAGCTGTATGGGCAATGAGCGAGAGAATGAAAATAGTTTCTCTAATAAACCCTGGTGAAGGGTGGACACCTTGCCGCGGTACGAGGGCTTAAGTCGATAGCCACAGGGCTACGCTGCCCTTGTGATCATAGCGCCACCGGTACTACATCACGAGAGAAGCCAAGCCTCTCTGCCGCGACGACTAAGATCTTCCCAATCCAGGGTGTTATGCGACCACGTGCCAATTGGACGTTTGCAGCCGGGAGGCAAATCGTGGCTGTAATCGAACGGAGCCTCTCTGATACCGGGCCGCCTCGGAGAGTAACTATGGCCTTACCGCGGTATGGGGCTCTGCCGCGGCAGACGACACATGCCCCTTACTCTTCCCTTGACCCTAAACTGGCCTTGCCCGGCGAGGGGTCGTACGAACAAGATGATAAATAATAACAAAAACCCTAAAACTAAAGATACAACAATGTATACTGCACAGCAGAGGAGGAAAATGCTGGAGCAAGCGAGAACGCAACGTCGGAGGACAAACTCCATTTCTTTATCAGCCGAGAGATCGACAGCGATAGCAACTACGGGTCGATTAGCTCTGGATAACAAGGGGGCAATCCCCAAAGTAAGTACCGGTACAAACACAGTGAAGCCAACAACGGCTGATGCTAAAGTCCTAGTAAGTGCCGGTACCGAAACCAAATCTTAAACGTCTGTGGCAGTGGTCTCACGACCTGGCCCCAGAGACCCAAATAAGGGAACGACCGCGATGGCAACTACGGGTCGAAATTTACACCAAAAGACATCTCCCAGTCGCTCTGAGTACTTGGACAAAAGAGCGGCCGCGAGGATCCTGAAGAAATACGAGAGTATTTCACAAGATACGCTATCGCCGAATGCTAGAAAGATGGTGGAGATGGCTGAAGCTATCTTACCGAACTTCCAAAGCGATTACGCGCCAAAGAAGGTTAATGGAAATCCCTTCAAACGCCAGAGATCGGATTTAAAACCTCACCCGAAGCGGCAGCAACACGCCCCCGTAGTGGGTAAACTCAGCTTTGCTGAAGTAACTAAGGATAGGATCCTCATAGGCGTCATTGACCGAGGTAACGAAAGCTGGGCCATCCCTAGGGACCAGTGGCGCTACGTCCGGAACGCTATCGGTAATGCCCTTCTCGACATTATGGATGAGTCTCCGGGTGCCACGCCGATGGGTTCTGAAGCGGGATGGCACCAGGGCCGAATCAAGGTATTCGCTTGTGAGGATGCAAAAACTGTTGCACTGTACAAGGCAGCAGCTGCAAGACTGGGTGAGATCTACCAAGGGGCAAGAATCGAGGTTGTCGACTGGAAGGACATCTCAGCTCGGCCAAGGGCAAGAGCGTGGATTCCTGCTATCCCTGCTGAACCTGAGAGAATTCTCAGGATGCTGAGGATCATGAACCCGTCTCTCCCGACGCAGGACTGGGGTGTCAATCTGGTCGAGGATGCGGTAGGGCCTGACAGGCAAGTGGTCTTCACCTTGACTAAGGAAGCACTCGAGCCCCTTAAACGGTGCAATGGACGAGTGCACTACGGCATGGGTCAGATCGTGGTCCACGTATACCGCGGCGATGCACAGGTAGGTAGGTAGAAGTGGCTGCCGCAAAGGCACACCTAGGCCAGTAATAAAAGGCCCGTTGTGATACCACCAAACTCTAGGAAAGTCAGTCCCGGGGCCCGGCCATATGGAAAATCCCAGTGCTGTCGGGACTCTCCATATAGCCGAAACCCGGGACTGACACTCCTAACCGACACCGCTACCCCTCCTCGAACCATTTTGATAACTTGATGAAGGCCATCAAGTCCTTTATGTCTAGCTCCGCGACCTGGCTTAAGCTAACCAGGAAGGGAACTCCCAGAGAGCGCCTTCTCGCTCCGCTTAAGGCCGGGCAGTTGCAGATGAGGTGCTCCACCGTTTCCTCTTCCTCATCCTCTTTGCAACTCCTGCAGCATCGTCGGTAGGGAACGCCTAGCCTTGCTGCGTGCCTACCAATAAGGCAGTGCCCGGTTAAAACACCTATTAATATGGAGATTTCCTTCCTTTTTAGGGCGTATATGTGTCTAGATCTTTTAAGATCGCATTTTGGCCAGGTTTGCTTGGATATCCGGCACTCTGGGGCTTGTAGCCATCTTTCGTTGGCTTCGCGGAGTGTATGCTCCTTCAGCATTACCTTGCACGTGGCAAACGGCATACCTATGCGCTCTTTATCTTGAAGAATCTGCTTGGTCGTGCCCTGCCTGGCAAGTTCGTCTGCCCTACAGTTTTCCTCAATGTCCCTGTGTCCCGGGACCCATGTGAGGTTCATGCGGTTCTGTTGGGCCATCTCTTGAAGAGATCGACGACAGCTGAGCGTCAGTTCAGAGTTGAACGAGTAAGAGCCAAGGGATTTGATGGCCGCTTGGCTGTCGCTGAAAATACAGATATCCTGTCCGATGGTGCGTTCACCTATCCAAGTCACGGCGTCCATGATTGCAGAAACTTCAGCCTGGAAGACGCTGCAGTGATCAGGTAGTCTAAAGGAGAGTTCTAGGTCCAAATCCCTTGAGTAAACCCCTCCTCCGACTCTGCCGTCCAACTTCGAGCCGTCGGTGTATATAAAAGTGCCGCCATTAGTAGCGGGACACCGATCTATGTTCTCCCAGTCTTCCCTGCTGGGAATGTTTATTCTAAAACAACAATCTCCGACTGTTGTGGTCGCACACCGATCTGTGCTCAGAGGGAGAAAGCTGTAAGATCTTAGAATACAGGAGTGTCCAATAGTGCTTGCGCCCCAGACGGACGTTTCCCTTAGACGCACAGCCGATGCTGCTGCTGCCCGGTACCCTTCCAGATCGAGTGGCAAAAAGCCAAGAATGGCCTGGAGAGCTTCATTGGGCGTTGTTCTTAACGCCCCGCTTATACAGATCATGCTCGATCTGTGGACTTTCCCTAACAGATTTAGGTTTGCTGCCTTTCTTAGCGCAGGCCACCATACCACGACTCCATACAGCATAATTGGCTGGATTATCGCAGTGTAGATCCATCTGCAAATTTTGGGGCTGAGCCCCCATTTTTTGCCAATGGCTCTTTTACACGTGTAAAGTGCAATGCACGCTTTCCTCTGGCGCTGGATGACATTCTCCTTCCAGTTAAGCTTTCTATCTAGAACTGTGCCTAGGAATTTGGCTTTGTCAGCTAAGTTCAGGCGCACGCCATCTAGTTCTGGTAGGTTCAACGGTGGTATCTTGTACCGCCTGGTATAAAGGACAAGATCCACCTTTCCCGGGTTGATGCTAAGTCCGCAGCGAGAGGACCATGAAGAAACTTCTCGCAGTGCTACGTGCATCAAGTCACACAGGGTTTGTGGGAATTTGCCCCTATATGCAATAGCTAAATCGTCTGCATATGCCACTATCTTCCCGCCCCCCACCTTGTGTCTCGTAGCAGCGAGTTTACGGTGAGGTTCCATAGGAGCGGGGAGAGAACACCACCCTGAGGCGTTCCTCTTGTGACATAGCGTGAAAGATCAACTGTTCCCAGTGAAGAAACTATTTTCCTTCCCTTTAGTAGTTGATCAATTAGTCCAATAAGAGACCTATTTATGCCCAGGTTTGTTAAAGCAGTGTTAATAGCCTCGGGCCTTATATTGTTGAAAGCCCCTACGATGTCCAGAAAGGCCACGAGACAGTACTCCTTTTCGTGCAATGATTTTTCAACAATAGAGACTAGGCTGTGGAGCGCAGTTTCCGTTGATTTACCTTTGGTGTATGCATGTTGATAGCTAGAAATAAGGTTGCTATCAATAGTAGAGGAGAGATAATCGCTAATTATCCTCTCGAAGGTTTTAAGTGCAAGAGACGAGAGACTGATCGGTCTGTAGTCTTTAGGCTCATAGTGTGAGACCTTCCCAGCCTTTGGAATAAAGACTACCGTGGCGCTTCTCCAGGAGCACGGAATGTAATTAAGAGCCATGCAGGCTGAATAGAGAAGGTGCGTCATACAAGTTCCCCGGAAAGTGTGTGTTCAGGAGCAGCTCCAGGGTTTCCCCTTCCGTGCTGGTCCACGATCCGTCAGGCTTCCGTAAATAGCTAATGGCTGTTTGAGTTTTTGATAGCACTCGTCTAAGTCTCGCTGTATCATCGACTTTTTCGACCCCGGTGCAGAAATTTCTCCACGAAGTTCTCTTCGCTTGCCTTAGAGCCTTTTTATAGGCCCTCAGTTTAGCTTTATATTCGAGCCATTCAGGCTCCGTACCGATGCTCTTGGCCTTGTTAAATTGCTTCCTGCATGATATACGGAACGAATCCAGGTCGTAAGACCACCAGTGGGGTCTATGTTTGCCGCGTGGTTTTGGTACTGGACAAGCCTGCTCTAGGGCATTTGAGAGCGCCGTTGTAAAGGTCGTTACCAGATCATCCAGTTCTCCCACTGATGAGGGGGCTTGTGGAGGTAATACTGGTAGGTCCCTAGCTAATATTTGGTTATGTAGCTGCCAGTTAGTGTTGCGTGGATTTCGTTTCATAACTGGCTGCTCAACAATTAAGTCTAACACAATTTCTATGTACCGATGGTCAGAAAATGAATGCTCATCAAGAACACGCCATTTTCTAACCCACTCATAAGCGCCTTCGCTACAAACAGTGAGGTCTATAACCTCCCTACGAGCTTTAGTTATAAAAGTAGGCTCGTTACCCACGTTACAAACCACCAGGTTAGTTGTTAGTAGGTAGTCAAACAGAGACTCGCCCCTAGCGTTAATATCGGAGCTTCCCCACTGGACGTGATGAGCATTAGCGTCAGCTCCAATAATAAGATGGCCCGTACAGAAATTATCCACCAGATCTTTCACCTCCTTTTGTGGAGGAGGTTCTTCGGCGTCATAGGGCATATAGACCGACGCCATCGTTAGGCTGGTGCTGCCGACTGTTAAGCTGGCAGCTGTAACGTCACCATTTGAGTAGTTGGGTAATAGAAAGGTGTTTAGCTCAGACTTTACCAAAATACAGGTTCTGACCTTGCCCTCATCATTGGCTTGGATGAGCTTGTACCCCTTAGTCCCCAATCCACAGATCCTAGAGCTATTGACCCAGGGCTCTTGGATAAGGACCACGTCTACGTCGCCTTTAGAAAGACGACTGCTTAAAACAGCCGAGGCTGCTTTAGATTTGTGCAGATTTATCTGAAGCACCACCAACATGAGAGAGCTCAGACTTCCCCGCCGCCAGCGTGTCGTCGAGGTCTGGCCTGTTCCGGGGGCTGTCTCTCAACGAGGAGTTGTTCAGAGCACCTGCACGGCGTGGCGGGAACCCTGCTGTCTGAGGCAGCACCAACGTTAGTGTGCTCAGGTTTAGCCACGATCGTGACGTCGAGGCCTTCTTCGTCAAGCAGGCTTTCTTCTATCGCCGATTGACGCCCCAATCCTGCGTCGGGAGAGACGGATTCCAGACCTGCAGCATCTCAAGAATATTCTCGGGTTCTGCAGGGACGGCAGGAATCCATGCCCTTGCCCTTGGCCGAGCAGGAATGTCCTTCCAGTCGACGACATCTAGTCTTGCCCCTGGGTAGACTTCACCCAGTCTTGCAACTGCTGCCTTATACAGTGCGACAGTTCTTGCATCCTCGCACGCGAATATTTTGATCTGACCTTGGTCAGTACCTCGCGGCGGACTACCCGGAGACTCACGCATTAAGCCGAGGAGGGCCCTGCCCATTTCATTCCGGACATACAGCCACTGGTCTTTGGGGATGGACCAATGGTCGTTACCTCGGTCAATGAAACCTATAAGGATTCTGTCCTTGGTTACTTCAGCAAAGCTGAGTTTTCCCACTACGGGGTTGACCTGATGCCGCTTCGGATGGGGGTCTACCTCTCCGTCCGATCTCTGGCGTTTGAAGGGGTTACCGTTCACCCTCTTAGGCACATAGGGCCTCTGGAAATTTGGTATCAGAGCTTTCGCTTCCTCCACCATCTTCCTTTCTTCCGGCGACAGCTTCTCCTGCGATGCTCCCTCATATTTTTTAAGGATCCTTGCGGCCTTCCTTTTATCCCAGTACGCAGAGCGTCGGGGAGATGCCTCTTGGGGGGGATTCAGACTCGTAGTTGCCATCGCGGTCTCTCCCTTTGCGGCGTCTTCCTTCTCTTTCGAAACTCTGAAACCAGGTCGTGAGACCATTGCCCCAGATGTGAAGAGATTGGGTTTCGTACCAGCGCTTGATAGAAGTTTAGCTTCCGCCGTTTTCTGCTTGACTGCGTAGGCAGCCGCACTGCTGCTTGCTCCCATCAAGTCACTCTTACTTGATAGCAGTTTGGGGGATGACTGACCCGTAGTTTCCATCGCTGTCGGCCTCCCAGTTAACTTTGAGGCGGAGTTTGTCCTCCGGCGTTGTGTTTTCGCTTGCTCCAGCATAGTTCTTCTCTGCTGCGGAGTAAACGAAGTCGTTAATTGCTTTGTATTTTGTGTGTTCTTCATCTTGTTCGTACGACCCCTCGCCGAACAAGGCCAGCTTAGGGTCAAGGGTAGTGGTCCACGTATACCGCGGCGATGCACAGCGCGCTGCTATTTCGGCTGCACCGGAGGGCTCGGACATCGCAGTGCCGGTAGAGGAGTCGGAGATGTCCGACTCGGAAAGTATGGTATCTGCCACGTCAAATGGCGAAGGAGCAGTGAACAGCTCGGAGATGGGAGACAGCCTGCTGGACGGGGAAGACCTCAACGGCACAGTGATAGCAGCTAGTCCTGAGCGCACCAATGTCAATACTGCCACAGTTAGTAGGATCTCGGCTACGCCAAATCGTGGTCTGAACAAATCGTCGTTGAAAGATAAGCCTCCAGACGAGGTGGAACTCGACGATACGGCGGTGGCAGGGAAATCTGAGCGCTCTCATGTTGGTGGTGATTCAGATAAACCTGCACAAATCTAAAGCAGCCTCGGCTGCTTTAATCAGTCGTCTCTCTAAAGGCGACATAGATGTGGTCCTCATGCAGGAACTCTGGGTCAACAGCTCAAGGATTTGCGGTTTGGGGACTAAGGGTTTTAAGCTAATCCAAGCCAGCGAGGGGGGCAGGGTTAGAGCCTGTATTTTGGTTAAGTCTGAGCTGAATGCCTTTCTCTTGCCCAACTATACCAATGGTGACGTTACAGCTGCCAGTTTAACAGTCGACAGTACCAGTCTGACGATGGCATCGGTCTATATGCCCTACGACGCCGAAGAACCTCCGCCACAGAGGGAGGTAAAAGACCTGGGGGCAAATTTTTCCATGGGTCATCTTATTATCGGAACTGACGTCAATGCTCATCACGTCCAGTGGGGAAGCTCCGATATCAATGCTAGAGGAGAGTCGTTGTTTGATTATTTGTTAACAGCTAATCTGGTAGTTTGCAACGTGGGTAACGAACCTACGTTTATTACTAAAACCCGTAGGGAGGTCATAGATCTCACTATTTGCAGCGAAGGCGCTTATGAGTGGGTCAGAAAATGGCGCGTTCTCGATGAACACTCATTCTCCGACCACCGGTACGTAGAATTAGTTCTAGACTTTTCTGTTGAGCAGCCGGTTATGAAACGTTTCACGTATTGGCTGTTCTGCGAGAACGGTATTTGTACCTGTACCATACCCTTCGTACCGAATCGACCCGGGTTGTTTTTTTTATAATGACTCGGCTAAGAGCAATACATTTCGAAGTGACCCTGTCTAACGCGTCACGATTCCCTCACCTATTGTCATCCCCGGAACAGCCCCTTGCAGCACGGCTGCTCCTTATTCTCTTGATCCGTGCTGGCATTGAGCCAAATCCTGGCCCAAGAGAATGGTTCTGCTGCGTTTGTCGGAAGAAAATATATACAAGACGATCACACTCAGTACAGTGTGCATCATGCAAAGGTTGGTTGCACAAATCTAGTTCCTCCGGACTAGATCCAAAAACACATCGGCCCACTAGTTTCTATAAAAATTTTGTGGCACCCTGCTGTTCACGTCCTAGGACGTCCCGAGGCAAGCGACGCTCATATGTTGCTTTATCGCCCTCTAATAATCAAGTCTCCACGACCTGCAATAATTATATTGCCCAGCAGAATATATGTGTTCCCGGCTGTAGCAACTCCTGCCTAGGCCTGTGTCACCTACGCATATGCACTGGGCTCGCAAACAGAAATCTCTGGACTGATGTGTTTGTCGCGCCTTGCTGTCGTGTTGTGCAGCCCTCAACGCCGACGGATGTACACTCATCTAATAGCGAACGAATTCCGCCGGCTTCAGGACTGCAACGGAGATCAATATCGCGACATAGCCTACCACCATCTAGGCGAACACATCAGTCTTTAACTCCCAGAGTGGCTATTGCCTCTCCTTCGCAATTTAAATTGTTGCAATTTAACTGCAACGGCTTGACCGGCAAGATAGTGGAGATAACCACATTTATGCAGCTACATAAAATCAAAATTGCTGCAATCCAGGAGACAAAACTTGGCCCCCACTCGAAACTCCGAGCGAGTGGAGGCTACCACTTACTCCGGCATGACCGTACGGACGGCGGAGGTGGTCTCGCGTTCCTTGTTCACCATACGGTGCAGTATAGGGAATTTGATATCAACACTGACCAAAGAGACTTACCTTTAGAGTGTCAAGGTATAGTTATACAAGCTGGTGGCGTTGATCTCGAGCTAATCAATATATACATTCCTCCCGTCACCTGCTGCCCCAGAAGTTATCGTCCTGACCTTAGGGCGTTTCTTTGTGGCGATAACCGTATCATCATGGGCGATTTTAATGCCCATCATTATATGTGGCATTCACACCTTTCTGTGGACGGCAGAGGACGGGAATTAGCCGAGCAAATTGATAACTCCTCTTTCTGTACTGTGAACGGAGACTCCTCAACTAGGATGGCTGTTAACTGCAGTAGCTCTCCGGACCTAACTATTGTTAGCCCGGGGTTAATTAACAGCATCAACTGGCAACCTATGGTGGCCCTGTCATCCGACCACCTGCCTATCATCCTGTCTGTCGATCGTGCCACGGATTTTATCACGTCGGAGAAAAGAACATACGTGAATTTCAAAAAGGCCAATTGGGTCGGCTTTTTGGAATTCACGGAGAGCTCCTTTGGTGATCTTCCCATTCCCACTGACGTACACGTTGGCGAGCGTAACATACGTGAGGTCATTAAAAAGGCTACATCCCGTTTTATACCAGCTGGTAGGATAAAAGATATTAGGCCTAACTTCCCAGCTGAGGCCGCAGCCTTGGCCAACGAACGTGACCTCATACGCAACATCGATCCATCTGACCCACAGATCGGTGATCTCAACGTGGAAATCAGACGGCTGGTTAACGAACACAAACAAACCAAATGGGAGGAGCACCTCAGGTCTTGTAACCTCTCTACCGGTGTTGGGAAATTATGGTCCACCGTCAAGTCCTTGTCGAATCCTTCGGGTCCACCAAAAAATGTCGACATTACCTTTGGTGACAAGACAATAAATGACCCCAGGAAATGTGCACAGGCTTTTTGTCGACAATATGTCCCACACCCTGCGCAAGACAGGGCTAGACGTGGAATCTTCAGGCGTGCGCATAAACACAAAAACTATGCCCCCGTTCCCATCACCGCTACAGAGGTTCAAGAGGCCATCCGGAAGGCCAAAAACTCCAAAGCCATCGGCCCTGATGGCATAGCCATGGTGCATCTAAAACACATCGGCCTAGCGGGAGTCAAATATTCAACTGCCGTCTTCAATTTGTCTCTGATCACAGCTGTCATACCCGACAAATGGAAGAAGGCAACTGTGATCCCACTACTAAAGCCTGGCAAGCCAGCTAACGTTGGGGAGTCATATCGCCCGATATCACTCCTCTCGCCAGTAGTAAAGACACTTGAGGCGGTCCTACTCCCGCTCTACACATCACACTTGATGTTAGACGAGCACCAACATGGCTTCAGGAAAGGTAGGAGCACAACATCTGCTCTAAATGTCATAAACACTCAGATAACTGACGGTCTAAATCAAAATAGGCCTAATGACAGGACGGTTCTAGTTGCACTTGATTTGAGTCAAGCTTTTGACACAGTAAATCATGGGCAACTTGTAGCTGATTTGGAAGACTCAACACTCCCCCCCTGTCTAAAGCGTTGGACCGCCAACTATCTCAGTGGTCGTCGGTCGTCTGTTGTATTCAGAAACAAAAAATCTAAAGCCAGGAAGATAAAACAAGGGGTACCACAGGGTGGTGTCCTCTCCCCGTTATTGTTTAACTTCTATATTTCGAAGCTTCCTCCTCCACCAGAAGAAGTTACGATTGTTTCTTACGCAGACGATTGCACGATATTGGCAACTGGTACTTCCGTTGATGAGCTGTGCTCCAAAATAAATGGTTATCTCCCCTCTCTAGTCGAGTTCTTCACTGCCCGAACCTTGACATTGTCGCCAACAAAGTCTTCGGCGACCTTATTCACGACGTGGACGGCGCAGGTTGGCATGGAATTAGAAATTTATGTAGGTGATCATAAAATACCTACTGTCGCTCACCCAAAAATTTTAGGAGTGACTTTTGACACCATGCACACTTTCGCTGCCCATTCAGCTGCAATTGTCTCAAAATTACAGAGCCGCAACAAAATCCTCAAGCCACTAGCCGGCAGTACTTGGGGTAAACACAAAGAAACGTTGTTGGTAACGCACAAGGCAATTGGTCGGCCGATCCTGAACTATGCGTCGCCGATATGGTCGCCGGGGCTTGCAGACGTTCCCTGGAATCAGCTTCAGGTCTGTCAAAACACCGCGCTCAGAACCGCTACGGGGTGCGTCCTTATGTCACTTATCTCTCATATACATAATGAGGTGGAAATGCTTCCAGTTAGGGAGCATAATGAAATGCTAAACAAGCAGTACCTACTGAATTGCTGTAAACCACAGCATCCCGGTAGACAACTGCTTGAACTCATTCCGCCTCCTAGGACCATAAGGTCGCATCTACGTAAACATTTTGATGAGATCCGTCACTATATAACAACGCCGTTTGATCTACAGGTGCACAAACAGGCTTTGAGGCATATCCATACAACGTCTGTTGGCCATTACTCTGCGCTCTGTCCGCTAAACAATGTCTTACATGCCGCAACACCTGGCATTTCTGAAGAGGAGCGTCATCTTCCTCGAGAGACAAGGGTCACTCTGGCTCAATTACGCTCTGGATATTGTAGTAGGTTAAACTCCTACATATCTAGACTGAACCCTGATGTGCCGAATGTATATCCGGCATGCGGCTCGTCCCCCACAATACCAATCAGTTATTTTCTTGCTCATTTGAGCCCACTCTTCTAACACCCATCTCTCTTTGGTCCAACCCTATTGAAACTGCTAGTTTCCTTGGACTCCCGTTAGAAGATATTGATGACAATTAGGTTAAGGAAAAATACGCGTTGGGCAGGACTACACATCGTTACAACAACAACAAACGCAACCCACGTAACACTAACTGGCAGCTACACAATGAAACATTATCTAGGGACTTGCCAGCACTGCCCCCACAAGTCCCCTCATCAGTAGGGGATTTGGAGGATCTGGTAAAGACCTTTACAACGGCGCTCTCGAATGCCCTAGAGCAGGCTTGCCCAGTGCCAAAACCACGCGGTAAACATAGGCCGCATTGGTGGTCCTACGACCTGGACTCGCTCCGTAAATCATGTAGGACACAATTTAATAAGGCCAAGAGCCTTGGCACGGAGACTCAATGGCTCGAATATAAAGTTAAACTCAGGGCCTACAAAAAAGCTCTGAGGCAGGCGATGAGAGTATCGTGGAGAAATTTCCGAACTGGGGTCGAAAATGTCGACGGTACAGCGAGACTTAGACGAGTGCTCTCAAAAACTCAAACAGCCACAAGCTATATTCGCAAACCTGACGGATCCTGGACCAGCACGGAGAGGGAAACCCTAGAGCTGCTCTTGAATGCGCACTTCCCAGGGAACTTGCATGAGGAACCCCTAGCACCTACAACAAACCTGGCTGTACACATACCCATCACGGAGGAAAAGGTTAGGTGGGCGGTTAAAAGCTTCGAACCGTTCAAGGCTGCCGGGCCAGACGGGATTATTCCCGCACAACTCATAAACACGCTGGAGACATCAGCCAAATGGCTGGTATTTCTCTATACAGCCTGCCTGGCTCTTAGCTACATTCAGTGCTCCTGGAGAAGTGCCACGGTAGTGTTTATTCCTAAGGCGGGGAAGGCGTCTCATTACGAGCCCAAGGACTATAGGCCGATCAGTCTCTCATCCTTTGTGCTCAAGACCTCCGAGAGGATAATAAATGACTACCTCTCCTCTACTATTGATAGCAACCTGATCTGTAGCTATCAGCATGCATACACCAAAGGGAAATCTACAGAAACTGTGCTTCACGGTAGTGGCATATGTAGATGACTTAGCTATAGTATACAGGGGCAAATTCCCACAAACCCTATGCGACTTGATGCAAGCAGCACTGAGAGAGGTCTCCTCATGGTGCTCGCGCTGCGGACTGAGCATCAACCCGGGAAAAGTAGAACTGGTTCTCTTTACCAACCGCTATAAGATACCACCGCTAATACTACCAAAACTGAATGACGTGCACCTGAACTTGGCTGACAAAGCCAAGTTCTTGGGCACAGTTCTGTATTGCACTCTACACGTGCAAAAGAGCCATTGGAAAAAATGGGGGCTCAGCCACATAATCTACACTGCAATCATTCGACCAATCATGCTCTATGGAGTTGTGGTATGGTGGCCTGCGCTGAGCAAGGCAACAAACGTTAATCTGCTAGGTAAAGTACACAGATCTTGCATGATCTGTATAAGCGGTGCGTTAAGAACAACGCCCAATGAAGCACTCCAGGCCATTCTTGGCATTTTGCCACTCGATCTGGAAGGGCACCGAGTAGCAGCAGCATCGGCTCTGCGTCTAAGGGAAACGTCCGGCTGGGGCGCAAGCACTACTGGACACGCCTGTATTTTGGGATCCTATAGCTTTTTCCGCTGAGCACAGATCGCTGTGCGACCACAACAGTCGGAGATAGCGGTTTTAAAATCAACATTCCCAGCAGGGAAGAATGGGAGAGCACGGATCGGAGTCCCGTCACTCATGGCGGCACTTCCATTTTTACTGATGGCTCGAAGTTAGACGGCAGAGTTGGGGGAGGGGTTTATTCAAAGGATCTGAACCTTGAGCTCTCCTTCAGACTACCTGATCACTGCAGTGTCTTCCAGGCTGAAGTTTCAGCAATCATGGACGCCGCGGCTTGGATAGGCCAACACACTATCAGACAGGACATTTTTATATTCAGCGACAGCCAGGCGGCCATCAAATCCCTTGGCTCTTACTCGTTCAACTCTGAACTGAGGCTCAGCTGTCGTCGATCTCTACAAGAGATGGCCCAACAGAATCGCGTTAACCTCACATGGGTCCCGCGGCATAGGGACATTGAGGGAAATTGTAGGGCAGACGAACTTGCGAGGCAGGGCACGACCAAGCAGGTTCTTCGCGATAAAGCGCGCTTAGGTATGCCGTTTGCCACATGCAAGCTTATGCTGAAGGAGTACACACTCCGCCAAGCCAACGAAAGATGGCTGCAATCTCCAGGATGCCGGATATCCAAAGAAACCTGGCCGAAATGGGATCATAAAAGATCAAGACAAATTTATGCCCTAAGGAGAAGAGAAATCTCCATATTAATAGGCGTATTAACTGGGCACTGCCTCATTGGTAGGCACGCAGAAAGACTTGGAGTGCCCTACCGACGATGCTGTAGGAGTTGTAAGGATGAAGAGGAGGAGGAAATCGTGGAGCACCTCATCTGCAACTGCCCGGCTTTAAGTGGCGCGAGAATGCGCTTTTTGGGAGTTCCCTTCCTGGTCAGCCACCGCCAGGTCACGGAGCTGGACATAAAGGGCCTGATGGCCTTCATCAAGTCATCTAAATGGTTCGAGGAGGAGTAACGGTGTCGGTATAGGAAAGTCAGTCCCGGGATTCTGCTATGTGGAGAATTCCGTTAATACCGGGATTTTCCATATGGCAGGGTCCCGGAACTGACTATCCTAGTGTTGGTGGTATCACAACGGGCCTTTTAATACCGGCCTAGGTGTGCCCCTGCGGCAGCCACTTGAACCTAACCTAACCTTCTCTAATAAAAGGAGGAGCTTGTTGAGTGAAAGATTGAAAGGTTCATTTTGTAGAAAATGAGTTCTATTTATAGAAATTTATTATACAGGCGTGTTTTTAAATCTTTTTAGAGGGGTTAAATTACAAATTCTGGCTAGGTCAAAAAAAGTTTGAGGATTTTCTAGCTTTTTTCTTTAACCATAACTTAGCAATATTTAAGACACTTTATATGGATTTTTTATTTGATTTAAAGCAAAAATATATATTAATTTTTCTATTCAATTTGGTCTAGACTTGTTTGGGGCTCGGGTTGCAAATCTGCCCTTTTAAAAGTTAATACATATGAACATATGAATAGAAATCAGTTGTTGCCTTCAGTAAAATTTAAGACGACCGCTAACCACTTGATTTAGTTCAAAATTAAAGTACATATTAAATATATTGTCGATTTTTATAGTTTAAATAGGGAGTCTATCAGCAATTTTGTCTCAAACGGTAGAAATTACTAAAATTTACAGAAGTAATCTACCGAAGTCCGATAAATAGACTACTGTGTTTGAAAAAATTTCGCAACTTCGATCTTATATCATCAAAAATTAGACAAAAAACCCAAATTGAATAAGCGGTTATCGCATTTCTATAATGGGTGGTATGTATGCATATGCTTTCCGTCAACTAAAAATATTCAGAAATTTTTTTTCTCGAAAATAGAGATCACAAACATAAAAATTTTAAAAAAGTCAAGATAAGAAATATTTATATATTGAAAAAATAAAAACAATTTTCAATAACAAAAAATAAAAAATAAAAATGTGGCCGATAGCTGTACCTGAACCATTAACCGCTCGACCACTACCCCCCACGCTTCCCACTGGGCTATCGCTTTATGTACAAATTGGTTGTCAGATAACCAATTCAAGTGGCATGAGAAAATTTCATTCGCTTATTACAGATAAATGAAGCAGGATTGGTTATATATTAGATAATTGTGCACTGCCTTAGAGGTATGCCAACAAATCCATATGCATTTCATAAATATTTATGCATATTTAGTATGGGTTTAAGCTTGGCAAATATTTATATGTAAAATTTGTTAGCCTATTAATATAATAGATAATGGACCGAAGTACTCAATGAGCGAGGGAGTAAAAATAATTTCTCTAATAATAGGAGGAGCTTATTGAGTGAAAGAATGAAATTCATTTTGTAGAAATATGAGTTCTATTTATAGAAATTTATTATTTAGTGTTGGTAAATTACAAATGCTGGTTAGGGCAAATCTAGGCTTTTGCAAAAACAGTTAAAGGGTTTTCTAGCTTTTTTCTTTATCCATAACTTAGCAATATTTAGAAGACATTTTAATTTGATTTGATTTAAAAAAAAAATTTAGGTATATTGATTTAAAAAAAAAAAAATGTATTCAAAGTGGTAAAATCAGCCCAAATCTAGCCTTTTGCAAAAACTGTTAAAGGTGTTTCTATCTTTTTTCCTTAACCATAAATTAAAAATATTTAAAAATACATTTCTTATCGATTTTTTATTTGATTTTTGAAAAAAATAGTACGTATATTGATTTAAAAAAAAAAAAAATATTCAAAAGTGGTGAAACCGGGCAAAATGTAGCCTTTTGCAAAAATAGTTTGCGGATTTTCTAAAGACATTTCATACACTGAGAGAAATGCCTTGAATGTTGTGACAATATCACTATTGATAGCGACGAGTTTGATTCAACATTCATTCAGAATGAGCAATTTATCAAATATTATTTGCTTCCAATAAAAAGTCAAATTACACACAGAGCCAAAAATGCCTAATAAAATTAATAAGATTGTCTTCATGATCAGTTTTTGGGCAAAGGGGTAGTCGCAACGGTGGAAACGAAGAAAAAACTATAGGGAAATCTTTTTGGTTTTAAGAAGAAATTCTTACTAAAACAAGTAAGGAAGTCTAAGTTCGGGTGAAACCGAACTTTACATACCCAGCTGTGCACATAAAGTGGGCGTGATCGTTCACCGATTTTTCTTATTTTCTGTGGTAGTACTCTACATAAACATAACATGCCTGGTACCTAGTTTCGTAAATCTATCTCACACCGTTCTGAAGTTGTTAGCAGTCGAATTTAAAAATTGCTTGACTCATAAGTGGGCGGTGCTACGCCCACTTTCCAAAATTTTGAAAAAGTTATGTAAAGAATATGAAAGTTGATGTCTGTACCAAATTATATTATTATAGCGAAATCAGTTAATTAGATATGGACTTTTCAATATTTCCACCTCCTTTCAATAAAACTTTTATGAAAAAGTAGGCGTGGTCGCGAAGCGATTTCGTTTATTTTCTATAGCTGAATTTACCACAACAATAGTATGTCCTCTACGAAATTTCGTTATACTAGCATAAACTGTTCTGAAGTTATTAAGAGTCAAAATTTTAAAATTTCTTTAAATATACGTGGGCGGTACCACGCCCCCTTTTCAAAAATTTTTATAAAATCGGCCTTAGAACATCTAAATCAATACATATTGCAAATTTTATCATTGTAGCTGCTTCTAATATTGAATTAACCCATTTTATACGTTTTTCGAAATTTTCGTTATCGAAAAAGGGGCGTGGTTATGGTCCGATTTTACCCATTTTCAATAGCAATCTATTCTGAACCCAAATAAGTACGCATGCCAAATTTGGTGAAGATATCTCATTATTTGCTCAAGTTATCGTGTTAACGGACAGACGGACGGACGGACGGACGGACGGACGGACAGACGGACGGACATGGCTCAATCAAATTTTTTTTCGATCCTGATCATATTGATATATGGAAGTCTATATCTATCTCGATTCCTTTATACCTGTACAACCAACCGTTATCCTAACAAAGTTATAATACCCTGTGTACAAGTACAGCTGGGTATAAAAACTATACATTTAGTACAAAGGTGTAGTTAGACGCTGGCAATTATTAGTATACGATGGCCGGATGGTTAGCAGCTGGGTTTAGCATTCGATTCTCTCTCTTTTTTTCCTAATTAGAAATGTTAAAAAGAAATCTTCTCAATTATATTTATGAGATTTTCCTTTGAAACATTAACAACTATACACATATCAGTCATTAGATGCTAGAAATCAAAAGTGAGCGATGGCCTGATGGTTAACAGCTGGGTTTATCATTACGAAAATTGTAAGTTCGATTCTCGGTGAGGGCAATATCATTTTATTTTTCATTTAAAGTATTAAAAAGAAAATCTTCTTAATAACATTAAAAAGACTGTCTCTACAATAATAAGAAGCACATCTTCTTGAAGAAAATCTATAGAGATATCTTATGACTTTTGTTCTACTTTATTAGGCATTGTTGGCTCTGTGCATGCCAACCAATTCGATATGATGTTATGTTTTTATATTTATGGATAGAATAATAATATATTTGAACGGCATGTCAATATATATGGTCGTAATATGAATTTCTATTGTTGCTATATCCATATTTATATTTTCTGCATAGTAATAATGGTAGAGACAGCGTATTAATATATATGGAGGAAACGTAAATTTTTCTGGAATGCATAATCATAATAGTTCAACAATTTTCACTATGGATTTCCTAACAATATTACAACTTGTTGTAAGGTTTTTTTGGATTCAAAATTTTTTGAATTTATTATGATGGGAAATTTTTCTAAAAATTTTATAATATGCCGTAGCCAAATGGTAGAACACTGGGCTAACGTAACAGAGGAGCAGTGTTCGAGTCCCACTGAAGCCAGATGTCAAGTCGTATGCAATTTTGTTTTTTAAACCAAGTATTTAGAATTTATCAATAGTTTATATGGATACCACTTCAATAGTGATTTATCAAAAATGTATTGATGGAACATCCATATTCATTGATGGGACAGGATTATCAATTTTTATTTAATGTTGTATCAATAAATATGGATGTTCCATCCATAGATTTCCCTCCGTGTATCGATTTTTTATTTGATTTTTGAAAAAGATGTGGGTATGTTGATTTAAAAAAAAAAGTTATTCAAAATTGGTTAAACCGGGCAAAATCTAGCCTTATGCAAAAACAGTTTGAGGGTTTTTAAGCTTTTTTCCTCAACCATAACTTAGAAATATTTAAAAAGACATTTTATATCGATTTTTGATTTGATTTAAAAAAAAAATGTGGGTATGTTGATTTTAAAAAAAAGTTATTCAAAAGTGGTTAAACCTCGTAAAATCTAACCTTATGCAAAAACAGTTTGAGGGTTTTAAAGCTTTTTTCCTCAACCATAACTTAGAAATATTTAAAAAGACATTTCATATCGATTTTTGATTTGATTTAAAAAAAAAAAATGTGGGTATGTTGATTTAAAAAAAAAATTATTCAAAAGTGGTTAAACCTCGCAAAATCTAACCTTATGCAGAAACAGTTTGAGGGGTTTCTAGCTTTTTTCCTTAACCCTAACATGAAAATATTTAAAAAGACATTTTATATTGATTTTCGATGTGATTTTTGAAAAAAAAAAAAATGTAGGTATATTGAAACCGGGCAAAATGTAGCCTTTTGGAAAAACAGTTTGAGGGTTTCTAGCTTTTTTCATTAACCATAACTTAGAAATATTTAAAAAGACATTTTATATTGATTTTTTTTTATTCAAAAGTGGTCAAATTTTCTGGACTTCTTTGGTGTTCGGGTTGTAAATCTGGATGAATAGAAATGAGTTGTTGTCTTTAGTAATATTTTAGTTGACCTCTAACCACGTCGTTTAGTACAAAATTTAAGGACCTGTGAAAAATTATATATTTCAAAATTTATAGAAATAATCTACCGAAGTCCGATAAACAGAACAATATCCGCTTTATTCATAAAAAATATAAAATGTTTATTAAGCTCTTATTATTCAAAATTTGTATGAAAATGTCATTTTAAAAAGCTTTATAAACCAATTTTATTTTTTATGAATATGAGGGTATGTTTAAAAAAATTTTAATTTTCGGAAAAACTTACCAAAAAACCCAAATTGTATAAGCGGTTATCTCATTTCTATAATGGGTGGTATGTATGTATATTTATGAAAATATTCGCAGTAAGTTTTTTCCGAAAAAAGTATCACAAATATAAAAATATGTCTTATGAAATTTTAATGAGCTTATAAAAAATCAAGATTAGAAATACTCATATACCTAAAGATGTTTTAAAAAAGAAAAAACTATTTTCCATGTAACCCGGAGCTGTTCTCGAACCTACAACAGTTCGCTAGCTATCCGATACGCTAACCACTGCTCTACCGCTTTATTTACGAATTTATTGTCAAATCACCAATTCAAGCTGTATGAGCAATGAGCGAGAGAATGAAAATAGTTTCTCTAATAAAAGGCTTGTTGAGTGAAAGATTGAAAGGTTCATTTTGCAGAAAATGAGTTCTATTTATAGAAATTTATTATACAGGCGTGTTTTTAAATCTTTTTAGAGGGGGTAAATTACAAATTCTGGTTAAAAAAAGTTTGAGGATTTTCTAGCTTTTTTCTTTAACCATAACTTAGCAATATTTAAGACACTTTATATGGATTTTTTATTTGATTTAAAGAAAAAATATATATTAATTTTTCTATTCAATTTGGTCTAGACTTGTTTGGGGCTCGGGTTGCAAATCTGCCCTTTTAAAAGTTAATACGTATGTACATATGAATAGAAATCAGTTGTTGCCTTCAGTAAAATTTAAGACGTCCGCTAACCACTTGATTTAGTTCAAAATTTAAGTACATATTAAATATGTTGTCGATTTTTATATTTTAAATAGGGAGTCTATCAGCAACTTTGTCTCAAACGGTAGAAATCACTAAAATTTATAGAAGTAATCTACCGAAGTCCGATAAATAGACTACTGTGTTTGAAAAAATTTCGCAACTTCGATCTTATATCATCAAAAATTAGACAAAAAACCCAAATTGAATAAGCGGTTATCGCATTTCTATAATGGGTGGTATGTATGCATATGCTTTCCGTCAACTAAAAATATTCAGCAATTTTTTTTCTCGATAATAGAGATCACAAACATAAAAATTTTAAAAAAGTCAAGATAAGAAATATTTATATATTGAAAAAATAAAAACAATTTTCAATAACAAAAAATAAAAAATAAAAATGTGGCCGATAGCTGTACCTGAACCATTAACCGCTCGACCACTACTCCCGACGCTTCCCACTGGGCTATCGCTTTATGTACAAATTGATTGTCAGATAACCAATTCAAGTGGCATGAGAAGTTTTCATTCGCTTATTACAGATAAATGAAGCAGGATTGGTTATATATTAGATAATTGTGCACTGCCTTAGAGGTATACCAACAAATCCATATGCATATCATAAATATTTATGCATATTTAGTATGGGTTTAAGCTTGGCAAATATTTATATGTAAATTTTGTTAGCCTATTAATATAATAGATTATATGATCATTGATATAACATCCCCCAACGGCACTAGGTAGATTGACTTCGCCGCTGCTCGCAATATGGTCATCAGTAGTACCAGGTTCCAGCATAAGCGAATACACCAAGCCACATGGCTGTCCCCTGATCAAAGAACTAGAAACCAGATTGATCATGTCTTGATTGACGGCAGACATAGCTCCACCGTTCTGGACGTGCGTACGCTGCGTGGTCCCAATATTGATTCTGACCATTATCCTGTCGCAGCCAAGATACGCGCACGCCTCTGTGCAACGAAGAAAGTGCGCACAGTAACGGAAGGAAAGTTTGACGTCGAGAAGTTGCGCGTGACACAGACAGCTGATAATTTCTCCACTCGACTCTCACACCTGCTAGCAGAGGGCAATCCCCGACCTAACGATGTAACCGAGCAATGGAAGCATATCTCTCACTCATTGCGTAGCGCCGCTGAGGCCACTATAGGGTTCCAGCGAGCCCGCAAGAACAACTTGTACGATGAGGAATGCAAAACTGCCTCGAAAAAAGGACGCTGCCTACAAGGAGACGTTGCGAACGGGCGCAACCCGCAGTGTATGGCAACAATATCGTTAGGCAAAGAAGGAAGAGAGACGCCTTTTCAGAAAAAAGAAAAGTGAGGCCGAAAGGCGTGAGTGTGAGGAGCTTGAGATGCTGGCTGACAGGAATGATGCCCGGAAATTCTATGAAAAGATCCGGCGGATGACGGAAGGTTTTAAGACCGGGGCAAGCTCCTGTAAGGACAATAATGGCGACTGGTAACCGACGTACAAAGTGTACTTAAATTATGGAGGGAGCACTTCTCCTCACTGCTAAATTGCGAGGGAGACGTCGAACCCGATACCCCAATCCCTGACGATGGAAAAGTCGTCCCACCACCTGACTATGATGAAGTGAGGATAGCTATACCCCGGATCAAAAACAACAAAGCGCCTGGAAAAGACGGACTACCCTCCGAGCTGTTCAAACACGGAGGCGAAGAGCTGGTAAAAAGCATACATCAGCTCTTATGCAGAATATGGTCAGACGAATACATGCCTCCGGATTGGAATTTAAGTGTGCTTTGCCTTATCAGTGTGGCTTTAGACCTGGTAAGTCTACCATCGACCAGATTTTCACGATACGCCAAATCCTGGAGAAGACCCATGATAAAAGAATCGACACACACCATCTCTTTGTCGATTTCAAAGCCGCTTTTGACATCGCAAAAAGGAGTTGCCTGTATGCCGCCATGTCTGAATTTGACTTCCCTGCAAAGCTTATACGGCTTTGCTAAATGACGTTGAGCAATACCAACAGCTCCGTCAGAATCGGGAAGGACCTCTCTGAGCCATTTGAAACCAAACGAGGCTTCAGACAGGGCGACTCCCTTTCGTGCGAGAAGATAATTCGAGCAGCAGAGCTAAACCGCAATGGTACAATCTTTTACAAGAGCGTGCAATTGCTGGCGTATGCCGATGATATTGATATCATTGGCCTTAACAACCGCGCCGTAAGCGCTGCCTTCTCTGGACTGGATAAGGAAGCGAAAAAAGTGGGTCTTGCCGTGAACGAGGACAAGACGAAGTATTTGCTGTCATCAAAGAAAGAATCGGCGCACCTGCGCCTTGGCAGCCACGTCACTGTTGATAGTTACAAATTTGAAACTGTGAGGGACTTCGTCTATTTGGGAACCAGTATTAACACCGAAAATAATATCTAGAAATCCAGCGGAGAATCACTCTTGCCAACAAGTGCTACTTTGGACTGAGTAGGCAATTGAGAAGTAAAGTCCTCTCTCGAAGAACAAAGATGACGCTCTATAAGTCTCTCATCATACCTGTCCTGATGTATGGCTCAGATTCATGGACAATGTCAAGAGAAGATGAGATGGCCCTTGGAGTATTTGAGAAAAAAGTTCTCCGGAAGATTTATGGTCCTTCCCGTGATGCCAACGGCGAGTATCGAAGGAAATTTAACGATGAGCTGTACGAGCTCTACGCAGATCTGACCATAGTCCAGCGAATTAAAGCCCAAAGACTCCGCTGGCTGGGCCATGTTATGCGAATGGACAAAGAAGCTCCAGCACAGAAGGTTTTCCTATCGTCGCCTGAATTCGGCAGCAGAGGAAGGGGGAGGCCTCGACTGAGATGGAAACAACAGGTGGAGGATGACTTCAACTCCCTTGGGGTTTCCAATTGGCGTCAGTTATCGCTAAAAAGGAATGACTGGCGTGCTTTGATATGCAACGGCCAAAATCGCTTAGGCGGTAAAGCGCCAATAAATGATAATGATGATATGATCATTGATGAATATTATAACAAAAAAATACACATTTCTCATATATGTACGTTCAAACATATTTTTGCTTAATATAGGTTTCCTCTGCGGGGGTGTAGTTCTACAGTATTCAAATGGCGCAGCCACAAAAAAAAAACAACATGTTGACGGATCTGTGACCTCAATACATTAACTTTCATGTATTTGGCGAGCTAAATCCAAATCCGTGATCATAAATAGCCTAACAGGTCGCAGTTCTTCACTAACCTTCACAAAATAATATTGGACTTTTTTGCACGGTTAGGGCCGAACCTCGGGCCCGTTGTTAAATTATGATATCTAATTCGGATTCAGCATCCAATTTCCCTTAAGAATATGTATTTAGCTTTATTCGATGTTGATTTTTTCATGTTTCGCAAATTTTCAAACCAAAATCGGGAATTCCGAGAAAATTTCAGTCTATATGTAGCTTTTGTAGGGAATTCAATTTCCTACAAAAATATGTTCAGGTAAATGGTGTTTTTCAACAAATTATACCAAATTGGATTTTAAGTCTGTAAAATCTAAACTAGCGATGATAGACTTCTAGACTTTAATATAAAAATCTGAAAAATTTACAGTAATTTTTTTCACCTTTCTTAAAAAGAAAATCAATATAATTTTTGAAAAGAAAAATGAAATTTGGAATTTTGGCCCAGTCTAATATACATACATACATAGATACCTGCCAATAAATGTTACTTTATATTGACTTATATAACAAGGGCCAGCCTTCCACAGCAATGGTTAAAATACTCGCCGACGTTAGACTTGCCTTTGACAAAAAGTACTTAAAATTGCTCTGTCTGCTGGATTTCTCGAAAGCCTTTGATTCTGTTGATCATGACTTGCTTTGCTTTAAACGGAAAATATTATTTGGCTTCAGTGCATCTGCAGTGCGACTGATGAAGAGTTACCTGACTGGCAGGTCCCAACGTGTGAAGGTTGAAAACGAACTATCTGCGGTGCGTGCACTGTTATGTGGTGTACCACAGGGTTCTATTCTAGGACCACTACTATTTAGTCTTTTTGTTAAGGATGTGCTCTCTAAGTGTAAATATGGTAGTATCCATGCTTATGCAAATAATATTCAGCTATATTTGTCCAGTCCTCTCAATCAAACAATTGAGATGGTAGGCAAGTTTAACGAGGAATTATTATCTATCAATTCCTGGGCGTCACAAAATGGCCTACAGCTTAACGTTGAACAGTGATATGTGTTACCTATTTGTAAGAAGCGTCCTGACGCCGCAGTTGTCCCCCCTTTGTATATTGGAGATCGCGCTATCAAATCTGTCTCGAAAATTACCAACCTGGGTTTCGTTATAAATAGTGATCTTACGTGTGTGGACCATATAAGTTCCACTGTTGGCAAGGTATACTACAGTTTACGTAGTTTGCGAATGTCTGCCCAATTTACTCCGGTTGGCATAAGACGAAAGCTTGCCATACAGTTAGTAATGCCTATCATTCTCTATGCAGAGCTGGTGTATAGCAAGCTGGACTCTATGTCTGCATATAAACTGGATGTGGCTTTCAACCACGTCACGCGCTACGTGTTCGGGTTAAATAGATTTGATCATATCTTATCTTGGAGGACTCGGTTACTGGGCTGTGAACTTTCTGAGTACCTCAAAGCCAGAAACTGCACCTCTCTCTGTCACCTCATAAGGTATGAACAACCTAGTTACCTTTATGAAAAACTAATATTCCCAAGGTCAGCTCGATTAAGCGACTTGATAGTGCCGCAGTACAACTTCCTCTCCTCTACCAGGTTATTCTTCATCAATGCTATACGTTTATGGAACTCGATTCCTGCTACGGTTCGTAAGAGCCTGAACAAAATAAACACTAAGACAGCTCTAATGAATTATTTTTGTAACACTGTGACATAGTAAGTGTTTTCTCTCTTCTCTAAGATGTGCTATCTACAATGATATATTCCATATTTTAATTTATTATTATACCTTTCATGAACATGAAATGGTATTATAACTTTGGTCCGATGTTTGTAAATATGAGAAGAAGAAGAGATATACCCATCAGTAAGTATACCGGAATGATCAGGATGACGAGATGAGTTGATTTAGCCATGTCCGTCTGTCCGTCTGTCTGTTTGAACGCAAACTAGTCCCTCAGTTTTTGAGATATTTGGCTGAAATTTGGTATGCGGCCACCATTTTCCAATATAGGAATCATTTGTTGGAACCAGCAAGATCGGACCGATATTACATATAGCTCCCATACGACCGATTATTCCGATAAACGGATTTTGGGCTATAACTCCTGTAATTACGTGTAAATCACGTAGGAACGTGAAATTTTGGAAGCATCGCTATTTTTATATGTAAAATATCGATGTTGAAAATCATCGAGATTGGATAAATATTTCACATAGCCCCCATACAATCGATTGTTCCGATAAACGGATTTTGGTAGATAACTCCTGTAATTATGTAGGTAGGAACGTGAAATTTTGGAAGTGTCGCTATTTTTATATGTGAAATAGCGATGTTGAAAATCATTGAGATGGGATAAATATTTCACATAGCTCCCATACAATCGATTATTCCGATAAGCGGATTTTGGGCTATAACTCCTGTAATTAAACACGTAGGAACGTGAACTTTTGGAAGCATCGCTATTTTTATATGTGAAATATCGATGTTGAAAATCATCGAGATTGGATAAATATTTCACATAGCCCCCATACAATCGATTGTTCCGATAAACGGATTTTGGTAGATAACTCATGTAATTATATCGGTAGGAACGTGAAATTTCGTAACTGTTGCTATTATAGAATGTGGAATGTCGATGTTAAAAATCAATGAGATTGGACCAATATAACACATCGCCCCCATATAATCGATAGTTCAGATAATTTCGGTATGACCTAAAGTTAAATTCACACAGGCTGCACTGGGATCAAACAGTGAAAATCGTGACGCTTATTCATGAAAGGTATTTAGCCTTCGGCACAGCCGAAGACAGCTTTCCTTACTTGTTTTATTTGTCATTGAATCTATTACACTGCGCAACACGAAAAAAAATACCTGGGACGAGATGGCATTTCTCAATGAGATAAGAACTGCGTACAAGAAATTTGCCGGACACCCTCAAAATCTTGAGTTGGGTGTCAAACCCGGTTTTCGTACCTTTGCACACTTATGACCCTGTACCTTAGTATGGATGTAACAGCCATGGATCGCGTCAATGGGGATGTAACGTGTGACACCCCTCTTATGTAAACGGCCCAAAAGCTTAGGCCCCTGTTATGGAATTGACGTTTTTCGATTTTTATGCAATCGAAATTTTTGCAAAGATGTCATATAAACTAGTTTTCACATATACAGTTTTATATCTCGGGGGTGGTTTAAACCCCTAAAACCACCCCCTGGCTGCACCCCTGCCTGCGGCTGAATCAAAGCTCCCCGCAAAAATTTGGCTCTGTCAGAATATTTGTTATATCAAATATCGAAATTTACCGGACTAGTAGTGTTTAATATTATGCATGAAGAAAAGGTGGCTCTAGCTCGAGAACAATAAACGTTACAAAAATAACTATTTTCACTGTCGATGAGGAACTGCCAGACAAATAAACGGCAAAAGAAAATTTGCTTCACAGATACTAAAGCTTTCGAGAAAAATCATGAAAAGCCCATACGTGGCATATAATGCATAGACCTAATTTTACAATCGCGATATCTCAAAACTGGTGACTCTTGGAGAAAAAATGCTTGGGCCATTTAGGTAGAGAATTTTCAGGTCTATAACTTGGCCTCAGGTATTTTTTCAAAGAAACTTACCGTTTTCGAGAAAAACCTCTAGAACCTCAAATTTTGACCTTTGACCCCGAATAACTTTTTTAGCACACATGGGATCGATGACGACTTTTGAAGTTTTCTTTTCGACGGTGAACCTAAGCCCTATACAAAAATTTGGCTCTGTCGGACTTTTGTTATTCAAATGTCTAATTTGACCGGACTTTAAATTGGACAAAGGAGCAGAAGGAAGGTATCCATTTCACGATTTTCTCCCATAAATCAGTGGGCTTATCTGTCATAACGTCCATAAAAGAAAAATTAGTCGGCTTATTTACTGTTACTTCGGAAGTAAAGTAAGGGACGAATTTTATGTAACGTCAGTGACGGTACATAATTATCTATACATTCTACATCTCTAGAAAAGTCCTAATTACAAAGATTGTAATAAAGACTTTATTCAATTTCTAATTATCTCCCAAACATTGAAATTTTATTCTCTCAAGGGGTTTTCGTGAAATTTAGATAAATCACCGGTGCCCAAAACCCATTGTCCTGAAATTGTAACGTCAGTGACGACTGAATTTTAGTCCGTATTTAGTATGTTTTTAGAATTTAAATGTAAAGTTTAAGCACAACAGCTTTGAGTAGATAAACTCCAAGAAGTAAACCAGTTTCGTGACGTAAAACTTGCAAATGGTAAAGCAATTAGAGTTTGAATCATACAATTTTACTTGCGATGTAACGTAAGTGATAATATCTAGATTAACAAAACTTAATTTTATACAGAAAAACATCTCATAGCAGTATCCAAAGTTATACCTGCTTGAAATATTTCATATTATCATATTATCATATATATATATTTCATATTATCACATTCATAAATATCACTTATGGAGATCCATGCCGTCCAATTTTCCTACACCTAGGCAAAGAGGTTAGATTGATAAGAGGCGTCGGTTCTATCTCATACAAATATGAAAAATATTTGATCGCATGTTTGATGGGATTCGATATTTTCTATGACCAAAGAGGTTAGATTGATAAGGAAAAGTTTCCCTTTTTGCATTATTTGTTTAATTGTTTAAATTGCGCCAATTTGCGGAAATGATAGGTTAGGTTAGGTTCAAGTGAAGGGTGGACACCTAGCCGCGGTACGAGGGCTTAAGTCGATAGCCACAGGGCTACGCTGCCCTTGTGATCATAGCGCCACCGGTACTACATGACGAGAGAAGCCAAGCCTCTCTGCCGCGACGACTAAGATCTTCCCCCTCCCAATCCAGGGTGTTATGCGACCACGTGCCCGGGGGGAAAATCGTGGCTGTAATCGAACGGAGCCTCTCTGATACCGGGCCGCCTCGGAGAGTAACTATGGCCTTACCGCGGTATGGGGCTCTGCCGCGGCGGACGACACATTCCCCTTACTCTTCCCTTGACCCTAAACTGGCCTTGCCCGGCGAGGGGTCGTACGAACAAGATGATAAATAATAACAAAAACCCTAAAACTAAAGATACAACAATGTATACTGCACAGATGAGGAGGAAAATGCTGGAGCAAGCGAGAACGCAACGTCGGAGGACAAACTCCATTTCTTTATCAGCCGAGAGATCGACAGCGATGGCAACTACGGGTCGATTAGCTCTGGATAACAAGGGGGCAATCCCCAAAGTAAGTACCGGTACAAACACAGTGAAGCCAACAACGGCTGATGCTAAAGTCCTAGTAAGTGCCGGTACCGAAACCAAATCTTAAACGTCTGTGGCAGCTGTCTCACGACCTGGCCCCAGAGACCCAAATAAGGGAACGACCGCGATGGCAACTACGGGTCGAAATTTACACCAAAAGACATCTCCCAGTCGCTCTGAGTACTTGGACAAAAGAGCGGCCGCGAGGATCCTGAAGAAATACGAGGGTATTTCACAAGAGACGCTATCGCCGAATGCTAGAAAGACGGTGGAGATGGCTGAAGCTATCTTACCGAACTTCCAAAGCGATTACGCGCCAAAGAAGGTTAATGGAAATCCCTTCAAACGCCAGAGATCGGATTTAAAACCTCACCCGAAGCGGCAGCAACACGCCCCCGTAGTGGGTAAACTCAGCTTTGCTGAAGTAACTAAGGATAGGATCCTCATAGGCGTCATTGACCGAGGTAACGAAAGCTGGGCCATCCCTAGGGACCAGTGGCGCTACGTCCGGAACGCTATCGGTAATGCCCTTCTCGACATTATGGATGAGTCTCCGGGTGCCACGCCGATGGGTTCTGAAGCGGGATGGCACCAGGGCCGAATCAAGGTATTCGCTTGCGAGGATGCAAAAACTGTTGCACTGTACAAGGCAGCAGCTGCAAGACTGGGTGAGATCTACCAAGGGGCAAGAATCGAGGTTGTCGACTGGAAGGACATCCCAGCTCGGCCAAGGGCAAGAGCGTGGATTCCTGCTATCCCTGCTGAACCTGAGAGAATTCTCAGGATGTTGAGGATCATGAACCCGTCTCTCCCGACGCAGGACTGGGGTGTCAATCTGGTCGAGGATGCGGTAGGGCCTGACAGGCAAGTGGTCTTCACCTTGACTAAGGAAGCACTCGAGCCCCTTAAACGGTGCAATGGACGAGTGCACTACGGCATGGGTCAGATCGTGATCCACGTATACCGCGGCGATGCACAACGCGCTGCTATTTCGGCTGCACCGGAGGGCTCGGACATCGCAGTGCCGGTAGAGGAGTCGGAGATGTCCGACTCGGAAAGTATGGTATCTGCCACGTCAAATGGCGAAGGAGCAGTGAACAGCTCGGAGATGGGAGACAGCCTGCTGGAAGGGGAAGACCTCAACGTCACAGTGATAGCAGCTAGTCCAGAGCGCACCAATGTCAAGACTGCCACAGTTAGTAGGATCTCGGCTACGCCAAATCGTGGTCTGAACAAATCGTCGTTGAAAGATAAGCCTCCAGACGAGGTGGAACTCGACGATACGGCGGTGGCAGGGAAGTCTGAGCGCTCTCATGTTGGTGGTGATTCAGATAAACCTGCACAAATCTAAAGCAGCCTCGGCTGCTTTAATCAGTCGTCTCTCTAAAGGCGACATAGATGTGGTCCTCATCCAAGAACTCTGGGTCAACAGCTCAAGGATTTGCGGTTTGGGGACTAAGGGTTTTAAGCTAATCCAAGCCAGCGAGGGGGGCAGGGTTAGAGCCTGTATTTTGGTTAAGTCTGAGCTGAATGCCTTTCTCTTGCCCAACTATACCAATGGTGACGTTACAGCTGCCAGTTTAACAGTCGACAGTACCAGTCTGACGCTGGCATCGGTCTATATGCCCTACGACGCCGAAGAACCTCCGCCACAGAGGGAGGTAAAAGACCTGGTGGCAAATTTTTCCATGGGTCATCTTATTATCGGAACTGACGCCAATGCTCATCACGTCCAGTGGGGAAGCTCCGATATCAATGCTAGAGGAGAGTCGTTGTTTGATTATTTGTTAACAGCTAATCTGGTAGTTTGCAACGTGGGTAACGAACCTACGTTTATTACTAAAACCCGTAGGGAGGTCATAGATCTCACTATTTGCAGCGAAGGCGCTTATGAGTGGGTCAGAAAATGGCGCGTTCTCGATGAACACTCATTCTCCGACCACCGGTACGTAGAATTAGTTCTAGACTTTTCTGTTGAGCAACCGGTTATGAAACGCAACCCACGTAACACTAACTGGCAGCTACACAATGAAATACTATCTAGGGACTTGCCAGCACTGCCCCCACAAGTCCCCTCATCAGTAGGGACCTTTACAACGGCGCTCTCGAATGCCCTAGAGCAGGCTTGCCCAGTACAAAAACCACGCGGTAAACATAGGCCGCATTGGTGGTCCTACGACCTGGACTCGCTCCGTAAATCATGTAGGACACAATTTAATAAGGCCAAGAGCCTTGGCACGGAGACTCAATGGCTCGAATATAAAGTATAGTGGAGAAATTTCTGCACTGGGGTCGAAAATGTCGACGATACAGCGAGGCTTAGACGAGTGCTCTCAAAAACTCAAACAGCCACAAGCTATTTGCGCAAACCTGACGGATCCTGGACCAGCACGGAGAGGGAAACCCTAGAGCTGCTCTTGAATACGCACTTCCCAGGGAACTTGCATGAGGAACCCCTAGCACCTACAACAAACCTGGCTGTACACATACCCATCACGGAGGAAAAGGTTAGGTGGGCGGTTAAAAGCTTCGAACCGTTCAAGGCTGCCGGGCCAGACGGGATTATTCCCGCACAACTCATAAACACGCTGGAGACATCAGCCAAATGGCTGGTATTTCTCTATACAGCCTGCCTGGCTCTTAGCTACATTCCGTGCTCCTGGAGAAGTGCCACGGTAGTGTTTATTCCTAAGGCGGGGAAGGCGTCTCATTACGAGACCAAGGCCGATCAGTCTCTCATCCTTTGTGCTCAAGACCTTCGAGAGGATAATAAATGACTACCTCTCCTCTACTATTGATAGCAACCTGATCTGTAGCTATCAGCATGCATACACCAAAGGGAAATCTACAGAAACTGCGCTTCACAGCCTAGTTTCTGTTATTGGAAAATCGCTGTATGAAAAGAGTACTGTCTTGTGGCCTTTTTAGATATTGAAGGAGCCTTCAACAACATAAGCCCTGATGCTATAAACTCCGCTTTAACAAGTCTGGGCATAAGCAGGTCTCTTATTGGACTTATTGATCAACTGCTAAGGGGTAGACGAATAGTTTCATCACTGGGCTCGGTTGACTTATCACGCTATGTCACAAGGGGAACGCCTCAGGGTGGTGTTCTCTCCCCGCTTCTGTGGAACCTCACTGTCAACTCGATGCTGCGAGACACAAGCTGGGGGGGGGCGGGAAGGTAGTGGCATATGCAGATGACTTAGCTATAGTATACAGGGGCAAATTCCCACAAACCCTGTGCGACTTGATGCAAGTAGCACTGAGAGAGGTTTCCTCATGGTGCTCGCGCTGCGGACTGAGCATCAACCCGGGAAAAGTAGAACTGGTCCTTTTCACCAACCGCTATAAGATACCACCGCTAATACTACCAAAACTGAATAACGTGCACCTGAACTTGGCTGACAAAGCCAAGTTCTTGGGAACAGTTCTGGATAGGAAACTAACCTGGAAGGAGAATGTTCTTCAGCGCCAGAAGAAAGCGTGTATTTCACTCTACACGTGCAAAAGAGCCAATGGAAAGAAATGGGGGCTCAGCCCAAAAATATGCAAATGGATCTACACTGCAATCATTCGACCAATCATGCTCTATGGAGCTTGAGGTATGGTGGCCTGCGCTGAGCAAGGCAACAAACCTTAATCTGCTAGGTAAAGTACACAGATCTTGCATGATCTGTATAAGCGGTGCGTTAAGAACAACGCCCAAAGAAGCACTCCAGGCCATTCTTGGCATTTTGCCACTCGATCTGGAAGGGCACCGAGTAGCAGCAGCATCGGCTCTGCGTCTAAGGGAAACGTCCGGCTGGGGCGCAAGCACTACTGGACACGCCTGTATTTTGGGATCCTATAGCTTTCTTCCGCTGAGCACAGATCGCTGTGCGACCACAACAGTCGGAGATAGCGGTTTTAAAATCAACATTCCCAGCAGGGAAGAATGGGAGAGCACGGATCGGAGTCCCGTCACTCATGGCGGCACTTCCATTTATACTGATGGCTCGAAGTTAGACGGCAGAGTTGGGGGAGGGGTTTATTCAAAGGATCTGAACCTTGAGCTCTCCTTCAGACTACCAGATCACTGCAGTGTCTTCCAGGCTGAAGTTTCAGCAATCAGGAACCCCTAGCACCTACAACAAACCTGGCTGTACACATACCCATCACGGAGGAAAAGGTTAGGTGGGCGGTTAAAAGCTTCGAACCGTTCAAGGCTGCCGGGCCAGACGGGATTATTCCCGCACAACTCATAAACACGCTGGAGACATCAGCCAAATGGCTGGTATTTCTCTATACAGCCTGCCTGGCTCTTAGCTACATTCCGTGCTCCTGGAGAAGTGCCACGGTAGTGTTTATTCCTAAGGCGGGGAAGGCGTCTCATTACGAGACCAAGGCCGATCAGTCTCTCATCCTTTGTGCTCAAGACCTTCGAGAGGATAATAAATGACTACCTCTCCTCTACTATTGATAGCAACCTGATCTGTAGCTATCAGCATGCATACACCAAAGGGAAATCTACAGAAACTGCGCTTCACAGCCTAGTTTCTGTTATTGGAAAATCGCTGTATGAAAATAGTACTGTCTTGTGGCCTTTTTAGATATTGAAGGAGCCTTCAACAACATAAGCCCTGATGCTATAAACTCCGCTTTAACAAGTCTGGGCATAAGCAGGTCTCTTATTGGACTTATTGATCAACTGCTAAGGGGTAGACGAATAGTTTCATCACTGGGCTCGGTTGACTTATCACGCTATGTCACAAGGGGAACGCCTCAGGGTGGTGTTCTCTCCCCGCTTCTGTGGAACCTCACTGTCAACTCGATGCTGCGAGACACAAGCTGGGGGGGGCGGGAAGGTAGTGGCATATGCAGATGACTTAGCTATAGTATACAGGGGCAAATTCCCACAAACCCTGTGCGACTTGATGCAAGTAGCACTGAGAGAGGTTTCCTCATGGTGCTCGCGCTGCGGACTGAGCATCAACCCGGGAAAAGTAGAACTGGTCCTTTTCACCAACCGCTATAAGATACCACCGCTAATACTACCAAAACTGAATAACGTGCACCTGAACTTGGCTGACAAAGCCAAGTTCTTGGGAACAGTTCTGGATAGGAAACTAACCTGGAAGGAGAATGTTCTTCAGCGCTAGAAGAAAGCGTGTATTTCACTCTACACGTGCAAAAGAGCCAATGGAAAGAAATGGGGGCTCAGCCCAAAAATATGCAAATGGATCTACACTGCAATCATTCGACCAATCATGCTCTATGGAGCTTGAGGTATGGTGGCCTGCGCTGAGCAAGGCAACAAACCTTAATCTGCTAGGTAAAGTACACAGATCTTGCATGATCTGTATAAGCGGTGCGTTAAGAACAACGCCCAAAGAAGCACTCCAGGCCATTCTTGGCATTTTGCCACTCGATCTGGAAGGGCACCGAGTAGCAGCAGCATCGGCTCTGCGTCTAAGGGAAACGTCCGGCTGGGGCGCAAGCACTACTGGACACGCCTGTATTTTGGGATCCTATAGCTTTCTTAGCGGTTTTAAAATCAACATTCCCAGCAGGGAAGAATGGGAGAGCACGGATCGGAGTCCCGTCACTCATGGCGGCACTTCCATTTATACTGATGGCTCGAAGTTAGACGGCAGAGTTGGGGGAGGGGTTTATTCAAAGGATCTGAACCTTGAGCTCTCCTTCAGACTACCAGATCACTGCAGTGTCTTCCAGGCTGAAGTTTCAGCAATCATGGACGCCGCGGCTTGGATAGGCTAACACACTATCAGACAGGACATTTTTATATTCAGCGACAGCCAGGCGGCCATCAAATCCCTTGGCTCTTACTCGTTCAACTCTGAACTGACGCTCAGCTGTCGTCAATCTCTACAAGAGATGGCCCATCAGAATCGCGTTAACCTCACATGGGTCCCGGGGCATAGGGACATTGAGGGAAATTGTAGGGCAGACGAACTTGCGAGGCAGGGCACGACCAAGCAGGTTCTTGGCGATAAAGAGCGCTTAGGTATGCCGTTTGCCACATGCAAGCTTATGCTGAAGGAGTACACACTCCGCCAAGCCAACGAAAGATGGCTGCAATCTCCAGGATGCCGGATATCCAAAGAAACCTGGCCGAAATGGGATCATAAAAGATCAAGACAAATTTATGCCCTAAGGAGAAGAGAAATCTCCATATTAATAGGCGTATTAACTGGGCACTGCCTCATTGGTAGGCACGCAGAAAGACTTGGTGTGCCCTACCGACGATGCTGTAGGAGTTGTAAGGATGATGAGGAGGAGGAAACGGTGGAGCACCTCATCTGCAACTGCCCGGCTTTAAGTGGCGCGAGAATGCGCTTTTTGGCAGTTCCCTTCCTGGTCAGCCTACGCCAGGTCACGGAGCTGGACATAAAGGACCTGATGGCCTTCATCAAGTCATCTAAATGGTTCGAGGAGGAGTAACGGTGTCGGTATAGGAAGGTCAGTCCCGGGATTCTGCTATGTGGAGAATTCCGTTAATACCGGGATTTTCCATACGGCAGGGTCCCGGAACTGACTTTCCTAGTGTTGGTGGTATCACAACGGTCCTTTTAATACTGGCCTAGGTGTGCCTCTGCGGCAGCCACCTGAGCCTAACCTAACCTAGGTTCAAGTGGCTGCCGCAGAGTCACACTTAGGCCAGTTTTGAAAGGCCCATTGTGATACCACCAACACAAGGTAAGTCAAAGATGAGGTGCTCCACTGTTTCCTCCTCCTCATCATCTTTGCAACTCTTGCAGCATCGTCGGTAGGGCACACCTAGTCTTTCTGCATGCCTACCAATGAGGCAGTGACCGGTTAATACCCCTATCAATATGGAGATTTCCCTCCTAGTTAGGGCATAAATGCGTCTAGACCTTTTAAGATCGCATTTTGGCCAGGTTTTCTTCGATATCCGACACCCTGGGGATTGCAGCCATTTTTCGTTGGCTTGACGGAGTGTGTGCTCCTTCAGCATTAGTTTGCATGTGGCAAACGGCATACCTAAGCGCTCCTTATCCTGAAGAACCTGCTTGGTCGTGCATTGGGCATTTGGAATTTTTTTTGGTATAGTAAGAAGGTCTCTCATACTTCAACACAATCGCACAGTTTGGTAGTGTGCGCTTGAGCATCGCTGCTTTAGAGCATAGGTCGGCGCCCCATAGATCTTAAGATCAGCCAAACAGGTTGCATTTATCACAAAGACACAAAGACAGATATGTAAACAGAAAAAGACTATGTCAATGTCTATGTATATTTTATCAATGAGTTTAAAAAATACTGGGTTTGTATGTATATTATAAATAATAATTAAAAAAAAAATTATGTATATGTAGGTATTTTTAGGTAATAATAAAGGGATACTGCAAATGAGTATAGAAAAATTAAATTTAATAAAAAAACAAGTAAGGAAAGCTGTCTTCAGCTGTGCCGAAGGCTAAATACCTTTCATGAATAAACGTCACGATTTTCACTGTTAGATCCCCAGTACAGCCTGTGTGAATTTAACTTTAGCTCATACCGAAATTATCGGAGCTATCGATTATATGGGGACGATGTGTTATATTGGTCCAATCTCAATGATTTTTAACATCGACATTCCACATTCTAAAATAGCAACATTTACGAAATTTCACGTTCCTACCGATATAATTACAGGAGTTATCTACCAAAATCCGTTTATCGGAACAATCGATTGTATGGGGGCTATGTGAAATATTTATCCCAATTCAATGATTTTCAACATCGATATTTTCCATATAAAAATAGCGATGCTTCCAAAATTTCGCGGTTCTATGTGTTTAATTACAGGACTTATAGCCCAAAATCCGCTTATCGGAATAATCGATTGTATGGGAGCTATGTGAAATATTTATGCCATCTCAATGATTTTCAACATCGATATTTCGCATATAAAAATAGCGATACTTCCAAAATTTCACGTTCCTACCTATATAATCACAGGAGTTATCTACCAAAATCCGTTTATCGGAACAATCGATTGTATGGGGGCTATGTGAAATATTTATCCAATCTAGATGATTTTCAACATCGATATTTCACATATAAAAATAGCAATACGTCCGAAATTTCACGTTCCTACGTGTTTAATTACAGGAGTTATAGCCCAAAATCCGTTTATCGGAATAATCGATTGTATGGGAGCTATGTGAAATATTTATCCCATCTCTATGAGTTTCAACATCGATATTTCACATATAAAAATAGCAATACTTACAAAATTTCACGTTCCTACGTGTTTAAATACAGGAGTTATAGCCCAAAATCCGTTTATCGGAATAATCGATTGTATGGGAGCTATGTGAAATATTTATCCCATCTCTATGATTTTCAGCATCGATATTTCACATATAAAAATATCAACACTTATAAAATTTCACGTTCCTTCGTGTTTAATTACAGGAGTTATAGCCCAAAATCCGTTTATCGGAATAATCGGTTGTATGGGAGCTATATGTTATATTGGTCCGATCTTGCTGGTTCCGACAAATGATTCCTATATTGGAAAATGGTGGCCACATACCAAATTTCAGCCAAATATCTCAAAAACTGAGGGACTAGTTTGCGTTCAAACAGACAGACAGACAGACGGACAGATGGACAGACGGACATGGCTAAATCAACTCATCTCGTCATCCTGATCATTTCGGTATACTTATTGATGGGTCTATCTCTTCTTCTTCTCATATTTACAAACATCGAACCAAAGTTATAATACCATTTCATGTTCATGAAAGGTATAATAAATAAAATATATCAGTGTAACACGTGAATGACGCGCAACTCAATTGGTTCGCACCAACACAGCGCAACATCAAGCGCTCTCACTTACACACCTGCATTTACAAATCTGCCGACCCATGCTTTAGAGATCAGTGGCATAGGCTTATGCGGATCAGGTAACCATACAAAATACTGTGGCGAATGTTCTCAAGAATCGCTCATCTCCCAACTCTAGCGTATTTCCACCACTAGCGTCACTACCACAACTATCGATCTGTGGACTTTCCCTAACAGATTTAGGTTTGTTGCCTTTCTTAGCGCAGGCCATACCACGACTCCATACAGCATAATTGGCTGGATTTTCGCAGTGTAGATCCATCTGCAAATTTTGGGGCTGAGCCCCCATTTTTTGCCAATGGCTCTTTTACACGTGTAAAGTGCAATGCACGCTTTCCTCTGGCGCTGGATGACATTCTCCTTCCAGTTAAGCTTTCTATCTAGAACTGTGCCTAGGAATTTGGCTTTGTCAGCTAAGTTCAGGCGCACGCCATCTAGTTCTGGTAGGTTCAACGGTGGTATCTTGTACCGCCTGGTATAAAGGACAAGCTCCACCTTTTCCGGGTTGATGCTAAGTCCGCAGCGAGAGGACCATGAAGAAACCTCTCGCAGTGCTACTTGCATCAAGTCACACAGGGTTTGTGGGAATTTGCCCCTATATGCAATAGCTAAATCGTCTGCATATGCCACTATCTTCACCCCCCCCCCCCCCCCCCCCCTCCTTGTGTCTCGTAGCAGCGAGTTTACGGTGAGGTTCCATAGGAGCGGGGAGAGAACACCACCCTGAGGCGTTCCTCTTGTGACATAGCGTGAAAGATCAACTGTTCCCAGTGAAGAAACTATTTTCCTTCCCTTTAGTAGTTGATCAATTAGTCCAATAAGAGACCTATTTATGCCCAGGTTTGTTAAAGCAGTGTTAATAGCCTCCGGCCTTATATTGTTGAAAGCCCCTTCGATGTCCAGAAAGGCCACGAGACAGTACTCCTTTTCATGCAATGATTTTTCAACAATAGAGACTAGGCTGTGGAGCGCAGTTTCCGTTGATTTACCTTTGGTGTATGCATGTTGATAGCTAGAAATAAGGTTGCTATCAATAGTAGAGGAGAGATAATCGCTAATTATCCTCTCGAAGGTTTTAAGTGCAAAAGACGAGAGACTGATCGGTCTGTAGTCTTTAGGCTCATAGTGTGAGGCCTTCCCAGCCTTTGGAATAAAGACTACCGTGGCGCTTCTCCAGGAGCACGGAATGTAATTAAGAGCCAGGCAGGCTGAATAGAGAACTACCAGCCATTTAGCTAATATTTCCAGCGTGTTTATGAGTTGTGCGGGGAAAATCCCGTCTGGCCCAGCTGCCTTGAACGGCTCAAAGCTTTTGATTGCCCACCTTACCCTTTCCTCCGTAATGGGTATGTTTACCGCCAGGTTTGTTGCAGATGCTACAGGTGCATCATACAAGTTCCCCGGAAAGTGTGTGTTCAGGAGCAGCTCCAGGGTTTCCCCTTCCGTGCTGGTCCAAGATCCGTCAGGCTTCCGTAAATAGCTAATGGCTGTTTGAGTTTTTGATAGCACTCGTCTAAGTCTCGCTGTATCATCGACTTTTTCGACCCCGGTGCAGAAATTTCTCCACGAAGTTCTCTTCGCTTGCCTTAGAGCCTTTTTATAGGCCCTCAGTTTAGCTTTATATTCGAGCCATTCAGGCTCCGTACCGATGCTCTTGGCCTTGTTAAATTGCTTCCTGCATGATATACGGAACGAATCCAGGTCGTAAGACCACCAGTGGGGTCTATGTTTGCCGCGTGGTTTTGGTACTGGACAAGCCTGCTCTAGGGCATTTGAGAGCGCCGTTGTAAAGGTCGTTACCAGATCAGGTAATACTGGTAGGTCCCTAGCTAATATTTGGTTATGTAGCTGCCAGTTAGTGTTGCGTGGATTTCGTTTCATAACTGGCTGCTCAACAATAAAGTCTAACACAATTTCTATGTACCGATGGTCAGAAAATGAATGCTCATCAAGAACACGCCATTTTCTGACCCACTCATAAGCGCCTTCGCTACAAACAGTGAGGTCTATAACCTCCCTACGAGCTTTAGTTATAAAAGTAGGCTCGTTACCCACGTTACAAACCACCAGGTTAGTTGTTAGTAGGTAGTCAAACAGAGACTCGCCCCTAGCGTTAATATCGGAGCTTCCCCACTGGACGTGATGAGCATTAGCGTCAGCTCCAATAATAAGATGGCCCGTACAGAAATTATCCACCAGATCTTTCACCTCCTTTTGTGGAAGAGGTTCTTCGGCGTCATAGGGCATATAGACCGACGGCATCGTTAGGCTGGTGCTGCCGACTGTTAAGCTGGCAGCTGTAACGTCACCATTTGAGTAGTTGGGTAATAGAAAGGTGTTTAGCTCAGACTTTACCAAAATACAGGTTCTGACCTTGCCCTCATCATTGGCTTGGATGAGCTTGTACCCCTTAGTCCCCAATCCACAGATCCTAGAGCTATTGACCCAGGGCTCTTGGATAAGGACCACGTCTACGTCGCCTTTAGAAAGACGACTGCTTAAAACAGCCGAGGCTGCTTTAGATTTGTGCAGATTTATCTGAAGCACCACCAACATGAGAGAGCTCAGACTTCCCTGCCGCCAGCGTGTCGTCGAGGTCTGGCCTGTTCCGGGGGCTGTCTCTCAACGAGGAGTTGTTCAGAGCACCTGCACGATTTGGCGTGGCGGGAACCCTGCTGTCTGAAGCAGCATCAACGTTAGTGTGCTCAGGTTTAGCCACGATCGTGATTTCGAGGCCTTCTTCGTCAAGCAGGCTTTCTTCTATCGCCGAGTTGTTCGCAGCACCATCGCAATTTGACGTGGCGGATAACATACTTTCCGCGTCGGACTCCTCTGCTTCCCCTTCCGATGCCTCGATCTCCGAGTCCTCCGGAGCGTCCGGAATAGCAGCGCGCTGTGCATCGCCACGGTATACGTGGATCACGATCTGACCCAAGCCGTAATGAACTCGTCCGTTGCACCGTTTAAGGGGCTCGAGCGCCTCCTTATTCAGAGTGATAACCACCTGTCTATTGGGCCCAACCACATCATCGACCAGGAGACGGATTCCAGACCTGCAGCATCTCAAGAATATTCTCGGGTTCTGCAGGGACGGCAGGAATCCATGCCCTTGCCCTTGGCCGAGCAGGAATGTCCTTCCAGTCGACGACATCTAGTCTTGACCCTGGGTAGACTTCACCCAGTCTTGCAACTGCTGCTTTATACAGTGCGACAGTTCTTGCATCCTCGCACGCGAATATTTTGATCTGACCTTGGTGCCAGCCCGCGTCAGTACCTCGCGGCGGACTACCCGGAGACTCACGCATTAAGTCGAGGAGGGCCCTGCCCATTTCATTCCGGACATACAGCCACCGGTTTTTGGGGATGGACCAACGGTCGTTACCTCGGTCAATGAAACCTATAAGGATTCTGTCCTTGGTTAGTTCAGCAAAGCTGAGTTTTCCCACTACGGGGTTGAACTGATGCCGCTTCGGATGGGGGTTTACCTCTCCGTCCGATCTCTGGCGTTTGAAGGGGTTACCGTTCACCCTCTTAGGCACATAGGGCCTCTGGAAATTTGGTATCAGAGCTTTCACTTCCTCCACCATCTTCCTTTCTTCCGGCGACAGCTTCTCCTGCGATGCTCCCTCATATTTTTTTAAGGATCCTTGCGGCCTTTCTTTTATCCCAGTACGCAAAGCGTCGGGGAGATGCCTCTTGGGGGGGATTCAGACTCGTAGTTGCCATCGCGGTCTCTCCCTTTGCGGCGTCGTCCTTCTCTTTCGAAACTCTGAAACCAGGTCGTGAGACCATTGCCCCAGATGTGAAGAGATTGGGTTTCGTACCAGCGCTTGATGGAAGTTTAGCTTCCGCCGTTTTCTGCTTGACTGCGTAGGCAGCCGCACTGCTGCTTGCTTCCATCAAGTCACTCTTTCTTGATAGCAGTTTGGGGGATGACTGACCCGTAGTTTCCATCGCTGTCGGCCTCCCAGTTAACCTAGAATGCAAGCATTGTTCGAAAGCTGAGGCCAAGGAAGATGTTATAGATGTGCGGCTGATGACTATAACATCTACGGACGTATGGAACATGGATCAACTAAGGAATCATCAGCTAGAGGACCCAGATCTGGTACGTGTGATGCAAGGAATCGAGCAAAACGAACGACCAACAAGAGAGGTGATATCAGCAGAGAGTCCTGTTGCCAAGTCATATTGGGCACAGTGGAACAGTCTGAAATTGGTATCCGGTTGCTTACATAGAGTATGGGAAAGCGAAGATGGTCAATGCGCTCGGAAGCTGGTAGTTGTCCCAAGGAAGAAAATCTCTGATGTTTTGAATGAGCTACATAATGGTCCAAGTGGAGGTCATCTCGGAGTCACGAAAACGTTGGAGAAAGTCAAGCTGAGATTCTATTGGGTTGGTTGCCGGCAGTCGATCGCGGAGTGGATTGCCAACTGTGAGGTGTGCATCAAAGCAAAGGGTCCGAAGTCAAGAAGCCATGGACAGATGAAGCAGTACAACACAGGTGCACCGTTTGAGAGGATTGCCATGGATGTAGCTGGTCCATTTCCTACTAGCAAACTCGGGAAGAAGTACGTATTAGTTGTTATGGACTATTTCAGCAAATGGCCAGAAGTTTACCCGATTCCAAATCAAGAGGCAGAAACCATTGCAGAGGTGTTCACTAGCAATTGGATAGCGAGGTTTGGTGTACCGATGGAGTTACATTCTGACCAAGGCAGGAATTTCGAATCAGTCGTATTCCAAGAAATGTGCAAGACATTGGGTATTCGGAAAACTCGAACAACTGCACTGCATTCTCAGTCAGATGGCATGGTGGAACGTTTCAATCGAACCTTAGAAGAGCACATGAGGAAAGTAGTGGATAAGTTCCAGAAAGATTGGGACACGCACATCTCCTTGTTCCTGATGGCATATCGCTCGGCAATACATGAAACAACGGGTCAGACTCCGGCAAAAGTAATTTTTGGGAATGATTTCGGTTGCCAGCTGACTTGAAGTTTGGAATAAATGCTGATGAAGGAATAAATGCCAGGAAATCCACTAGCATTTTGGAAGAAGAAATGAGAGAAATACACGACGTTGTAAGACAACGGACGAAGATCATGAGTGATAAGATGAAAGCCAGATACGACAAAGCAATAAAGGTTTTAAAGAAGGAGATTTAGTGCTGTTATATAACCCACAACGAAAGAAAGGTTTGTCCCCAAAACTGCAATGTAACTGGGAAGGCCCATATAAAGTAATAAAGCGGATAAATGATGTTGTCTACCGCATACAAACTGTTGGAAGACCACGAAACAAAATAAAGGTGGTTCACCTGGAGAGGCTAGCAACGTTTGGATCGGGAAATGTGTCTGACCGGGACGATCAGACTTAGTGTAGCAGTGTGGCGAATGTTCACAAGAATCGCTCATCTCCCAACTCTAGCGTATTTCCACCACTAGCGTCACTACCACAACTACAGTTGTTTAGGTACATGACGCGAGAGCGAGAGAGTGCGAATGTGACACAAAGAGGAGATGACGATAGATAAATGTTTCGAGAGCACGAATAGCCCAAAGGTGTGTAGACGTTTCTAGGTTATGAAGCTGCTGTCTGCTAGGGTATATAAACCGCGGCAAGACAACGCACTTCAATCAGTTTATTTTGAAGTGTTGTACAGTGAAGTACTAAACAGTGAATTAACCCGCGATATTGTAATACGTTTTTAGTAGTGAATAAAGCGTACTACCTATTAAGCAGAATCTGAGTGTTTTATTTAACGTACAGTGATCGAACTCACGGAAAATAATCGAGGATTCATCGAATTCGTCACAATACTTCAATTAAACTCCGATTAGTCGTTATCGGCTTTTATGCAAGCGGTCCTAAGAGATGTCCTATTACCAACAAATTCATCGTTCGTTTACCGTTCAAGGAACCGCCAGAGACGAATCCAAACTTCGGCGCAACAAGGATTTGGAACGCGACTATTGGTGTTTTATGAAGGATTACATTGAGTTCTCTCACATGATTCGCATTCCTATCCTGGCGCATTCGTAAATTACATTCCGCACCATGCCGTGATGAAGCTAGATAATAGCACCACCAAACTGCGTGTTGTGTTCGATGCATCGTGCCGTACCTCCAACGGCAAATCACTCAACGACATACTGCGTGTGGGTCCTACCGTACAAGAAGAATTATTTTCGATCCTCATTAGATTCAGAATTCACACCTTCGTGATAATGGCTGACATCGCAAAGATGTACAGACAAATCATCGTGGACAAACAAGATTCAAAGTGGCATTGCATCTTGTGGCGCGATGAAATAACCGACCGCATCATTACCTATCAGCTGGAAACAGTGACCTATGGTGCGGCTTGTGCACCGCATTTAGCCACAAAGTCCACCGAAAGAAAAGTCGCTTGTAAAACTAACATTTCTGCTTTATCAATTTTGCATTTCAGCAAAAAATGTCGTATTAATATTGAAAATTATCAAATAAACAGGGTTCACGTTAAATTGATAGGAAAGTTGCTGAATAAACATTAGCATGTATGATATTGTCATATCAATTTCTCATGTTAATAATACATTACTTCGAAAAGTTTTATTTAACATTAAAAATTATGTAAACGTCCGGTTTCACGTCAAATTGATAAAAAAAACTTGTTGAGCCAACGTAGTACGTCATATCACTTTCATATCAATTTCTCATGTTAATACACATTTCGACAACATATTGATATAAAAACTGCCAATCTCACATTTGCCGCCAGCGTGTCGTCGAGGTCTGGCCTGTTCCGGGGGCTGTCTCTCAACGAGGAGTTGTTCAGAGCACCTGCACGATTTGGCGTGGCGGGAACCCTGCTGTCTGAAGCAGCATCAACGTTAGTGTGCTCAGGTTTAGCCACGATCGTGATTTCGAGGCCTTCTTCGTCAAGCAGGCTTTCTTCTATCGCCGAGTTGTTCGCAGCACCATCGCAATTTGACGTGGCGGATAACATACTTTCCGCGTCGGACTCCTCTGCTTCCCCTTCCGATGCCTCGATCTCCGAGTCCTCCGGAGCGTCCGGAATAGCAGCGCGCTGTGCATCGCCACGGTATACGTGGATCACGATCTGACCCAAGCCGTAATGAACTCGTCCGTTGCACCGTTTAAGGGGCTCGAGCGCCTCCTTATTCAGAGTGATAACCACCTGTCTATTGGGCCCAACCACATCATCGACCAGGAGACGGATTCCAGACCTGCAGCATCTCAAGAATATTCTCGGGTTCTGCAGGGACGGCAGGAATCCATGCCCTTGCCCTTGGCCGAGCAGGAATGTCCTTCCAGTCGACGACATCTAGTCTTGACCCTGGGTAGACTTCACCCAGTCTTGCAACTGCTGCTTTATACAGTGCGACAGTTCTTGCATCCTCGCACGCGAATATTTTGATCTGACCTTGGTGCCAGCCCGCGTCAGTACCTCGCGGCGGACTACCCGGAGACTCACGCATTAAGTCGAGGAGGGCCCTGCCCATTTCATTCCGGACATACAGCCACCGGTTTTTGGGGATGGACCAACGGTCGTTACCTCGGTCAATGAAACCTATAAGGATTCTGTCCTTGGTCCTTGCGGCCTTTCTTTTATCCCAGTACGCAAAGCGTCGGGGAGATGCCTCTTGGGGGGGATTCAGACTCGTAGTTGCCATCGCGGTCTCTCCCTTTGCGGCGTCGTCCTTCTCTTTCGAAACTCTGAAACCAGGTCGTGAGACCATTGCCCCAGATGTGAAGAGATTGGGTTTCGTACCAGCGCTTGATGGAAGTTTAGCTTCCGCCGTTTTCTGCTTGACTGCGTAGGCAGCCGCACTGCTCTCTGAAACTGCCAATCTCACATTTGTATAACATTCTCATGTTAAAACGGCATAAACCACGCTGCAGTTGACATTTAGCACGTTCATAAGTTATGAATCATAACACATTTCGAAAACCTGCTTCACGTAAAAATCCTATGAAAATTGTAATACTAACATTTGCAAAACTATATCATGTTAAAATTACGTGAATTGACATGTTTCATATTTATAACAAATTTTGACAACATGCTTCACGTAGCACGTTAGCATTTGTGTAGCTGTTTCATTCTAAAATGAAATAAATCGCGCTGCAGTTGACAATCAAGTTCGGTCGTTGTAAAATAATTTATTAACAAAAATAGTTAGCAGAAACCCAACTATGAAAATTGAACGTGAAGTGAAAATGGGTGATGAATGTTGTTTATTTATGGAAAGCGTTTCGCCGGCAATGAAGGCCGCCGGCCAGCATATGGTTTATGAAGCATCGTCTGTAGGAATTGGTGCTAATGAAGAAAATTCATCTGTGCTACATTTACGAAGGAGCAACTGTAATAAATAAGAACTTTTAGTTCCTGTGTAATGCAGAATAAAAATACAGTTTGCAAAGAAACTTCTTTTATGTGCTTCTAAAAATGTTAAGTTTGTCACCTTATCAAATGTATTACATTTATTACATTAAATATGTACCTATTTCAAAAAAAGTTAATAAACTGACCAAAAATAATATCATTTCGATGTGATTATCATTAATTTTATTTGTAGCTTCAACGTTATTCTCACGTAAGTATCAGTATTACATACTATCACGTAAGTATACATCATGGTCATGTTTTACGTTTTTCCTGTAGGTATGTATATACATTTCAATAATACATAATTTTTATATCAACTTTACGTTTTTCCTGTACGTTTTTACGTTTCATGTCAATTGTACATGAGAATGCCGTCATTAATACATGATGGTCATGCTCATTTTACGTTTCATATCAATTGTACATGAGAATGCCGTCAATAATACATGGTCATGTTCATTTTACGTTTCATGTCAATTATACATGAGAATGCCCTCAATAATACATGATGGTCATTTCAACTACACGTTTTTCCTATACGCTTTTACGTTTCATGTCAATTATACATGAGGATGCCTTCAATAATACATGATGGTCATGTTCATTTTACGTTTCATGTCAATTATACATGAGAATGCCTTCAATAATACATGATGGTCATTTCAACTACACGTTTTTCCTGTACGTTTTTACGTTTCATGTCAATTATACATGAGGATGCCTTCAATAATACATGATGGTCATGTTTATTTGACGTTTTTCCTGTACTTTTTTCGTTTTTTTTTGTGCATATCCATTTCACGTAGAAATGATATTTTCGAAATTGTAAAATTGACCTTTTTTCTTTTCAGTTGCATTTGGTAAACAAAAAATGTTAACTTTACGGCGGTTTTTGATATTTTTTTCTTTCGGTGTGCTTGCAGCAACTAGCAATCGGGCATATGACATCGCAACCAATCGGCGCGCCGGTTATTCACAATTATTTTTATGTAGACAACCTAATGACGGGTGCCTCCACGGTCGACGAAGTCATCGAAATTAAAAAGCAAGTGATCGAAGTTTTACAGTACGGAGGATTTCCTTTACGGAAGTTTGCCTCGAACGAGCAACGCATTATGGCAGATGTGCCAGAAACAGAACGGGAACAACTCATTCACCTTGATGACATCGACTACGTGAAGGCTTTGGGCCTTATGTGGTCCCCTAGTATACACCACCACCGATATCAGCAAAGGCAGCAAAAGAACCATTCTGTCTCACATCGCGAGATTCTTCGACCCAATGGGGTTACTTAATCAAATAATAGTCACATGCAAGGTTTTGCTGCAAAACCTATGGAAGCTTCGATTAAATTGGGACGAAAGTGTACCTCCCGACGGGCACACTCAATGGGAAGCGTTCATTCAGAAACTTCACCTCCTCGAAAATATTCAAATCCCAAGGTTAGTACTCTTCAATTATGAATCTAAAATACATGCATTTGCAGATGCTAGTACAAGGGCGTATGGAGCATCAATATACTTGGTAACAAAGTCCAGTTCGGGACTGCTGTGCGCAAAGTCCGCCGTTGCACCTACCAAAGAAGTTGGTCTGCCTCGATTAGAGTTATGCGCCGCACTGCTGCTAGCCGAGTTGTTGGAGGTAGTGTGCAAAAAAACTCAATCACAATCCAGCCAACGTTCACTGTTGGACCGACTCCATGATAACGCTTTGTTGGATAAAGGGTGAACCATCGCGATGGACAACATCCGTCAGCAACCGTGTCACCCAAATTCAGTTGCTTACCAAATACTATCAATGGCATCACGCCCTAGCGAGTTGAATCCGGCGGATATCCTATCGCGGGGTGCAAAGGTCGATCAGCTCATTGATAACAAACTAAGGTTTAACGGCCCAGAGTTCACAACTCTTAAAGATAACCTCTGGCCACCACCACCACCATCGAATATAGACATCGAAATCATCGAACAACGCCGACAGAAAACAACGTTAATGGCAAGACAGACAGCGGATATCGTCGGCGTGCACAAATTCGTCACCAACTACACCAAACTTCTTCGCATTTTTTGTTATGTGCGCCGCTTTGTAGACGCAGCTTGTAAACGAAATCGCCACTACCACCATAATCACATCACCCCCTCTGAGATGGAAGCGTTGCTAATCATTTGCCACTTTATTCAAAAACATACATTTTGCGAGGAATTTACCAACCTACAGTCAAATCTACCTGTACCTCGGAAATCGCCACTTTCGCAGTGAACACCATTCCTGCAGAACGGAGTAATAAGAGTCGGAGGTCGGCTCAAAAATTCCACATTAAGTTTTGATGAAAGGCACCAAATATTATTGCCGAAATCGCACCCTTTTGTTCACACAATTATCATGCACTTTCATCGTCATCATCTACCATTCATCAACCTTTATAAACACCTTATAAAGCGTGTAAACGTATAAATTTATCAAGTGTGTAAATTGACTGTCAAAATTTGTATGGGACGAAGTTTACATATATTTGATAAACTTCCGCGTCGATTTGGTGTGTAAAAGAGTTCGTAAATTTATCCAATACAATGACGCCGTTCGACATTATTTTTTTTTTAATCCATTCAATGCACACTGGACGAAAAAATAGAAGAATATGCTGAAAACGGGTTTTTAATGAGAATTTGGAAGTAAAATGTTAGCTGATAAATGTATAAATCTACGCAATTCGGAAACTTATAAGGTTCGATTGAATCCCCATATTGTTTGGCTAGCAAATTATTTTGGTACTTTTTTTTTTGTTTGGTACGAATTTTGGTACCAAAAATTTTTGGCAAACGGCAAACGTGATCTACACGCTGGGTGTCAAACACTACTCAGCATTCTTCGAGAAAGGTTTTGGATAATTAACGCCAGAAACACCATCAGATATGAACTTCACAAATGCATTACCTGCTACCGTTTTCGCCCAATATAGACAGAGCAACTAATGGGACATTTACCAAGAGACAGAGTAGTGAGATCGCTGCCCTTTGAAAAAACTGGGGTGGACTTATGTGGGCCTCTTATCACTCAACGCATTAGAGGTAAACCTTAATAAGAGGGTTTACATTGCAATTTTTATATGCACACTATTTGTTGCCAAACTGAGGCGATGATTAACAGTAGGCCACTCATGCCCATGTCAAGTTCACCAGACGATCTTCGCCCATTAACACCAGCACATTTGATCATCGGCCGATCTCTCACCTCCATCCCTGAGCCGTCGTTAGAATCATTAAACACTGAAACTCTCAAACGATATCAAGTTATGCAAGGGATTCAACAACAATTTTGGGCCCGGTGGAGTAAAGACTACCCCCAAGAACTACAGTCGCGAAAAAATAGAAGTCGTCGACTCCCAATATAAAATTAAATGACTTGGTTATCTTAGCTGACGACAACAATCCACCCTGCAAAAATCGAGAGTACTCTATTTCCTATGCAAAGAGTACTCCAATTGGAGCATCAGAGTACGCCAAATGTAATCGTTTTTCATATAAAAATTGTGCTCCAATTAACATTGCGATGTCCTAGGACTGGACCACCTACTCCAACCTTCGCTTTGTTTCTGCTACTCCATGGAGTACCTACAGTCAGAGTACTTTGCAATCTAATCCAATGTTGTTACTCCTTGGAGTATATACTGCCGGAGCGATAGTGTCGTGATTTTCGTCGAAAGGTACGAAATAATCGACTTTCACAAAGCTGAAGGTGGTCCGATAAAGTATACAAATGATTACTATTGGAGTACTCCAATATCAAAAAATTGGAACACATAATCCAACGATTTTTGCATGGCACCATTCAAATGGCTCAGATGGTAAGGTGCGAGTGGTAGTAGTCAAAACCGCTAATGGTACCCACAAAATAGCAGTCACAAAAATAACTTCCCATCGAAAATTGTAACTAAATTACTGTAAAGCTTCGCTTCCCAGGGGGGGTGGATGTTAAGCCATCGAAATGTTCACTGGGTTTAGCCTTCAAGAGGTCGCGCGTTGTCTTTTCGACCGCCCATGGTGAATAAAGCCTCATAAAATTGCTGTATGGACTCCCAGACATTTGGCAGCTCTAGTAGCTTCAGTTTAGTTCAATATCAATCGAATACGCAAGTTCCGCCTCTTTTTTACACTTGTCGATTATTTATAGCAAGCATTTTCTTCAGTTGCCTCTCGTCGTCGAAAAGACTACGCGCCTGAAGTCGTTTTTGCTCAACATGGCTAAGAAATTAATAAGTGAAAGTATACTAATTCAAAACCTATTAGAGGAGAATGATGAAAATGTAAAACACTATGCGGTCAGATATCTCTGACAACTTATCTGATGTGAAATCTAAAGGCCAAAAGTGTCTGCCTGTATAACTTGCTATACTGAAATGTAGGTTTCAATGTATGTTATTATCTTTCAATATTTTTCCCTGATTTAAAATTAGCAAACAAAAACAAACTTTCGTTGTTGTTAAATATTGTTTTCTAATTAAATAATAACTAAAATTATTAAAAACACATGAGCTTCAGTACTTAAATCACCCAGTTAAAAGAGGCGTCGAAAAGACTACCCGCGACTGCTTGTGTTACAAAAAGCGGCGCGCCCGCTTGAAGGTTAACACTATTCGGCAGCATCGTAAAGTACAACGTTAGCAGCGTTCGACCTAACAGCAACTTGTTTTGATATTTTGGTGCGTGCATAAAAAATGAATATTTTGACTCGGCATAAAAATCACGCTACCCAGAGAACGTTGATTATAGAGAAGCACCAACACGCGAAGCAGTGTGAACCAGTAGACTGTCAAACCACGGGTAAGGAATTCGCCGAGATATTTTTATTCAACAGAACGTTACCAGAGCTCTTGTACGTGCATAGGGAATCAGCGTTAATAACAGATTTCTTGTGCTCACATATGGAATTGTTGTACTAACATGGGAAACCATCTCTGAATTATTTTACTAACATATCGTGATATCATATGTATGATATTACTGATTTGATAGTAAAATTTCAAAATGATGTAAAAAAATAATATACACATATTTAATAATTAATTTTTTAAAAACTTAATTGGAAATTTGGATGGGGCAAACCTCGACGACATGGGGAAGGCAGGGAAGTCTGTGCGCTCTCATGTTGGTGGTGCTTCAGATTAATCTGCACAAATCTAAAGTGGCTTCGGCTGCTTTAAGTAGTCGTCTTTCTAAAGGCGACGTGGATGTGGTCCTCATCCAAGAACCCTGGGTCAATAGCTCGAGAATCTGCGGATTGGGGACTAAGGGCTTCAAGCTCATTCGAGCCAGCGAGGAGAGCAAAGTCCGAACGTGTATTTTGGTCAAGTCTGAGTTGAACTCCTTTCTCCTACCTAACTACACCAATGGTGATATTACCGCTATCAGTCTAACGGTCGACAGCACCCGCCTGACGGTTGCGTCGGTCTATATGCCCTACGACGCCGAAGAACCCCCACCACAAACGGAGGTGAAAGACCTGGTGTCAAATTTCTGCACGGGTAATCTTATTATTGGAGCGGACGCTAATGCTCACCATGTCCAATGGGGGAGTTCCGATATCAATGCCAGGGGCGAGTCTCTGTTTGATTACCTCTTAACAACCAACCTGGTAATTTGCAACGTGGGTAATGAGCCTACTTTTATCACTAAGACCCGTAGGGAGGTCATAGACCTCACTATCTGTAGTGAAGGCGCTTATGGGTGGGTCAGAAAATGGCGGGTTCTGGAAGAACATTCATTCTCCGACCACCGTTACATAGAAATGGTTTTAGACTTTATTGTAGAACAACCAATCATGAAGCGCAATCCACGTAACACAAATTGGCAGTTACACAATGAAATATTAGGCAGAGACCTCCCAGTACTGCCCTCACAAGCCCCCTCATCAGTAGAGGAGCTGGAGGATCTTGTTACTACATTTACATCGGCGCTCTCAAATGCTCTAGGACAGGCTTGTCCAGTGCCAAAACCACGCGGTAAACACAGGCCACAGTGACGGTCCTACGATTTGGACTCGTTCCGCAAATCATGCCGGAAACAATTTAACAAGGCCAAGAGCCTCGGCTCCGAGCCTCATTGGCACGAATATAAAGCTAAACTTAGGGCCTACAAAAAAGCTCTGAGACAGGCGAAGAGAACTTCGTGGAGAAATTTCTGCACTGGCGTCGAAAAGGTCGACGACACAGCGAGACTTAGACGAGTCCTCTCGTCATCAGCTATTTGCGAAAAACTGACGGATCCTGGACCAGCACGGAAGAGGAAACCCTTGAGCTGCTCTTGAATACACATTTTCCGGGGAATCTGCATGACGCACCACTAGTACCTGCAACAAACCTGGCAGTAAAAATACCCATCACTGAGGAAAGGGTAAGGTGGTCAGTTAAGAGCTTTGAACCGTATAAGGCTGCCGGGCCGGACGGGATTATCCCCGCGCAACTTATAAACACGTTGGAGACATCAGCTAAATGGCTGGTATTTCTCTTCACAGCCTGCCTGGCTCTCAACCACATTCCGGGCTCCTGGAGAAGCGCCACGGTAGTGTTTATCCCTAAGGCTGGGAAGGCATCCCACTACGAGCGAAAAGACTACAGACCGATCAGTCTCTCGTCCTTTGTACTCAAAACCTTTGAGAGGATACTAAGCGACTACCTCTCAACGACTATTGATAGCAACCTTATTTCAAGCTATCAGCATGCATACACCAAGGGTAAATCAACAGAAACCGCTCTGCACAGCCTAGTATCGGTCATTGAGAAATCGCTGTGTGAAAAGGACTACTGTCTCGTGGCCTTCCTAGACATTGAGGGGGCTTTCAACAATATAAGCCCGGAGGCTATCAACTCCGCTCTAACTAATCTGGGCGTAGATAGACCTCTAACTGGTTTAATTGACCAACTTTTAAGGGGAAGGAAAATAGCTTCTTCACTTGGTACGGTTGAGTTATCACGCTATGTCACAAGGGGAACCCCCCAGGGTGGTGTTCTTTCCCCGCTTTTATGGAACCTCACAGTCAACTAGTTGCTACGTGATACAAGTTGGGGGGGCGGGAAGATAGTGGCATACGCAGACGATTTAGCTATTGCATTCAGAGGCAAGTTCCCACAAACTCTGTGTGACCTGATGCAAGTAGCACTGCGAGAAGTTTCGACGTGGTCCTCTCGCTGCGGACTTAGTATCAACCCGGGGAAAGTGGAACTTGTCCTTTTCACCAACCGGTACAAAATACCGCCACTAAGCCTACCAGAACTAGATGGCACGCGCCTGGGCTTGTCGGATAAGGCCAAGTTTCTAGGCATAGTTCTGGACACGAAACTGAATTGGAAGGAGAATGTTCTTCAGCGCCAGAAGAAAGCTTGCATCGCTCTTTACACATGCAAAAGAGCCATTGGCAAAAAATGGGGGCTCAGCCCTAGAGTATGCAGTTGGATCTACACGGCCATCATTCGTCCAATCATGCTATATGGAGTCGTCGTATGGTGGCCTGCGCTGAGCAAGGCAACATACCTGAATCTGTTGCGGAAAGTCCATAGATCCAATATGATCTGTATAAGCGGTGCGCTAAGGACAACGCCCAACGAAGCCCTCCAGGTCATTCTGGGCATTTTGCCACTTGATCTGGAAGGGTTTCGGTCAGCAGCGGCATCAGCTCTGCGCCTAAGAGAAACCTCCAGTTGGGGGGCGGGTACTATTGGACACTCCAGTATTCTGGAATCTTACAGCTTTCTCCCTCTAAGCACAGATCGTTGTGCGACCACTATAGTCGGTGATAGCTGTTTCAAAATAAACATTCCCAGCAGAGAAGACTGGGAGAGGACGGATTGGTGTCCCGAAACAAATAGTGGCACTTCCATATACACCGACGGCTCGAAGTTGGACGGCAGAGTTGGAGGAGGGGTTTATTCAAGGGATTTGGACCTTGAGCTCTCCTTCAGACTACCTGATCATTGTAGCGTCTTCCAGGCGGAAGTCTCGGCAATCCTAGACGCCGCGGCCTGGTTAAGCAAACGTGTTATCGGAGAAGATATCGCTATTTTCAGCGATAGCCAAGCGGCCATCAAATCCCTTGGCTCATACACGTTCAACTCTGAACTGACGCTCAGCTGTCGTCGATCTCTTCAGGAGATGGCCCAACAGAACCGCGTAAACCTCATATGGGTCCCGGGACATAGGGACATTGAGGGAAACTGTAAGGCAGACGAGCTTGCCAGGCAGGGCACGACCAAGCAGGTTCTTCAGGATAAAGAGCGCTTAGGTATGCCGTTTGCCACATGCAAACTAATGCTGAAGGAGCACACACTCCGTCAAGCCAACGAAAGATGGCTGCAATCCCCAGGGTGTCGGATATCGAAACAAACCTGGCCAAAATGGGATCTTAAAAGGTCTAGACGCATTTATGCCCTAACTAGGAGGGAAATCTGCATATTGATAGGGGTATTAACCGGTCACTGCCTCATTGGTAGGCATGCAGAAAGGCTAAGTGTGCCCTACCGACGATGCTGCAGGAGTTGCAAAGATGATGAGGAGGAGGAAACAGTGGAACACCTCATCTGCAACTGTCCGGCTTTAAGCGGCGCGAGAACGCGCTTTTTGGGAGTTCCGTTCCTGGATAGCCTAAGCCAGATCGCGGAACTGGACATAAAGGACTTGATGGCCTTCATAAAGTCATCTAAGTGGTTCGAGGAGGAGTAACGGTGTCGGTTTAGGAGTGTCAGTCCCGGGATTCTGCTATGTGGAAAATCCCAACAACTCAGGGATTTTCCATTTGGCTGGGTCCCGGGACTGACTTTCCTTGTGTTGGTGGTATCACAACGGGCCTTTCAAAACTGGCCTAAGTGTGCCTCTGCGGCAGCCACTTGAACCTAACCTAATTGGAAATTCATAAATAAATAAAATGAATAAATTTTGGCTTTTATTGGTTATGTAGGAAATATCTCATTTTCCATGCTCTTCCTATTTTTTATGCTAATGGAATACCTAGTTCATGAAGATATTTTATGTATTTTCATACAAATGTACATAAATCATTCAAAAGTAGGCCAATTACCACCCCACTCGCACATAAGTAGGTACCTATATATGTACATATGTATGTAGGTGATCTATTTGTTTTAAAAGGATTGATGGACAGTATTAAATTTTTTTTTTTATTTTGTATGAATGTAGGTATGTTTGTTGTATATAAATACATAGTAAAAAAATTAAACTTAAATTTATATTTTTTTATTTTTGCGTCAACCTTGGTGGTAAGTATAAGTCTTTGATAATATCTAAAAGCATTATAGGGTGAATATGCCAGTAACCGGACACTTAACTTTTCTTTGTGTTTCTACTCTTCCATGAGACGTTCCTCTAGTGATATTATAAAAACATCATTTTGTAAGTGACAATTGACTAATTCTGAATCTGATAAAATCAACTATTTACATAGAAAAGTCTTTATTTTTCTGTAAAAATTATCGATTTAAAATAAGTCAGAATTTGCCAGTATCCGGACAGTTTTTCCAAAAACCGGACAATACAAACCCAGTTACCGGACACTTACTATCCATAATAAAAATAATTGTTTTATAACGTAAGTTTTATTTTAATTCAATATTTAAATAAAATAAATTAGTAAAACCAAACTGAAGGAAAGTTTGACGTCGGGAAGCTGCGCACGACACAGACAGCTGATAATTTCTTCACTCGACTCTTACACCTGCTATCGGAGGACAATCCTCCAACTAACGATGTAACCGAGCAATGGAAGCATATCTCTCACTTATAACGTACCGCCGCGAAGAGCACTATAGGGTTTCAGCGAGCCTGCCAGAACAACTGGTGCGATGAGGAATGCAGCACTGCCTCGGATAAAAAGGACGCTGCATACAGGGAGACGTTGCGAACGGGCCTAACCCGCAGTGTATGGTAACGCTATTCAGAAAAAAGAAACGTGATGCCGAAAGGTGTGAGTGTAAGATGCTGGAATAATGCCCGAAAATTCTATGAAAAGATCCGGCGGATGGCGGAATAATGGCGACCTAACAACCGACGTACAGAGTATACTTAAATTATGGAGGGAGCACTTCTCCTCACTGCTAAATTGCTAGGGAGACGTCGAACCCGATACCCCAATCCCTGATGATGGAAAAGTCGTCCCACCACCTGACTATGATGAAGTCAGAGTAGCTATATCCCGGCTTAAAGATAACAAAGGTCTGGAAGAGACGGACTACCCGCTGAGGTGTTCAAACACGGAGGCGAAGAGCTGGTAAAAAGCATGCATCAGCTCTTATGCAGAATATGGTCAGACGAGTGAATGCCTCCGGATTGGAATTTAAGTCTGCTATGCCCAATCCACAAGAAAGGCGATCCCGCTAACGGCATCAACTATCATATTATGTTCTTTCTAGCGTATTGTGTGAAAGACTGAAGCCCATCGTAGACAAGCTGATTTGACCTTTACAGTGTGGTTTTGGACCTGGTAAGTCAACCATTGACCAGATCTTCACGATCCGCCAAATCGAGAAGACCCACGATAAAAGAATCGACACACACCATCTCTTTGTCGATTTCAAAGCCGCTTTTGACAGTGCAAAAAGAAGTTGCCTGTATGCCGCCATGTGTGAATTTGACTTCCCTGCACAGCTTACCTATACGGCTTTGTCGAATGACTTTGAGCAATACCAATAGCTCTGTTAGAATCGGGAAGGACCTCAAGTGAAAAAATTTTCCGAAACCGTTCCATTTAAACGATCAAGGATTGTTGACTTTGGGATGTCATGGGCCGTTGCTGCTTTGCGAATACTCATCTTTTTTTTCCGAGACCTGTCTTCTCCTCTTTTCAGTAGATTCTTTCGATTTTTGTTGACTCATTCTACAATTAATTTAAAAAAATAAAAAATTTTCAAAATCTGCTAAAGTAACATAACAGCCGTCCGGATACTAGAAAAGTGGGATATTAAGTGATTTCTAGTAACCGGACACTTTGTCCGGATATTGGAAAACACTCATATTTTCATTCCAGTATCCGGACAGGTGCATTTAAACAAAAATATAAACATGATCACCGATTTTTGAGTTATTTTGCTAAATTTGATCAATTATTAGCAACATAAAAGTCATTTGCACCACTTTTGTCGTAAAATTATTAATAAAAACTTTCCTGACAAAATAAAGTGTCACTAGTAAAAAATTAGCAAAACCGTACGTCTTCACACTTCACTTCAAACGCGCAGACTAAAAGAGAAACAGCAAAGATGTTTCTGAGAAAAACGCTAAAAGTAAAATTGCAAAACCGTTATAAATGAATGGCTGCTTCCATTGTTGTTTTTTAATTTTCGATTAAGTCAACGATTTGCTTATTTCAAACCTTTAAAGTCAAAAGTGTCCGGTTATTGGGGGGTGTCCGGTTACTGGCATAACTACCCTATGTAGGTATAGAAGATAACAAGAATATGCTGCTTACTTCCTCACGTACATACATGTGTACATTTGCACCAAACCAACTTCAAACTCCATACAAAACATTGATTACAATGACCTACACCAACAATACCTATACCAGAGAACGTTGATATGATAATCAACGATCTCTGCCTAAACGTAAAAATGTAACAACAAAAAACGTTTTCACGCACAAGCTAATAGAGCGAGATCCCAGAGCCTAAAAGCGTCACTTATTTTATAATGGATGAAACCAATACCGATCGATAGTTCACCCCGAATCTAGAAAGAATGTGAAAATTTAAAGCTGTACCTATGACAAGGGCCTAGGAATCGGGGGTCAAAGTCGCCAAAAAATGACCCTAACTTCACTTATTTTATAATGGATGATTTTCACATATTTGACGTAGATTGCCACCCCGCGTCAGTATCAAGTGTTGTTAGACCCGTACCAGTGACAAGGCTCCAGCCAGACACCCCCAGTTCGCGGATTTTCCTATAGACATTTTTTCTGTTTTACCAATTTCACGCATTTGGGCTACTTTGGCTGCTTTTAACTACCCAATATTTTCCGATTTTTTGTAGAACACTACCCTCAAGTAATATCAGGAATTTTTAGACTTCGTACCAAGGCAAAAACTTCAGCCAGACACCTCAAAACTCGGGAAATTTCACTAATTTTTACTGCGCTTTCACATGTTTAAGCGGATTTGATCAACTTTGGCCTCTTTTAAATAACAGATCTTTACACATGTGTCGTAAAATGCTACCCTTAAGTAGAATCAATCATTTCTAGACATCATCCCATGGAAAAAACTTCAGTCAGGCACCTGAAAGTTCGAGAACTTTGATTTTCCTATTAATTTGCTTTCTCCTGTTTGTCCCACTTTTACTAAATTTAAATGATAATCTTTTCACATGTGTCGTAGGACACTATCCTTAAGTAGTTTCAGTAATTTTTAGACCTCGTCCCATGGCAAAAACTTCAGCCAGACACCTCAAAACTCGGGAAATTTCACTAATTTTTACTGCGCTTTCACATGTTTAAGTGGATTTGACCAACTTTGACTACTTTTAAATAGCAGATCTTTACACATGTGTCGTAAAATGCTATCCTTAAGTAGAATCAAGCATTTCCAGACATCATCCCATGGCAAAAACTTCAGCCAGACACCTCAAAGTTCGGGAACTTTTATTTTCCTATTAATTTGCTTTCTCTTGTTTGTCCCACTTTTACAACTTCTAAACGACCGATCTTTTCAGATGTTTCGTAGGACACTACTCTTAAGTAGTTTCAGTCATTTCTAGCCTTCGCCCCATGGCAAAAACTTCAGCCAGACACCTCAAAGCTCGGGATTTTCACTAATTTTTTCAGAGATTTCACTTGTTTCTGCAGGTTTCTCCAACTTTGTCCACGTTTAAGCGGCGGATCTTTACACGTGTGTCGTATAACCCTACCCTTAAACAGTATCAGGCATTTCCGGACTTCATTCCATGAAAAAAACTTAAGCCAGACAACCCAAAGCACGAGGACTTTTCATCATTTTTAATGTGCTTTCACATGGTCAAATGGGTTTACCAAACTTTGGCTGCTTTTAAATGGCGGATCGTTACAAATGTATCGTATAACACTACTATTAACTAATATTAGGCATTTTTAGACTTCGCCCCATGACAAAAACTTCAGCCAGACACCTCAAAGCTGAGGAAATTTCATAATTCTTGCTGCGAATTCACATGTTTAACTGCGTTGGTCTAACTTTAAGCGAGTTTGTCCAACTTTGGCTGTTTTTGAAAGGCAGATCTTTGCACATGTATTGTGGAACACTATCTCCAAGTAGTATCAGTCATTTTTAGACTTCATCCCATGAAAAAAACTTCAGCCAGACACCTCAAGGCTGAGGAATTTTCATAGTTCTTACTGCTTTTTGACATGTTTAATCGGGTTGGTCCAACTTCGGCTGCTTTTAAAGAGCAGATCTTTTCACATGTGTCATAGAAGACCACCTTAAAGAAGGATCGGCTATTTTTATACTTCGCCCCATGTCAAAAACTACAGTAAGACACCTCAAAACTGAGGAATTTTCATAATTCTTACTGCGATTTCACACGTTTAAGCGAGTTGGTCCAACTTTTGCTGTTCGTAAAGGGCATATCTTCACACATGTGTCATAGAAGACCACCTTAAAGAAGTATCGGGTATTTTTATACTTCGCCCATGTCAAAAACTACAGCCAGACACCTCAAAACTGAGAAAATTTTATAATTCTTACTGCGTTTTCACATGTTTGAGATGGTTCGTCTAACTCTGGCTGCTTTTAAAGGGCAGATATTTTCAGTGTGTCATAGAGGACCACCCTTACGTGATACCAGGTACTTTTAGACTTCGCCTTATGACAAATACTTTAACCAGACACCTTAAATCTGGGTAGTTTTCATAATTCTTACTGTGCTTTCGATTGTTTAAGCAGGCTTGTCCAACTTTGACTATTTTTAAAAGGCGAATATTTACAAATGTGTCGTAGAACGTAACTCTTAAGTGGTATCAGGCATTTTTGGAGATCTTCCCATAACAAAAACTACATCCAAACACCTCAAAGTTCGAGTTTTTTTTCGCAATTGATCTCTCCATAGGACATGAGAACAGACATTAGGACAGTTCAGCCCATACAAAGTGTTCAGATGTGGCATTTGTTGCATTTCAGACAGTGTCACTATTATGTCGCTACCCTGCAGCGAAAGCAACTAGTTGAAAACTACTTTACAGCTAGTTGGTTCAACGGGCTTATATGGAACAAAGACAGAATACTGACTAGTTGGTGCACCGGACCCTATCACGAAAAAGCATCTATGAATTATAAGAGAAATCGAAACGAATGAATTTTGTTTTTTTCAACTGGTATAATTTCATCCAGAAAAATCTAGTTGTATACTAGTATGGAATGGATATTTCCTGACTAGTGTGGGTTCAGCCAGAAAATTCTAGTTGTATACTGGTATGAAATGGATATTTCCTGACTAGTATGAGTTCTGCCAGAAAGTTATAGTTGTATACTAGTATGAAATGGATATTTCCTGACTAGTATGAGTTCTGCCAGAAAATTATAGTTGTATACTAGTATTTTTCTGACTAGTTTGAGGTTTCGCTGCAGGGAACTCGCTTAAACCTGTGAAATCGCAGTGAGAATTATGAAAATTCCTCAGTTTTGAGGTGTCTGGCTGTAGTTTTTGACATGGGGAATGCTTCTTTAAGGTGGTCTTCTATGACACATGTGTGTAGATATGCCCTTTACGAACAGCAAAAGTTGGACCAACTCGCTTAAACCTGTGAAATCGCAGTAAGAATTATGAAAATTCCTCAGTTTTGAGGTGTCTGACTGTAGTTTTTGACATGGGGCGAAGTATAAAAATACCCGATACTTCTTTAAGGGGGTCTTCTATGACACATGTGAAAAGATCTGCTCTTTAAAAGCAGCCGAAGTTGGACCAACCCGATTAAACATATGAAAAAGCAGTAAGAACTATGAAAATTCCTCAGCCTTGAGGTGTCTGGCTGCAGTTTTTTCCATGGGATGAAGTCTAAAAATACCTGATACTACTGGAGATAGTGTTCCACGACACATGTGTAAAGATCTGCTTTCAAGATCAGCCAAAGTTGGACAAACTCGGTTAAACATGTGAAAGTGCAGTAAGAATTATAAAAATTACTCAGTTTTGAGGTGTCTGGCTGAAGTGTTTGACGTGAGGCGAAATCTAAAAGTAACTGATACCACTTCAGGGTGGTCTTCTATGACACATGTGAAAAGATCCGCTCTTTAAGAACAGCCAAAGTTGGACCAACCCGATTAAACATGTGAAAGCGTAGTAAGAACTATGAAAATTCCTCAGGCTTGAGGTGTCTGACTGTAGTTTTTGACATGGGGCGAAGTATAAAAATACCCGATACTTCTTTAAAGGGGTCTTCTATGACACATGTGAAAAGATCTGCTCTTTAAAAGCAGCCGAAGTTGGACCAACCCGATTAAACATGTGAAAAAGCAGTAAGAACTATGAAAATTCCTCGGCCTTGAGGTGTTTGGCTGCAGTTTTTTCCATGGGATGATGTCTAAAAATACCTGATACTACTTGGAGATAGTGTTCCACGAGACATGTGTAAAGATCTGCCTTTTAAAAACAGCCAAAGTTGCACAAACTCGCTTAAACATGTGAAAGTGCAGTAAGAATTTTAAAAATTCTTTAGTTTTGAGGTGTCTGGCTGAAGTTTTTTGCATGGGGCGAAGTCAAAAGGTACCTGATACCGCTTAAGCGTAGTCTTCTATGACACATGTGAAATTATCTGCCCTTTAAATGCAGCCAAAGTTAGACCAACGCGGTTAAACATGTCGTCCGGATAAATATTTGTCGTATGTGAATTTTGGGCCGAATGGAGTTAATGATGCAGTTATACTAAACTATACAAGATCTTTCGAATGGCGTTTTCCGTTTTTAGATATCTCTTTTAGTTACAGAGATATTGAGTAACATTTTGTTGTATGTGCAAGGTAACAAGCGATTTCGTATAATTTTGTCGTATGTGACAACCATTTTTCACATACGACAATTTTTCATATAAATTCTGTGCTTTGAACACTCGGTAAAATATTGTCGTATACGCCGCTTAGAACACATACGACAAAGTTTTACAGACTTTTGGTAAGATTTTGTCGCATGTGTCATACAAAGTAGCACGATCGCGGAGTAGTCGAGTAGTAGAGTTAGTGTCGCTTATGATGCCGAGGAGTACAGCCGAATCACCTGCACCACTTCTGCCGCCGGAAACTCAAGAGTTAGTAGAAATGGAAAAATGTGCAACAGGTAAACATCGATTGTAAATGATTTAATCAGACAGGTTCTGCAATTCACGTCCGAGTGATACTTTGTCATTTTACATAGTAAATAAAAATTTTTCACAAACTTTCATTTGGAAGTGAACTGTAGAAGCGGCCGGAATATTTTTACAGATGGAACTCGAAATTTTAAGCGATATTGATATCACACCGAAGGATGATCAGATTCCAGTTTTTTTCAAAAAAGTCTGCAACTAACGTAATATGAATCTGTAAACATTAATTGTAATGTTTTTACAGGATAAATCACGAAGTATTAAGCGACAGCGACTTTGACTTCTCAGCGGACGATGATCAGAAAGATCCGAACTACATTCCAGATGTTTCTAAACAGTCTGCAATAACGCAGTATTATGAGTCTGCTGCGCTCACAATCGATTCTCCACCAGAGGCTGATAACAGCCAGCTTCGAAATTTGCCATCCGATAACAGCAGTTCTTGTATGTATATAAGTCATTTTATATTATTTAGTCTATGAATATTATTATTATATTATGTATGTATATCTTCAGCCTTCAACGAGACGCCAGCAACCAGAAAGCGTTTGCGGAATCCCCGACTGTGGAAGCAAAATGTTGGAAAAAATCTGCGTAATCACGGCTTACCTTATATAAACAACAAAGGCAAACATATGACCGGAAAAGCCCTTGGTCCAGCATGTGCCGAATCTTGTTTTTATTCATGTACAAAAAATATATCTTCACAGGAAAGAGACGTTATACTCGACGATTTCTGGAGCCTAAGTTCCACAGAGAAGCAGACGTTTTACGCAAATTTCGTCAAACAGGTAGAGGTAAAGCGCCGACGGCTCAAAAACAAAAAGCAGGATGACCCAAAAAAAAAGAAAAGTTTTCATTTCTACCTAAAATCACGCAAAAAAGTCCTGCAGGTTTGCAAACGTTTTTTTTTTTAATACTTTGTCGATTTCCGAAAGTGTCATATATTACTTCTTTCGTAAGCATTACGCAGAAGATACGAAAGAATTTTTGTCGAAAGCACTTAATCGTGGTAGAAAATCCACTGAAGAAAGTAGAATAGAGGAAGTTAAGACGCATATTTCAAGCTTTCCAACAGTAGATTCACACTATTGTAGATCTTCTAGCTCAAGAAAATATTTGGAGTCCACATTAAGCATCCAAAAAATGTATGATCTCTACAAAGTTTCGATCAATAACCCAGTCACTTTAGATATTTACAGGCAGGTTTTTAACACTAAGTTCAACTTAGGGTTTTATACACCACGTAAGGATGTTTGCGACAAATGTCATCTCTTTACAACCAATAATGTTGATAAACAAACGGTAGCTTCTATTCAGCTCCATGAGAAACATTTAAACGAAAAACGTTTTACAAAATCTGAACGTGATGCCGATTTCCAAATCATTGACCCAAATACAGCGATTTTAGTATATGACCTGGAAAATGTATTTTCACTCCCAAAGTTATATGCTTCCAGCTTTTATTACAAACGAAAGTAGACTGTTTTCAACCTTACTGGAACGCTTATCCTGGCTGGGCAGGACAAAGTAACATATTGCGCCTTATGGAACGAAACATTGAGCGGACGAAGTGAAAACGATATTGCTAGTGCCTTAATCAAAATATTGAGTAGAATTTCGGAAGACCATCCCAACATTGATACCATTATATTATGGAGTGACTCATGCGTTCCACAAAACAGGAATCGTATAACTTCAACTGCTTTATTACAATTTTTACACGATCACCCACATATTACAGAAATTAAGCAAAAATTCAGTGAGCCAGGGCATTCTTGCTTACAAGTGGTTGATTGTGTTCACAGCGTAATTGAGAAATACTTACGAAACGTCGAAATTCCTAGTCAACTTACATTAATAAGACTGCTTAAGAATATGAACTGTCCAAAGACAAAACTTTGTTTTTTGGAAATGACTGATAGTGACTTTAAAAGCTATTCTATAAAATCGGATAATATGAACTTTAAAGATGTACAACTTTTTAAATGCAAATCAATACTTTATTCCAGAGATAATTTGTTCAAAGTTGGGACGAAAATTTCTTTTGAAAATGCTAATTATTCTTTTACAAATATTCAAAAAAAAACTAGATTTTCTAAATCGACAAAGAATTGGGAACAACCCCTTCGCCCTATGCCGAAAAAAGCTCTAGACGAAAATAAAAAGAAAGACTTAATAAGTGCCATTCCATTCTTGGAAAATGAAGAAGATAAAGCTTTTTATAAAGCTTTACTTAAAGCTTAAAATACTTACATATGTACCTTACTGCTTTGTGTATTATTATTAAGTTATTTTTTTAGTTTATTGGCTTACGATACATACTATTTTGGTTAAAGAATGAATTGTTATACCTATTTATTTATTTAATTAATCTTTGCTTGTGATACATGTTATTTTTGTTTAAAAGCTGAACTGTTATATTAATTTAACTTGTATTTCATGTTTGCTGTTTTTATAAAAAATAAAAAACAAAATTTTCATATAATTTTCGAATTTTTTGTCGTATGTTATATGGGATGCCTGCAAAAGTGTTGCCTCATTTCCCAAAAGTCGTCAAATGTAACATACGACAACAATTTATCCGGGCGACGATGTGAATTCGCAGCAAGAATTATGAAATTTCCTCAGCTTTGAGGTGTCTGGCTGAAGTTTTTGTCATGGGGCGAAGTCTAAAAATGCCTGATATTAGTTAATAGTAGTGTTATGCGATACATGTGTAACGATCCGCCATTTAAAATCAGCCAAAGTTGGGTACGCCCATTTGACCATGTGAAAGCACATTCAAAATGATGAAAAGTCCCCGTGCTTTGGGTTGTCTGGCTTAAGTTTTTTTCATGGAATGAAGTCCGGAAAAGCCTGATACTGTTTAAGGGTAGTGTTATACGACACATGTGTAAAGATCCGCCGTTTAAACGTGGCCAAAGTTGGAGAAACCTGCTGAAACAAGTGAAATCTCTGAAAAAATTAGTGAAAATCCCGAGCTTTGAGGTGTCTGGCTGAAGTTTTTGCCATGGGGCGAAGTCTAGAAATGACTGAAACTACTTAAGGCTAGTATCCTACGAAACATCTGAAAAGATCCGTCGTTTAGAAGTTGCAAAAGTGGGACAAACAAGAGAAAGCAAATTAATAGGAAAATAAAAGTTCCCGAACTTTGAGGTGTCTGGCTGTAGTTTTTGCCATGGGATGATGTCTGGAAATGCTTGATTCTACGTAAGGATAGCATTTTACGACACATGTGTGAAGATCTGCTATTTAAAAGTAGTCAAAGTTGGTCAAATCCACTTAAACATGTGAAAGCGCAGTAAAAATTAGTGAAATTTCCCGAGTTTTGAGGTGTCTGGCTGAAGTTTTTGCCATGGGACGAGGTCTAAAAATTAGTGAAACTACTTAAGGGTAGTGTCCTACGACACATGTGAAAAGACCTATCATTTAAAATTAGTAAAAGTGGGACAAACAAGAGAAAGCAAATTAATAGGAAAATAAAAGTTCTCGAACTTTCAGGTGTCTGGCTGAAGTTTTTTCCATGGGATGATGTCTAGAAATGCTTGATTCTACTTAAGGGTAGCATTTTACGACACATGTGTAAAGTCTGTTATTTAAAATAGGCCAAAGTTGATCAAATCCGCTTAAACATGTGAAAGCGCAGTAAAAATTAGTGAAATTTCCCGAGTTTTGAGGTGTCTGGCTGAAGTTTTTGCCATGGGACGAAGTCTAAAAATTCCTGATACTTCTTGAGGGTAGTGTTCTACAAAAAATGGAAAAATATTGGGTAGTTAAAAGCAGCCAAAGTGGCCCAAATGCGTGAAATTAGTAAAACAGAATAAATTTCCATAGGAAAATCCGCGAACAGGGGGTGTCTGGCTGGAGCCTTGTCACTGGTACGGGTCTAACAAAACCTGATACTGGCGCGGGGTGGTAATCTACGTCAAATATGTGAAAATCATCCATTATAAAATAAGTGAAGTTAGGGTCATTTTTTGGCGACTTTGACCCCCGATTCCTAGGCCCTTGTCATAGGTACAGCTTTAAAATTTTCACATTCTTTCTAGATTCGGGGTGAACTATCGATCGGTATTGGTTTCATCCATTATAAAATAAGTGACGCTTTTAGGCTCTGGGATCTTGGTCTATAACAACAAACCACCGCGCCTACCCCTCTGCTGCTTGTACTGTCCATAAGCTACAAAAACATTCCTACATACATACATTCACGCGAAATATCTCTTACAAATCTACCATGATAAATGCAACAATAACAAATTCATTCATAATTTTTGTCGATGGACTTGAGATGAAATTTGGCAACATATGTAGCTCTCCAACAAATCGACAAAAATTAAAATTTAACAAAATCTTGATTTCCAACTTCAATCATTTTAGGGGTATTCGTTTTTTTAGGAAAGTGTAAAGTGACGTGCAACCCGCTAAATTGCGCAATCTATTTTATTTAAAAACTACACATTTAGCTGCATTTAGGTACTTTTCCAGACAACCTGTGTTGTATGTTGGATTGAATGCTGACCCACATTACCGAAGGTCCCACATCCAACTACCGAAACAAGTTACCTAAACAATTATAAGCATATATAGGAAAAATTTTACAAAAATTTAAACGAAAAAGAACAAGCTTTGGGCAGAAACTAAAGTTCCAGTCATATATAGACATAATGCTTAAAAAGAATTATCCTAATATAAGCTGAAATACATTTTTCATATAAATTTGAACAGGTTCCAAGCCAATTTGCGCAGTTTACGTTTTTTGCAGATTTGCAATCTTAGATGACGGTGGACCCGTTTTTACTTTCTGAAGAAGAAGAAGAATTCGTCATTCGCTGCCCAAAAGTACATCGCAGTAGCAGAGCAGCTTTGATTTAATACAAAATGCTGCCGTTGTTCACTAAAGTGACCGTATTTACCCCTTTTAGGCCCCTAATTCCATAGACAAACTAGTTGCAAAATTTAGTTTTTCTTGTTGGATTATGCGTTTTTGTACAAATTTTGAGCCAAAATAATAAAGAAAAGTAAGAACAAGGAACATGTAATAATCCATTATACGGCTGATACATTAGCGCAAATTCCGAATTGACTGCGCTTTTGGGAGTTAACTTGAGCATAATCTTCATCATAAACTCCCAAAAATTAAGATTTGAGCAGTTTTAAAAAATTTGCACTGGCAACACTCTGTACATAAATAGACAACAACACCAAGAAACACTAGGAAATTAAGGGTATCTGACAGATAGGCGTCGCGCTGGTTTCTAAGATCCGACTTTCGACAACTAGATGTCGCTGAGGTAGGTAAGAATATAGTGCAATAACAACCAAAGTAGTAATTCTCAATGCTATTAATCTCAATTTTTGTGTGTATCAGGGTAAAACTTGGATCTGATTAAAGAAGATTTATTGGAGATAATCTCCGTGTGTGTATCCATAGCATTAGAGGCACACAGAGATATACATGGAAATATTAAGAATATTTAATTTAATATTGATTTAGTAATTTCCCCCTCATAGTATTGCAAAACGGCAACACTTTCCTCATTGTCGATAAAATATGAAAAAGTCTTCTTTCAACAGCTTCAACATGGTCGCCATATATATATATATATAAAAATGTGTTCGTATTCCCCATTTGTTTGACATTAGAGTGTGCTTATAATGAAATGTGAAATTGTGTTGCGGCTGGTTGCGGTCTACCTATACATTTTTGCATATATATTTTTAATGGTTAAGGCATGTCGAACGAGGTCAAATTTCAGATTAGTTTATAGTTTCAAAACTGCAAAAAAAAGTGTTATAAATTTTAAATATTAAATCACTCTTTGCAATAAAATTATGTTAAACTTCATGTTTTTTTTCGAACAATTTGTATGGAAACAATAGTTGCATTAAGAAGTGGGTTAACCATTTTCAATGAGGTACAGAATTTTTGCCGATATCTCCGACTTAAGTACCTATGTAGTATCGATCATCAAAGCATCGTTAAAGTTTAGGAAGTTTGATGTTAAAATGATATCCATATAAATATAGGCCACCCCAATGCGCATTATTCTTATTATTGTTTGCAATTATATTGACCAATCACATATCGCCATATGTTGGTTGTCGCGGCATAATTGAAGTTCTTGCTAATGCTGCACGCGCACGCGCAGGTCGCCAATATATTAGCAAGGTCGGAATAGCCCAGGTGATAGGCATTCTCCTTCAACGCATGGGGTCGTTGGTTCGAATCGCGTTGTGTTTGGACATATTTTTTTTGTTTTTATTAATATTATAATTTTTTTTTTTAATTTTCAAAATGAAAAATCGACAATAATGTGGCAGTTAAAAAAGGTCAGGAAAATTAGTTTTTCATATTCAGCAATATGTAGATAAAAATTTGTCTACCGTTGTTGATGCTAAGGTGGATGTGAAGTGAATCAAAATTAAGGTGGTCTTCGACTATTAACAATTTATTAATAAATTAAATATGCTAAAACATTTTTACTAAACGTTCTCTGCTGATACTTTACAATTTACTGCTATAAATTAAGCTCGAATTGTTCTTTTATAGTTCTAGATAAAATTTTTAATTTTTTATTTAATGTTCTTTTTGTATATCTTTTTATGATATTTTACTCTGTATTCTGTGTTAGTCGACCAACGTTCTCTGGGTGTACATTTTCTTTTGACACTGAACGTATGTACTTTAGTTTACCACCACTTGTATCATCTCGGGCAACAACAGAAACGAAGAAGAAGTAACAAGCGCTCATATTTAGCTTTCGCCAAGTGTTGGGAAGCGCAAAAGTTAAAGGCGATTTCAATTTTTATCGCAGTAGGAATTGTATTCGTATTTGGAGACATGCATGGATGAAGGGGGTATGTCGCATTTTGAGTGAAACGAGAAAATCGGCTTTAAAGTTTTGCTTGAACATTTGAGGTTTTTTCGAATCTTTATGGAAAACTGACAAAAAAATTATGCAAAGCCATAAAAGACGTTGCATAATATGCAATAAAAAGCATAAGTTTATATTTAGTGTTTTATATGAAAAAATCGGAACATTCCCCCTTCTTCCACAATTCATATTGAAAAGTTGTGTACATACCCCCTTCATCCATGAATTATCTTCTACAATTTTCACGATAGGCAGATTCTGATAAGACAGAAATATAGATCTGCATAAACACTAATCACCAATGCCAAAAACAGAAATTGAGTGAGAATGCGACATACCCCCATCATCTATGCATGTCTTCATTTAATCTATTACATCACAGCCTGTAACACAAAAAATATGCATTTGCATAGTGTTGGTTGTCTGATAATAATAATCACCCCTATTACGGTCGTCAATGCTAACTTCGACGTCAATTCTTTGTCGACATCACTTTGTATCGACATCACGTCACGCAAAATGGGTATTTACTAAAGCAATGTATTTATGTTGACGTGTTATCGATAATTTTACAAAAAATACTGCGATCTTTATTGTCACAAAAAATTAAAAAGTTACCGATTGCTAGCGTTTAACTCATTTTCTTTGCACAAATTCATAGTCAGTTCAGCTTAACTGCAGATTTTCCTGAAAAAGGACAGCAACGGAGTGATTGTGACTTGGGATGGTTATTGTCTAGTTTAGCGGTCAACTGCTAATAAACCAGCTAAAATTATGGGTGGGGGCTCAAAAGACGGGGTTTGGCCTCAGGATCACGGATCTGGAAGCGATTTTTTGATTCAGTGAAAAGTTATGGTCAAAAACCCGAAAATTTATCCGGGTCCGATTTATGTGCAGAACACCTTATGAGCTGGCGGGCTTCGGCCGCGCTTATAAAAAATAACCCTGGGCTACGCCTTCTGAAGTCCGGGTTGTTGCCTGAACCGTGGCAACATGCCACCTTACGCATTTTTTTGGCGCAGTGTAATGTAATTACAACAACCCTAAGCCTAAGGCCAAACCCCATCTTTTGAGCGCCCTTCCATAAACAGCTAAACTAGACAATTACCAGTTTTCTAATATAAATTTTGTATTCATGCACAAAAATGTTTTTTTATCGGACTCGAGTGATAGTTCCAGCGATGAAAAAGGAGATTTTACCCTTTAAAATCAACAGGAACTGTCCCCCTTTTAAACCCTTAGGCAAGCGTGGGATTATTTTCCAGTTCTGAAACTAGTTGCTCAAATTGTTTTGTGTTGGTTATTTTAACCATTTTCTTTATTTAAACACACTTTTACAAAAAAAAAAAAACACACAAAACAAAACTATTTTACCAATTTGCAGCACGTCAACACGCTTGTCGTCGCAAAAAAGTTTGTCGACAAAATGGTTGTCAATACATGTCAACACAGTGACACAATTGCCTTAGTCCATGGTTCAATTATACCAGGTTAGCTTTTCGATGACAGATTCTGTCAGTTGCGGCCATCTTGTCGACATCAGTTAATAAGTCAAACCTTCTTGTTAGGAACCCTAAGATCATCTTATTAAAAGGAACTCTAAGAAATCATTTCGTTTTCTGCAAGATTTCCCTTTGAAAACATTAATAAGTCAAATTTTCTTGTTAGGAACCCTTAGATCATCTTATTAACACATACAATTAGGCAGAAATCAGTTAATAAGTCATATCTTCTTGTTAGGAACCCTAAGATCATCTTATTAATAGGAACCATAAGAAATCATTTCGTTTTCTGCAAGCTTTTCCTTTGGAAACATTAATAAGTCAAATCTTCTTACTAGGAACCCTAAGATTATCTTATTAACACATACAATTATGCGGAAATCAGTTAATAAGTCGTATCTTCTTGTTAGGAACCCTAAGATCATCTTATTAATAGGAACTCTAAGAAATCATTTCGTTTTCTGCAAGATTTCCCTTTGAAAACATTAATAAGTCAAATCTTCTTGTTAGGAACCCTAAGATCATCTTATTAACACATACAACTATGCGGAAATCAGTTAATAAGTCATATCTTCTTGTTAGGAACCCTAAGATCATCTTATTAATAGGAACCCTAAGAAATCATTTCGTTTTCTGCAAGATTCTCCTTTGAAAACATTAATAAGTCAAATCTTCTTGTTAGGAACCCTAAGATCATCTTATTAATAGGAAGCCTAAGAAATCATTTCGTTTTCTGCAAGATTTCCCTTTGATAACATTAATAAGTCAAATCTTCTTTTTGGAACCCTAAGATCATCTTATTAACACATACAATTATGCGGAAATCAGTTAAGAAGTCATATCTTTTTGTTATTAAAATAAGAAGTTTTTTCTCTTTCATCTTTTTTTCATATTTTTTTAAGGAAATTTTGAAAAGATTTTCTTATTAATAACACATATAAAAAGAAATCGAAAAGAAATAAGAGGAAATTGCACTTAATAATATCAATAAGAAATTCCTCATTAAACCAAATAGATTTGCGTATAGTTTTTTTTTCGTTTCCGTCGTTTCGACTACCCCTTAGCCCAAAACCCGTTCATGAAGACAATCTTATTAATTTTATTAGGCATTTTTGGTTCTGTGTGAACAAAAATTTATATTTGTTTAGGAGATCCATCAGCAGAGACCCCTAGTATGAAAATAACAAAACGAAATTTTGAGGTATTAGAAGCTAAAGCTCAGGACTGAAGTCTATGACAAATTTGTATTTTTATCTCTTGAGAAACAGGCCGTTTTAGTGCCTGATTTTTTAGAGACGATTTTGGAAAACTTACAAATTTCGAGATAATCATTTATCTATAAGGAGTGAGTTTTTTTGGCGGATGGATGGGTTAGTTCCTTCTAGGATGTGTACCCTTAATTTCTGGAAAAAAAAAAATTGAGTGGCTACTTAAAACCTTGAAGGTTGGCAAAAATCCTCGGACTGAACCCTCCTAGAGGGTGCCGACTGGTAATGGATACCACAGTTGTTCTGGTTAAGTGGGACAACTAGTACTCACATGTACGGAAGGTATCCAGCTGAGGTCAGGAATCACGGCTATACGTCCTAGCTCTCAATAGCTCTGGCGTATTGAAATGGTTTTTGACTATGGTCTATGAGGTTATGGGCCGGATCAAGGTGTCATGTGTCATGAACCGTGCCGAGGATCAGCCTGGCTGGGGCCCTTTTAAATAGCCCAGTCTCGAACGGTGCCCTCTGGAATTATGGCAACTCCCAGTTGTAGTCTTTGTTACCCCGAGTACTGCGGATCTCTGCTCGGGGTGGACGACCCTTTTTCTCCGCTACTCGTGGGAACATGTATAATAATAATAATAATAATAATAATAAAAATAATAAAAACAAAAAGAACAAAACTAAGGAGGCCGACACTCCAAAACTGTCGGAGGGGGAAACCCTATGGTTCACGGCGCTCTTGCGATGCAGGGCGCCTCTACAAGTCGCGCTGCGGCTGATTGGGAAAGTGCAGCCAGGCTTCAGGCGATGCGGGAGTCTGGTGCAGAAAATGAGGTAGTAGCAGTGGGAGAGGGAGGGGCAGCTAAGGGAGCTGTGCCTGCCGGCGGAGTCGTACCCAGTAGGAGGCTCGATGCCGGGCCCAAAGGCGAAGCTGGTGCGCTCGCCCCAAAGAACCCCTTCCCTACGCCCACGGCGTTTAGTAAGGCCTACGATAGGCCAGCTTTGGCACACGTGCGTGCTAGGCACAGGCGTACGGCGCTGAGGATCCTGAGGAGGTCCTGGTATACGCCAGATCTACTACCCAAGGCGCTGCCTGGGGATGTGGCTGAGATAGAGGCCGAGATAGAGTGGGCCAAAATCTTTGTTCCGGACTTTGGTGGTAGTCGTCCGGCAGAGGAAAAAGGGACCGAGAAGCGCAACAGGTCCATGGAGGTTGAAGTGGGTACTTCTAACCCTAAAAGGATTAGAGTCCTAGGCCCCACGTTCGCAGAGGTAGCTAAAAGTAGTATACTTCTGGGGGTCTTTGACTCGAACCCTAAGGGGGAGAAGTACTTCCGGCCAAACTGGGACTGGGTGCGGGCTGAAATGGCCAACCACTCGGTCAGTGTATTGGCCGAATTTCCTGGACCTATCCCGTCCTGGAAGGAGGTGGGGTGGTTCCAGGGTTCGGTTAAGGTAGTGGCGTGCGATGACTATCGGTCGGCTGCCATGTATAAGAGGGCAGTGGAAAAGATGGCGGCGGTCTACCCTGGTGCGATCATCAGGGCCGTGAATCTTAATGAGATCCCGTGTAGACCAAGGGCGAGGCTTTGGATACCGTCGAAACCCGAGGAGACGGTAAAGGTCCTAGACGTTTTCAGGGCCTATAATCCGGATCTTCCAACGGATGATTGGAGGATCCTAAGCTTAGTGAAGAGCACTAAGGCAACGCGTCAGGCGGTCTTGATGCTGAACAAGGAGTCACTCCCCCTCCTGGAAAGGACAAAAGGCATGGTAAACTTTGGCTTTATATAGGTCAAAGTCAAAGTATACTCTAACGACCGTAGGTCAGTGAATGACCTCGAAGGAGAGCTGGAGAAGGACGATGGTGGGGGGATTGATGAGGATGTCGAACCCAGCCGATCCAATCCGTTAGATGGCCCGGATCTGGACGACGCCTCATCGACCTTCTCACTGGGTTCTTCTCTCGGCTTGAGACAGACGGTGGTGGAGAGAGGTAGTAACCATGATGATGCGGGTGCTACAGATAAACCTCCACCACAGTAAGGCAGCGGCAGCTGCGCTGCTGCTCCTTCTTACATCCAAGGGGGCAGCAGATATAGCCCTCATCCAGGAGCCTTGGGTGGTGGGGCACAAAATATGCTGGCTGAAGGCAGCAGGTTTTTCGCTGGTAAGTGCGGCTACAGTAGGGAAACCTAGAGCATGTATTTTGTTAAAATCTAACCTTAATACTTTATTTCTTCCTCAATTTAGTGACGAGGATACGACATCTATTCAAATAGAGGTCAATGATACGCCATGTACATTGACCTCAACGTATATGGCGCATGACGAGCCAGCGCCTACGCAGACGGTGCGTAAAATATTTGAGTAGGCGAAGGAACACGCCATAATTGTAGGAGGTGATGCAAATTCACACAACCCAGCCTGGGGCAGCAGTGACGAAAATGAAAGAGGTGAGTTACTTTTTGATTTCATATTACAATATGATATCTTTATTTGCAACAGGGGAGTAGAACCTACCTTTGTTACTAAAAATAGAAGGGAGGTTCTGGACGTTACGCTCTGCTCGAGAAGCGCGCAAGGCATGGTCGGAAACTGTGTGGTCTACGATGAGCACTCCTTCTTCGACCATCGCTATATCCGCTTTGACTTACAGGGAGTACCGTCCACCACCTCCCCCTATAGAAATCTCAAAACTGCCAATTGGCAAACGTATAGAAAGGAACGTACGTATCTTTCAGACTATAATCCTGATGTACCTAGGAACATTACAGAAGTTGAGGACATGGTGGTTAAGTTCACCAGCGCATGTCAGGTAGCTTTAGATAAAGCCTGCCCGATCAAAAAGGTTAGGGGTAAGCAAAAACCCCCCTGGTGGAATCCCGAGCTAGATGTATATAGAAAACTTTGTAGACAAGCTTTCAATAGGGCTAAGGCCTCGAGGGAGGTTTCAGAATGGGAAGCTTATAAGGAGCACCTGAAAGATTATAAGAGGGAACTTAGAAAATCAAAAAGAACCTCCTGGAGAGATTTCTGTAGCGGCATAGAATCGGCTTCAGAGGGTTCTAGGTTGAGGAAAGTTCTATCAAAATCACCCCGTATCGGACCGGGGTGTTTGAAAAAGCCAGACGGGTCCTGGACAAACACGGGGGAGGAAACGTTGCAACTTCTCCTAAACACCCATTTTCCAGATGCGGAAAACGACTTTAGGTATCAACCAGATATCAGTCAGGAAGAACTTGACCCGGGGCAGTAGCTCACCAGCCTAAGCCGTTCAAAGCTCCGGGTCTAGATGGCATAGCACCCATTCAACTTCAGCAATCCATGGAACAGTGTATCCCTTGGCTGCAGGCTATATATAGGGGTGTGTTAACTTTTTGCCACATTCCCAACCCATGGAAAAATTCCAGGGTAACTTTCATACCTAAGGCAGGTAAAACATCTCACGTTGGTCCAAAAGACTCAAGGTTCTGGAGCGGCTTATAGAGCCACACTTTAGAGAGAAGCTAGAGAGCAAAATCGTATCATCGCAGCATGCGTATATGAAAGGTAGATCCTCGGAGACAGCGTTGCACGAGATCGTTACACATATCGAGAAATCTTTAGCTAATAAGGAATTTACATTAGTAGCCTTCTTGGATATTGAGGGGGCTTTCAACAACGTCACACCGGAAGCGATCACGGCGGCCCAGGGCATCGAACCGTGGCTGGTGTCCTTCGTGAACCAACTTCTGACGTGTAGAAGGGTGCATGCAGACCTAGCCGGGGTGTCGGTGGACAAGGTAGTCAACAGAGGCACGCCGCAGGGTGGAATCCTCCCTCCTCTTCTATGGGTTACCACAGTCAACGGACTTCTGGAAAGCCTGGGGAGGGAGGGGGGGTCTACATTGCTTATGCGGACGACCTTGCGGTGGTTGTGAGTGGTAAGTTTCCACAAACGCTCTGTGACATTATGCAGAGAAACCTTAGATTAGTTGAAAGGTGGACAGGTAAAAAAGGCCTAGGTGTTAACCCGGCCAAAACAGAACTGGTCCTGTTCACCAGGAAATACAAAATTCCGGCGCTGCAACTACCAGTATTAGGTAATACCACCCTCAAACTGGGTGACTCCGCTAAGTACCTGGGGGTAATCATTGATAAAAAGCTCTCATGGAAAGAGAACATCCAGAAGCGTGCTAGAAAGGCACTAGTGGCCTTATACTCTTGTAGGGGCATGGGCGGATCTACCTAATGGCTTTTTGGGCTTCAGCCCAGGGCCCCGTGGATGCAAAGGGCCCCCAGCTACCAATAAAAATAAAAGACGAATGCCCTACAAGACGCACTGATATTTTACTACCTCACTCACATTATTTTACTACTACAAACACTAGACGGCCAGAACCGTTTGAACGGTTAAGTGCCAACTAAGTAAGTACTCACACTTTTAATTGACAGTGCTGATCCTGTGGTGACATAAACACTGATACTTGACTTTATATATGTTCTTTTGTTTGCACACGTGTGCGAACGTTACTTAAGTTTGGCAACTAAAATCGATCAACTCGTGTGCGCCACTATCAAACGAATTGGGAATTCACCTGCCACTTCGCTTGTCTATAGTCGGTGTATTTTATAGCGTGCGTGTGTATTGCGTATACGTTTGGGGAATCCCCGTAGATCGAGAAATTAGTTCATGCTTGTCTTCGAAGTGCAAAAATAAACAAAAACTGGCTATGTGCTGCTAATAAAGTGACTACCTATATAATTTAAAAGTATAGTGTATAGATTCTGCGACTAGCTTGTAAAGGTTTCCTGATTTTAGTAGGTAAGGGTAAGTAAACAATATTAATTGTAAAATCACGATATTTTTTTGTATAGCGAACTCTTTACCGATTATCATAGTTGGGAGTAGTGCACTAAATTTTGAGTGCATTACGCTTCCATTGGAATTACTATATTGACAAAATTTTAGTACGCACTATTTTTTTCCAATATCGTTTTCCTTTCTTTTCTACGACTAAAAATATTTTTTTCAATCATTTTATTATTCACTACCAATAACTTGATTGGTGCGATAATAAGTTAATTTATTGTGTCTTATTGTACAAAATCATGGCAAAAAAAGTTATAATAAATGGAATTAGATGATTTTGTAGTGACAATAGTGTAGTGGATCCGACTTATGTGAGTGAGACTCCTACTACGTCTCGCATTCTGAAAAGAGACAGTGAAGCTCCATGGAATATTCATAACAAAGCAAAGGCAATTGCATCAACTTCGCAAGTAAATCTAGGTATAAGTGTCCTCTGTAATTTCTGTAAGGGTGGATGTGAATTCGAATTATGGCCAGCTCTACATGGAACCAAAAATCTGTAGAGGCTAGCGATTTATGATTTGTGAAATAATCGGTAGCGCCAATCAGTTTCTTCAACAATTTAAGTTTATAGAAAAATGCGGTTGCTTCAACCGAACAAATCGACAGGAGTTGTTAACAAAATTATTCCTCATCCAGCGGTCCGGGTTCATCCGCTCAAAAATTTATTCGCATGTTTTTTCTAATAAATTGCTTTTAAATAAAGATAATGTAGTGATGCTTGGCACAATGCTTTCAGTTGTAATAAAAAGTTTCAGCTACAATAACTAGTTAATAAAAAATTATACTTTTAGAGAAAGCCAAGAGGAGCAAGGTCCACAAGGGAATAAATATCGTTGTCAAAAAAAAAAAAATTTACGATTTTTGTAGAAAACCTCTAGGTGCAAATCGTGGCTTTTACGTCGTTTTTGCGCTCAGGGCTCAATTTACTTGCAATAGTTTTCGTACACATTTTTTTATAAAAAAAAATTTTATAGTTTCTTCTTTCCCACTAGGTAATTTCGTTTTCAATCTGAATTAAAACAAAAATATATTGGGAATTTTCTGGGTTTCACTCAAATTAGTGAAGAAAAATGTTTGTGCACTAAGCGCATCCGCAAACGAGTCGCTAACGTCACCGCAGCGCCACGTATTTGTCAAACAACGACAATGACGATACGCTGGCACATCCGCAAACGATGCGACAAATTGTTGTTAAAAATACACTCGCGACGGTCAATTAATTAAATAAATTTAATTATTTTCACCCGAAATATATTTTTAAACTATTTAAAAATGTTGACAAATATTCTAAATTTTTATTTTATTTGCTACACATTGAAAAACGTAAACAAACAAAAATTTCTTATCGTAGTGTACGGCAACTTGACGCCAGAGCTATACGATAGCAGGCGCTTAACCGCCTAAGCGATTTTGGCCGTTGCATATCAAAGCACGCCAGTCATTCCTTTTTAGCGATAACTGACGCCAATTGGAAACCCCAAGGGAGTTCAAGTCATCCTCCACCTGTTGTTTCCATCTCAGTCGAGGCCTCCCCCTTCCTCTGCTGCCGAATTCAGGCGACGATAGGAAAACCTTCTGTGCTGGAGCTCCTTTGTCCATTCGCATAACATGACCCAGCCAGCGGAGTCTTTGGGCTTTAATTCGCTGGACTATGGTCAGATCTGCGTAGAGCTCGTACAGCTCATCGTTAAATTTCCTTCGATACTCGCCGTTGGCATCACGGGAAGGACCATAAATCTTCCGGAGAACTTTTCTCTCAAATACTCCAAGGGCCATCTCATCTTCTCTTGACATTGTCCATGAATCTGAGCCATACATCAGGACAGGTATGATGAGAGACTTATAGAGCGTGATCTTTGTTCTTCGAGAGAGGACTTTACTTCTCAATTGCCTACTCAGTCCAAAGTAGCACTTGTTGGCAAGAGTGATTCTCCGCTGGATTTCTAGACTGATATTATTTTCGGTGTTGATACTGGTTCCCATATAGACGAAGTCCCTCACAGTTTCAAATTTGTAACTATCAACAGTGACATGGCTGCCAAGGCGCAGGTGCGCCGATTCTTTCTTTGATGACAGCAAATACTTCGTCTTATCCTCGTTCACGGCAAGACCCACTTTTTTCGCTTCCTTATCCAGTCCAGAGAAGGCAGCGCTTACGGCGCGGTTGTTAAGGCCAATGATATCAATATCATCGGCATACGCCAGCAATTGCACGCTCTTGTAAAAGATTGTACCATTGCGGTTTAGCTCTGCTGCTCGAATTATCTTCTCCAGCATCAGATTGAAGAAATCGCACGAAAGGGAGTCGCCCTGTCTGAAGCCTCGTTTGGTTTCAAATGGCTCAGAGAGTTCCTTCCCGATTCTGACGGAGCTGTTGGTATTGCTCAACGTCATTTGGCAAAGCCGTATAAGCTTTGCAGCTTAGCAGTAATGCTGAAAGCATATTTCGACGCATATGAAAAGCGTACGATTCGTTTGCGGTTCTCCATTTGAAAACATGGGTGCGATATCAAAGCGTATGCTGTATGCTTTTTTTTACGTGTATTATACGTGGACGAGAAGACTCGTTTGCGGACACGCTAAGTCTACCTATTTTCACTACCAGCTTTTCAATTTTAGTGAAACATTTTTTAGCTTCACTACCACTATTTCTGAGTGAGGCTGCAATTTTTGCTCTCACCATTCATCTTTTCGTGCAAGCTGCTGCATTAGTGCACTACTCCCATCTCTGCCGATTATAATGATAATTTTGTGAATTAGTACACCCGTTACTTGTACAAAATATTAGTACCTATTAGATTATCTCATCGATTATAGGTTAATTCTGTCCTTTGATTATTTTTAGAATACCAAAATCATAGCAATGTCTACAAGAAAATATAAAAGTGGAGCTGAAAAACGAAAATTACAGTTAAGCCGAGAAAAAGAAAAAAGTAAATGTGCAAAACTACATACTTTTTTTAAAACAGAACATAAAAATGACGATGAAAGATCTAAAAATCTATTATCAAGCGAAAAGGAAGGAACCTTATCCAAAGAGAACATATCTACAGAGAGTAAGGAACCCCAACACCAGGAAAAAAATATTAGTGATGCAAATGAACAAGTATCTGACCACCAACAACCCTCTGATCCAACTGAAAACGATATTAATACTCAAGACAAGGACGCTTATATTGAGACTGAAAGAAATTCAGAAAACATTGAATTTGAGTTTGGGAAATATATTGACGTGGGCTCGTGGCCAGTGTCACTAAATAATGACTTCATCAATCACATCCTCTCTCATGAAATGACAGATTTTCAAAATAAAGATCCAGAAAATAAATATCCAGCTTCAACAAAAAAATATGAAGATCAAAATAGATCATTCTCAGACAGATATTTCATTAAGAAAATGAAAAACGGCCAATTACTGGAACGACCTTGATTGTGCTATTCACCCAGCCTTGGGACTATTTTTTGTTTGACTTACAAACTTTTTTCTAAAACACTTTCTCAATACACAACGGGATTTTCTGATTGGAAACACATAGGAACGTCTTTAGAAAATCACGAAAATTCTAATGAACATAAAATTTCTATGTTAGCTTGGCTGACACGAAAAGAAAATAAGTCTGTTGTAGATAAGCAGCTCCAGGACCAATCAAAGAAAGAAGCAGAGTACTATCATAATGTCTTGAAACGGGTTATTGCAGTGATAAAATTTTTAAGTATAAGAGGCTTAGCATTTAGAGGTTCCGAAGAAGTATTTGGTTCACCACATAATGGTAATTTCATGGGAGCTCTGGATCTATTGGCAGAGTTTGACCCATTCATTAGGGTACATATTGAACAACGAGAGCTGCGACCGAAGTCGACAATATCGTACTTATCAAAAACAGTATATGAGGAAGTTATTGATATTATGGGCAAGCAGATAGTGAAACAAATTATAAATCAAATAAATAAGAACGACACAAAGTATTATTCAATCGTGATGGATTCAACTCCAGATCTGTCTCACAATGACCAGCTTGCTATTGTATTACGATACTGTTTTCAGGGAAATGTGTACGAACGATGTGTCTCGTTCATCAAAATTAGTAGTCATACTGGTTTACACTTATTTAATATTCTACAAGACTTTTTAGGAAAAAATGGGCTGATACTGGATAATTGTAGGGGACAGTCTTATGACAACGCAGCCAATATGTCGGGTCAGTACAAAGGTGTCCAAGCATTAATTAAACAAAAAAATAAAAGTGCGGATTATGTACCATGTGCTGCGCATTCCCTTAACCTAGTTGGTGAAGAATGTGTTAAAGTTGCTACCGAAATTGTAAATTTTTTTGGAGTGGTGCAAAAAATATATGTTTTTTTCTCATCTTCAACCCATAGGTGGGAACTATTACATCGTGAAATCCAACTAAAATTTACGTTAAAAAGTTTAAGCCAAACCAGATGGTCTTGTCATTATGAGGCTGTCAAAGCTTTAAAAAATCATTATTCTGAAATTATGAAAATTTTAAAAACTTTTAGCGAAAATGAGGATGAGAAAGCTGATTTCATAAAAGAGGCACGAAGTTTATTTAATAAACTGACGAAACTCTCATTTGCAATTTTGATCACATTTTGGGAAGAAATTTTGGAGAGATTTCATGTAGTAAATAAAAAAATACAGACCCCTGGCTTAAATATTTGCGAAGGTAATAAATTAATTGTTTCGTTGAAAGAGTTCGTGTACAATATACGGCAGCATTCAGATCAGAAGCTAAAAGAGTACGAAGAGAAAGCTAAAAAATTAAGTACTAGTGTGGAAACAAATTACAGCGACGTTTACAAGAGACAAATTACTTCAAAATTTGCCGATAAGTCTACAGCGAAAGTCTCAGTGTGCGGCGCAGAAAAATTTAAAAGAGACACGCTAAACGTTGCATTGGATAAGCTGATTATGGAGTTAAATGAAAGGGGTCAAGTCTATGAGACAACCAGCAAAAAATTTTATTTTTTAATGGATTTGCAGAATAAAAACCAGAAAACCGTGGATCTGGAAAGTGTACGCAATATTGTAAAATATTATTCAGATGACGTAGATGAAAACTTAGTAAATGAATGCATTCAATTAAAATCATATTTACTACAATCTAAATCAGACTGCTACACCTCTTGCAGTGAAATTTATAAGCTTATCTATGAAAAGGAACTTGTTGGTGTATTTCCTAATTGTTACACCATTTTAAAAATTTGTTTGACGTTGCCCATCACCAGCTGCGAAGCGGAGCGCTCTTTCTCCAGGATGTCATATATTGAAAATAAGTATAGGACAACAATGTCGAACGATCGACTTAATCATTTATCTCTTCTTTCTATAAATTGTGATCTAACAAAGGATTTAGCAGTTGATGAGCAAATAAAAGAATTCGCTGCACGAAAATGCAGAAGGGTTGATTTGTAATTTAATATTCTTTATTGTGCTATTTGTTTTGATAAATAAATGTTTTTATAAGCTGATTTTTTTCTGATAACTATATACTGCATCACCATAGAAAACAGGGCCCCCGAGTAACATTAGCCCAGGGCCCCACAATGTCACGATCCGCCCCTGTGTAGGGGTGCCATAGGGCAAAAATGGGGGTTGTCCCCCAAAACTACACTTTGGCTCTATACTGCGGTGGTTAGACCAATACTTCTGTATGGAGTCCTAGTCTGGTGGACGGGTCTGGAGAAGAGCTCCAATACCATCATAATCCAAAGAGTGCAGAGAAGTGCACTCATATGTGTTATCATATGTGTTAGTGGGGCGCTACGAACAACAGCGGCAGACCCACTGAATTCAATCTTAAACATCTTACCGATTGACTTGTGCGGTAAACTATTTGCGGCATGTTCCGCTTTACGACTGAGAAACTTACCAGGATGGGGATCCTTTGGCCTTCCCACTCATCCATCCTGAATAATCTCCCCGTGTACAGTTCGGACTACTGTACACCGAAGTACTGTTTCGAGAAGAAATATCAAATCATAATTCCGGAAAGAGAATATTGGGACAGAGGACCTTCCCAAGACAACGGCTCAATGCATATATACACAGATGGCTCAAAACTTGATAACAAGGTTGGAGGAGGAGTGTACGCTCCCCAGCTGAGCCTCAATCTTAGCTTTAGATTGCCCGACCACTGTAGTGTCCTTCAGCAGACGTGTCTGCTATACAGGAATCTGTGGAATTTCTGAAGAAAGCAGACATCAATAATGGTGATATTCTCAGATAGTCAAGCAGCTCTCTTAAAGGGTATAATCAATGAAATAAAAATTATTTGCTAAAAAGTGCAAAAACCCCATGATAATTAAATGGGAAAAGTATCACTATTTAGGCATGGTCAAACGGCATAGTAAAAACTTTCCTTTGATTTCAAAATTGTTTTTGGGTCAATAAGTAACGATATTGACGATACCCAAGTGGAAATAGCCAACTTGGTAAATAACGGACAACCTAATGTACATTAGGGTGATTCAAATAAACAAAATTTGGTTTATTTTTCGGTCTTACCCCCTGAAACTTTAGGTTTTGACGAGAAAACAAGCCTTGCAAGAAATTAGCGCTCTAACTTAACCCTTAGGGGTGGCTATTTTTTTTCGGCCTTTTCCATACATTTTGTATGGGGAAAAATGGTATTTTTTTCAAAGTGCATTTTCTTTAAATTTTTGAAACTTTTTTGAAAATAATTTTACATACTCCTAAAGTTGAAGCTTTGAAGCTTCCAAAATGGTAAGTCGTGTGCGAATATCTTCACTATTAAAATAATTACAGCCTTTTGAAATTTACTAAATTTTATACTTGTTACTGTGTATGTGTGTGCAATAGTACAAAACTCAGCAATTTTAAAATGGCTGTAATTATCTTAATAGTTAAGATAATCGCACATGGCCTACCATTTTGGAAGCTTCAAAGCTTCAACTTTAAGAGTATGTAAAAATATTTTCCATCCATATACCATTTTTCCCCATACAAAATGTATGGGAAAGGGCGAAAAAAATAGCCACCCCTAAGGGTTAAGTTAGAGCGTTTTTTTGCAAGGCTTATTTTCTCATCAATACCTTTTTTTTTTAATCACACTAATGTACATATATGTATGTAACCGAAAACTTACAAATTGTCTGGTGGAATACGATCAAATTTATATTAACCCAGACATGCCGGGCGTACTATATATAGTACGGTTGGAAATATCCTTATTACTAATCTAATATTGGCTTGCGTCATTTATTGACGCTTAACCGCCTAGGCGATTTTGGCCGTTTCGTATCAAAGCACGCCAGTCATTCCTTTTTAGCGATAACTGACGCCAATTGGAAACCCCAAGGGAGTCCAAGTCATCCTCCACTTGTTGTTTCCTTTGGGCTTTAGTTCGCTGAACTATGGTCAGGTCTGCGTAAAGCTCGTACAGCTCATAGTTAAGTTTCCTTCGATAATCGCCGTTGGCATCACGGAAAGGACCATAAATCTTCCGGAAGGTACCATAATGATTCCGAACCGTACATCAGGACTGGTATGATGCGAGATCTTTGTTTGTCGAGAGAGGACTTTATTTCTCAATTGCCTACTTAGTCCAAAGTAACACTTGTTGGCAAGAGTGATTCTCCGTTGGATTTCTAGACTGATATTATTTTCGGTGTTAATGCTGGTTCCAAATAGCGGGTGGACCAATTTATGTTTGTAAGGTCCATGTGGAGGCTATTGGCATTCACAGATCGAAAATCTAAAAAAGTATAACTATTGATAGGTTCATTTCCATTGTCAAGTTGAATGTCCAGTGTGCAGAAAATCAAATCATGGTCCGATAAAAACGAAATTTGGTCAAATTTTAAAACAATGGAAAGGCTAGATACGATAAAATAGTCAAGTAGACTAGGACAACAGTTATATCCGTACCTTATGGGTATTGATAAATTCACAAAAGACAAACCGACGCCAGAAACATCTTCAACTAACCGAGAACTATAACTATCAGAGCGTATTGTCATAGTCAGTAGAAACAGAGGACATATAAACGAAAAATTCACGCAAACTACTACATTTATTGGGATTGTATACACAGCACAACAGAGTCCTGGACGAACGGGCCGACAATTCAATAGCCAAATATTCAACGGTATTTCCAGTTGACTGGGCAATAAACTTTGTTTTTACATGGTTTTTAACATATATGGCAACCCCACCACCTTTTCTGTCTATCCTATCATTTCTAAATAATTGAAAGTTGTTTATATCGAAGTGCGCATCACGTCATCCCTAAACCATGTTTCTGATTTACAAATAACGTCGACAGCTGAAAACTCAAACACCCTTCTCATTATTAAGGCTCCGCGCATTGAAATGAACTATTTTTAGGCCTTCCTGCTGATTGTATAAAAGATTTATCATCGCTTGGCTACACTCATCAATGCTAGATGTTGTGCTGTTATTGTTGTCAATCATGACACAGTGCAAAAAAATTAACAAAAGCAACCTCAAGACAGCAGAGTAAAAATGCAAGGAAAAATAGAGAAGAGAAGAAGAAACTAAAATGTGCTAACTTTACAAAAATATCAATAAAAATAGCAATAGGAACGAAGAATAAACATAACACTAACAAATAAAACACATATTTATAAAAACTGCGCCAACTCATCTTGGTTTGTAATCTTCGTTGATACGTTGTCTTTACCCTTTTCTGTTTTGACATGCACGTACCCACGAAGAGTGTACACAGAAGCAAGCTTTCCTTCTCTTCGCAGCTTGGTGGCATCTTGAAGCAATTTTCTATTCTCTTTCGAGGGGCTCTCAAACATGTGCCAGCTACCTTCAATCCCGAGTGACCAGAGTGAGATTTTAGATTTGGTTCCTCTGCGATACTCACAACAAGCACGAAGTGTGCGATTACGATCAATCGGCGAGTGAAACTTGATTATGATTGCACTGTTGACACTTGTTGGAGAGGGTCGTGTACGGAATATGTCACGCACTTGAGGTGACAAGAAGTCTATCTACAGGCAAATCTGGTTATATATAAACTTGAGGTTCTCACCCTCAGTATACGGCACACCAAAAGCAACAGCATCAGTACTATAGTCGGGCATGATTTTTTGCGGGGTAGGATTGATCAGCTGTTGTTGTAGACTAGCAATATCACAACACCGACAGTCGTACAGACACACTCTCAAGTTGAGAAATGAGAGTCTCAACTATCGGCGAAATTTTATTCATCTGTCTCTGCAGCTTCTTATCCAACTCATTTATTTTCACGAAAACAGCAGAAAGAGTAACTTCATCGTCTAATTTCACTGCCTTAACGGTTGGTGAATCTCTGTTTAGGTTTAGGCGACGCTTGGCAGTTTGAGATACACTGGCAGTTTGAGATGTACTGGCAGACGATGTAGGCATCTTCGTATTTTATTTATTACCTTGTTTGTTTTGTTAATTAATTTTTGTTCATGCAATGTTTAAAAAGATTTTGCGCACAAGAAATGTTTTACTATTTCTAGGAATTGCATAATAACTACATTCACTCGCAAATATGATGACAGTTTATAATAATAGTATATTTTATTAAATTTTTGCAAGGATGACACTATTAACTTATGTTAAACAAAGCAACACAGAGCGATTAGAAAAAACACGTCCGTCTTGTACGAGCTTCGAAGCGAAGTTTGTCTACGATGGGCTTCAGTCTTTCACACAATACGCTAGAAAAAACCTTATATGCGATATTAAGAAGACTGATTCCGCGGTGGTTGGTGCGGTTAGCGGGATCGCCTTTCTTGTGAATTGGGCAGAGCACACTTAAGAGCTTATGCATGCTTTTTACCAGCTCTTCGCCTCCGTGTTTGAACAGCTCGGCGGGTAGTCCGTCTTTTCCAAGCGCTTTGTTGTTTTGAGCCGGGATAAAGCAATCCTCACTTCATCATAGTCAGGTGGTGGGACGACTTTTCCATCGTCAGGGATTGGAGTATCGGGTTCGACGTCTCCATCGCAATTTAGCAGTGAGGAGAAGTGCTCCCTCCATAATTTAAGTACACTTTGTACGTAGGTTACCAGGTCGCCATTATTGTCCTTACAAGAGCTTGCCCCGGTCTTAAAACCTTACGTCATCCGCCGGATCTTTTCATAGAATTTTCGGGCATCATTCCTGTCAGCCAGCATCTCAAACTCCTCACACTCACGCCTTTCGGCCTCACTTTTCTTTTTTCTGAAAAGGCGCCTCTGTTCCTTCTTTGCCTCACGATATTGTTTATCATGTTCATAGCACATTTCAAAAACCTGCTTCACGTAAAAATTATACGAAAATATTCTAGCATTTGTATATGTAATTGTTTCATTCTAAAATGAAATGAACCGCGTTACAGTTGACACTCAAGTCGACCGTGCTAGGATTTTATATATATAAACCAAAATAATTAACGTAAAAACAATTGTAATAGTGAAGTGAAACTAATAATAATAATAATATAACATTTACGAAGGAGCAAATGTAATGAGATATAAGAACTTTTAGTTCCTGTGATATGCATAATAAATATAGTTTGTCTAGAACATATTTTATGTGCTTCTAGAAATGTTGAGTTTGCCATCTTATCAAATGTATTACATTTATTACTTTAAATATGTACCTATTTATTTAAAAAAAGTAAATAAATCGATTTAAAATACTATCTTTTGATGTGATTCTCATTTAAAATAAATGGCGCATAATCATAGTCAACTTAAAGTATGCGTTAAATAAAATTAGAGCATACTTTAAAGAAAAGTATACTTCACGACTTTTTCAGTTAGAGCCATTGCTAAAGTTAGAGCGGCGAATAGCTGTCACTAAAGCCGCTGCTAAATATACTGAGGTTGAAAAAATCACTCATATATAGCGTTTTGTTCTTTAGATTTTGCTAAAATTAGGTATAAATAATAAATAATAATCTTACTTAAAAAAAAAAAATACTTTTATTTTTCATAATATGCCATATTTTTTTAAATATCAACAACTGCTACAAACAAATAGAAAAAAACGACTCCGCCAAATATTTTTTTTGCTCATGCAGTACGCGCTTATTCATCATAAACATAAACTCCTAGCAGTCCTATTTGGCTCAAACAAGAGTCACAGATGCCTATAAAAGTGGTATATGCGGAAGAGTCATTTATGACTCATAAAAGAGTCATTTGACTCAAAAAAAGTCATTTATGACTCATGAAAGAATCATTTAAGACTCATAAAAGAGTCATTTATGACTCATAAAAGAGTCATTTATGACTCATAAAAGAGTCATTTATGACTCATAAAAGAGTCATTTATACTCATGAAAGAGTCATTTATGACTCATAAAAGAGTCATTTATACTCATGAAAGAGTCATTTATGATTCATTGAAGAGTCATTTATGATTCATTGAAGAGTCATTTATGGCTTCTGGAAGAGTCATTTATAGCTTTTGGTAGTCATTTACTATTCATGGAAGAGTCATTCATTACTCAAAGAAAAGTCATTTATGACTCATGGAAGTCATTTATGGCTCATTTTGTATTATTTAATTTAATTTATTTTTGCAATATTTTATTTCATCTCATTTCATTTTATTTTTTATTATTTTTTTATTCTACCTTATTTTATCCTATTTAACATGCATATTCGCAATTTTTTTGTTTCTCCAACGTTCAAACACATGTTTTACAGCAATTTATTAAAAATTAATTATTAAAAAAAAATAAATTAAATAAAAAATAAAAAAAATTGCCAAGAGTCGAACTCGAACCTCCCGCTTATTACGCGACGTCTTAACCGCTAGGCTACTGTGGCGCACTGCATTACCATTTTTATATAGAACTGCGTTATCATTGCTACTCGGTAGAGCATCGCGCTAAACTGACTATGACCCTGGTAAAATCGTTGGATTATGTGTTCCAATTTTTTTATATTGGAGTACTCCAATAGTAATCCTTTGTATACCTCATCGGACCACCTTCAGCTTTTTGAAAGCCGATCATTGCTCCTGCCTTATCGACGAAAATCACAACGCTATCGCTCTGACAGTATATACTCCAAGAAGTAACAACATTGGAGTACAATGCAAAGTACTCTGACTGTAGGTACTCCATGGAGTAGCAGGAACAAAGCGAAGGTTGGAGTAGATGGTCCAGTCCTAGGACATCGCAATGTTAATTGGAGCACAATTTTTATATGAAAAAGGATTACATTTGGAGTCCTCTGATGCTCCAATTGGAGTACTCTTTGGATAGGAAATAGAGTACTCTCGATTTTTGCAGGGTGATATACTTAAAAAAGAAGTGCACTTCAATTTTTTAGTATTACTCTCAGGACTATGATTATGCGCCAATAGTTTTAGAATGTAGATGTAATGGTCATGTTCATTTTACGTTTTTTCATGATACATGATGGACGTGTTCATTTTACGTTTTACCTGTACGTTTTTACTTTTCATGCCAATTATACATGAGAATGCGTTCAATAAGGGGGGGTGAAATAACCCAAACGGTAATAACACAAACTTTGTGTTATTGCTCAACTGAATGTGAAATAACACAAAATGTAGCAAAATTTTAAGGTTTGGTTTATTTCCACTCGGAAAGAAGTCAAATTTTGTCTTATTGCTCAAATATAGTATTTCATTTCAGACAGGATCGCGAGGGGCTTATATCAAACCTGCTTAAGTCGTTGGGGCCAAGTCGCGCACGACCCGCTGCGACGCGTCGCCGCGATCCGGCACACGCAGGTACCGGCATTTTTATTTTCCCTTTTATCTTCAAACGCAATACTTGAGATTTTTTGTTAACTTTGTGACAATCTATATTTAATATAAATTTGATTTAAAAAAAATTTTGAAAAAATTTATAAACACAACAATAATTCACGAAATAAGCATAGTTCTCTAAAGTTTAGTAAAATATAGAGAAGGCATCATTAACAGCTGCTCGGCAAATAGGACAAATTATTTCTGTATTTCCTTCCTCAGCATTCTTTTTCATTTGCTGAAAACAGTCATTGCAAACTTTAAAATGTTTGCATGGAACAAACAAAAGTTGCCGTTCTTGTTCGCAGCATATAACAGGTACAAAGGATATAATTTTGTTGACGTTCGTCTACAGGTACAGTTTCGGATATTTCTTCATCACCCGAATCATCACTATCAGAGGTGTGGATTTCATTTAAAAAATCTTTGAAGCAGAATTTCCTTTATGCTAATTTTTTTATTTCTTAATTGTTGTAGACGGTCTTTAATAAATTTGTCACGATTTATAAATGCGCTTTTCCTTCTTCTTGTTATCAAAGTTAATCCAGTAATGGATTTGTTGTACTCAACACACTTCCCTTCCTCTAAGCCGCAAAGCATGTCCAAAAATTTGTAAAAGTTTCCATGTTTCAGAACTGAGATATTTAATCGGCTATGAAAACTTTCGGCCATATTACTTGATCTAATTGGTTCTCTTAACTCTACCTTTATCTGCTTTTTGTATAACACTTGTTTTAATACATAATGGCTAGTTGAGAGTAACAAGGAATGTATCTACAATGTATGTATGTATGTAAAAAAAATTTTGACTTATTTCTCAAAGTGATGCAATAACACAAATTTGTCTTATTTCACATTCAGTTGAGCAATAACACAATTTTGGTTTATTGCCGTTTGGGTTATTGCACCCCCCCCCCCCCGTTCAATAATACAAGATGGTCATGTTCATTTTACGTTTCATTATCAATTATACATGAAAATGCCTTCAATAATACATGATAGCCATGTTCAGTTTACGTTTTTCCTGTACGTTTTAACGTTTCATGTCAATTATACATGAGAGAATGCTTTCAATAATATATGATGGTCACGTATATTTTACGTTTCATGTCAATTATACATGAGAATGCCTTCAATAAAACATGATGGTCATGTTTATTTGACGTTTTTCCTGTACGTTTTTGCGTTTTTTTTGTTCACATCCATTTCACGTAGAGATGATATTTTCGAAATTGTAAAATTGACATTTTTTGTTTTCAGTTGCATTTGGTAAACAAAAAATGTTAACTTTACGGTGGCCAAGGCGCAACTGCGCCGATTCTTTCTTTGATGACAGCAGATAGGTACCTCGCCTTGTCCTCGTTGACCACAAGACCCACTTTTTTCGCATCCTTATCCAGTCCAGAGAGATGGTGGGACGGGGCTAGCGACTCCACGACCCCCTAAAGATTTCATTGGTCGTTTTTTCGATCACAAGCGATACTAGTGAAATTAATTCCGCAGCTTAGATTTATAGTGTGGTCATACTAAGCTTAGAAAGTAGCGAAAATTATAATTTTCCGCTGAGGGTAGTTTATGTTTTTAAAACACTTTTCCAGAAAACATCAAAGTTAGCTTCTCGAAAGATTAAGCTTCATGAAATGTATTGAGGTTTTGGAATAACTCTGTGCGAACTTTTATATTCATATGCAGAGGTGAAATATGCACTTTTTGTACTAAAATTCAAATTTTCATTATAATTTTCTTTTTTTTGTACATTTGTGTTCATTATCAGCAAGAAGAGTTCCAAATACATTTTTCTGTGTATTGAGCTAGTTTAGCTTTAGGCATATCTGGGTTAAATTGAAATTGATCTTAATTGAATATTCGTAATTTTTATTTAAATTTTTTTTTTTGTTTAAAGGGATAAATGAAATAAAGGAATTTCTCAGTATACCTACAATCTCGTGATTTTTGTATGGAGGTGTGAGGACTCCCAAAAATCATTATTGGGGAGGGGAGTTTCAAAATGCCCAAAAATTGATGACATGATTTATTGTAAATAAAAATTTAGCTCAATAGGGATTGCTTCACAGATTAGTTTTTTAAAATGCCTAAAATTACTGGAGCATAATTTATTACCTTTGCATGTTCGATGGCAATATTTGCTGCCTTCTCCGCTTCCCGCTGTCGACGTTCTTTCAACTTTAGCGAGAAAATGCCAACAGATCTTGCACTTTTTACAAGTTTTTGTTTTAAACGCGACTTTTTAGCTGCCAGCTCCGCCGCTACGCATCATAGTTTAAAATGAAAAAGATTGGGAAATTTAATTAATAGATATCAATATAAAATGAAGCTAAAATTTCATTTAAAACTTGTTCGGGTTTTTTTTAATTTTGGTGATTGCATTACATGTCAATTCGTCAGATAGGTAAAATCAAAGTATATTAAACAAAGTAATAGTGAACTTGACAGTTCTCTCTTTTCTGTAGGAGTTTTCCCGTCAAATGAAAAAAAATATTAACCCGTTCTGTTTAAGATTTTTTAATTTTTTCAATAGTGTGAAGAAATAGCAAATTATTTCATATAAATACAATACCCCTTGCCTCAGTTCCTTGCACGTTTAAATAGAGTTTAGACTTCATATTAGCTAGACTAGCACATTTTAGCTAAGATGAATGGTCTAATCTTTTTTCAACTGGAAATTAGACCGAAAACGAAACTGTAAGCGATTAAAATCGATTCATGACCCTGCGAGTTAGGGGTTTATAATATTCCCGTGGTGGAATTCCTGTCGCAAGAGGCGACTAAAATCCATTTCAACCACGGTCACAGGGTTGATGCAATTGGCATTGGGTAGTAAGGTGGTTCGGCAGCTGTGAGAGAATACACCCAATACCGTACAACTCTGTTTGGTCCGTCACGTCCCTCTAACCACAGCAACAGTGAACGTTATACCGTTATTATAATTAAAAAAAAAAAAACGAAACCGTTTCAAAATCCAGAACGGGTTCTAAACATGTTTGCACTTTTTTTTACAAATTGATTACTTCGGACACATATTATCCTTGATAAGACGGTACCCTGGTTTTGACTTCAGTATAAAACAACTCTAATAGAAACCAATCCACCAGTTTCTGCGACACTGGCGACAACCTTCTTGTGGTGCCATCTGCGGAAATCGACAAATGTTCAATACTCCGCATTTTTATAACGCAAAGGTCCGAAAAGAGGTAGATTCCAAAGTGGCCAAAGTTACTCCGTTACTGTTTGGGCTAGCATATTTCGAGGTATTGATAATTTTTTGGGCTGAGCAAATGCTATCTAATTTTTCAGTAAAACAATTGTATGGAACACAAAAAACTGTGCTTGGGTGGCAAAGGGTTAATACGCTTGTTTACATTTCTTTGAAGGAAAAATTCCTACAAAAACAAAATATTTCAGTTGTCAATTCTACCTTGTTGAATTCCCAGCTTCCTTTTATCATAAAAGAATTCCTTTTTCAAAAAAAAAAAAAAAAAAAATTGTACGAGTAGGTACTTATATTTCTAATTTTAGAAAATGTTGAATGTTTCCAAATCCTAAAAACTAACGTTCGCCAATAAATTTTAGACTAGACCAGACGGGATTATCCCCGCACAACTCATTAAAACGTCGGATAAATTATTATTATTTTAAATAAAAAATACAATAATAATAAATAAATGAAACTTCAATTTGGATTAAATTTAAGTGTTTTTTTTTTTTACATTTGACGTTCCCGCTTTCTGTTCTCAAAACTGGCAACAAAATATTTTAAGCGAACTGGTAAGTTAAAATAAGGCGACTCGAAAAACTCCAGCGACTCGCAAACGGTAATAGGCCCCTAAATAAGTTTAATGCAAATTTTCATTTACATGAAGTTTTTGGGTTATTTTTGTAATATTTTGTGAGATGGTTTAAAATAAAGAGAATTACCCATTAAAACGATGTTTCATAATTTTGCTAGTTACATCAAAATTGCGGTTAGGGTTTTACATATATGTAAATTCATTGATCAGAAAAAATAAAAACAAATACTAAACTTACCTCTTGCCTCGTCATCCGTTCCGCCGCTTTGTGTTATGCTGCCTTTGCTGGTGGCGCCGTCTACTGTTGATAAATATTTACCGTTATCAACTTTTTTTTTCAGATGCATCGATGAAGTGGACGTTGTAGATAAACCACCCACACTCGGCCTGCTGGCATCTATTGCAGGACTAGTTAAACCAGCCACGCCTCCTACCATGCCACCAGCGCTGCCTGCACTGTCCACACCTGCCGATGACAAAGACGAAGAACCAACTATTTGTTGTTGTGTTGAGGTTTTTATAGCGATGTTACTCCACGAAGGGGCGGGCTTTAGAATATCAGATGCATATGGATTGCTTTGCAGCTCCTTTATATTTAATTAATTTGTGATTTGTCCGAGAAAAGTTGAGCACATTGAAAGAGAAATGACGTTTATTTAGAATAATTTCGAACGAGTATTTAAAACACATGAGCCCGTAATCATAGACGTTGCTTAACACGCGTATTAGTTAATATCTTCACTAAACTTAAAAAGAAATTTGAAATGTTGGTCAATCATAGTCATGCTAAACAACATATTAGTTGAAAAGAAATTTAACAAGGACCCGTCATAAAAAATGAAATTAAGCAGGCCCTCATGAAAAGAATTAAGTTAGTTGGTGGTATGAAGAATTTTTTTAACTTTGGCAGCTAATATAGCATATCTATGTCACTAACCATTTCACATTTGTGCTAATAACTGACAGACGTACAGAACGTAACGTCCGCAACGCTAGGAAATGCCCATATTAGACATTAAATGTATTTTATGTTGACTATGACAGACATAGAACGATGTTTTTGTTGGAATCATGTTAAAGTAGATTAAACTCTATTCTAATTCGACTATGACTACGGACCATGCTTTCTACACACATTCTCTTAATTAAGAGAATGTTTTTTTTTGGCATCAAAAATTAGTTTTTCTTTAGATCTACGTTTGCGATATGTTATCAATGAGACGAATAATCGGGAGCAAATAAAATTTTAATAGCCGTATTATCAAGAATATATGATTTTTCTGCCACGAAAACACTCTGTTGTAATTATTTTGACTGAGGCTCACAAATTTTCACAGAACCTATGGGTTTCAAAACTTAGTCAATTTTCGACCTCGAAAAACTTTGTAGCGGTCACATTAATGAAAAAAGTTAATAAGACCTTTTTGTAGAGAGTTCAATTCCCGCTCAAGGCAAAATGAAATTTTTCAAAAATTAGCTTAACTTTTAAACATAGGAATACGCCCGGCAATATGGCCTTAAAGTGGTATCTTCCATTTGCAGGAAAAAACAAAAACAAAAAATTTGTCACTTCACAACTTGTAAAGATATTGCCAGCTGGCAATATTAGAATGGCTGGTAATGTTGGACTGCGAGTACCCTAAATAACAAATTATGTACATTATTTTCCCATGTTTTTGGAAAAAAGCAAAGATGAAGGATTTTCTACGATTAAAAACATATGTACATATGTGATTTTTTAATTGAAAATTTGTTTGTTGTAAATATATTTTTAAAATTTACTTTTGCTTGGGTTTAGAAAATGTAGAATCCGTATAAAATATCGCACTCTAAATCTAAAAGCGTCACAACTCAAAAAATGTGAAATGTTCAGAAGAGGCAAAAAACTGTTTTTGCAGACATGGTTGCAATTTTTTAATCATATTAAGTCAAATTGTGTCTCTTTAGTTGAAAATATGTTTTGATTTACTCTTAAAATCCCCAAACACTAACTAATTAGCAAATAGGAAAGGAACAATAAAAAAAATTAACTTCACGCTGTTATATTTTAATACATAGATTAAAATAAATTTTATTCAGGTCGCAAATACAAAAGTGTCAGAAGTCGATTAAATACCCCAAACTGCAATAACACAAACTTTGGGTTATTGCTCAACTGAATGTGAAATAACACAAAATGTAGCAAAATTTTAAGGTTTGGTTTATTACCACTCGGAAAGAAGTTAAATTTTGTCTTATTGCTCAAATATAGTATTTCATTTCAGACAGGATCGCAAGGGGCTCATATCAAACCTGCTTAAGTCGTTGGGCACATGCCCCGCGCCGCGTCGCGTCGGCATTTTTATTTAACATCTTTTGTCCCTTTTAACTTCAAACGCAATACTTGACATTTTTTGTTAACTTTGTGACAATCTATATTTAATATAAATTTGATTTAACAAAAATTTTGAAAAAATTTATAAACATAACAATAATTCACGAAATAAGCATAGTTATGTAAATTTTAGTAAAATATAGAGAAGGCATCATTAACAACTGCTCGGCAAAACGGACAAATTATTTCTGTATTTCCTTCCTCAGCATTCTTTTACATTTGCTGAAAACAGTCATTGCAAACTTTAAAATGTTTGCATGGAACAAACAAAAGTTGCCATTCTTGTTCGCAGCATATAAAATAAAGGATATAATTTTGTTGAGGTTCGTCTACAGGTACAGTTTCGGATATTTCTTCATCACCCGAATCATCACTATCAGAAGTGTGGATTTCATTTAAAAAATCTTTTGAAACCATAGCCGAATTCATATTTGAGAATTGAAGCACAATTTCCTTTATGCAAATTTTTTTTATTTCTTTAATAAATTTGTCACGATTTATAAATGCGCTTTTCCTTCTTCTTGTTATCAAAGTTAATCCAGTAATGGATTTGTTGTACTCAACATACTTCACTTCATCTAAGCCGCAAAGCATGTCCAAAAATTTGTAAAAGTTTCCATGTTTCGGAACTGAGATATTTAGGGCCACTTGCATAAAAGCCGATTAAGCCTAATCGGTGATTAACTTGACAGCTAACCATACAAAATACGTCAATTAAACTCCGGTTAGTCGTTATCAGCTTTTATGCAAGCGGCCCTTAATCGACTATGAAAACTTTCGGCCATATTACTGGACTTATGCTGCAGCGGTAAATCTACATATTTATACGAGAAATGTGCGGTGCGAACACAAAAAAAGTCAATGATGCGTTCATGTCCACTTTTTTGCCTTATTGGTCAAACGTGGGGTAAAAAATTTGACTTATTTCTCAAAGTGATGCAATAACACAAATTTGTGTTTGCACTTTTTAGTGTAGTTTTATCAGCACCTCTTGGGGTTGAAATTTACACTATTTTAGTTTTTATATAGAAAAACATCAAGAAGTGCAATTTTGACTCCAAAATTTTTTTGTGTGTAGAAAATCAAAAATCATCAGACTTCTAAGTCAAGTCAAGTAGGGTAATCGATTACATGGAAACTTCATATAACAGAACGCTAAGTTGCAGTTCCCAAGTCAAGTCAAGTCTATGCTAAGTATCGCTAATGGTTGCTTCTGTAAGATCACGATATAATAAAACATGTAATAACCCTGTTGAAACAACATCCCTGAAATGTAACTTTATGTTAATCGAAAAATTCATACCCTGAATGTAATAAAGAAAAATGAAGAAGGAAAAAGCGAACAACGTTGTTTTTCTATAAGGGAAAAAACTTAAATTGCCAACCATCGCAAAATAAAGAGGTAAATCTCAACGATTAAACTTCAGATATTGTCCTTTTAATTTTTATTTCATTTTACCTACATAGTTTGAAAAGTAAGAGCCGCGAAAACAAATATTTAAAATTGTCTGACAAAGTTTGATGAAAATTTAATTTGATGTTTTCAATTACAACATTCAACTCATTATAGAGCTCACAAATGTCGTGTTATTGCCTTCTTGCTATGGGCGGCAGTATAATACTACATTTACACTGCATCAAATTTTGCGAAAAATTGCGAAGTTGCATTTTCCAAATTTGGAATTCCATCACATTTCACCTCATTTGACCGAATCACGTTTAGAATCGCCCAGCAAGAACACTAATGGATAAATTACGTGTGATAACTTAAGCGCTATGCCACATCTATAAATAACAATTTCAACTAGTTTTTTTTTTTTAAGAAAATGGGAAAATTCTACAGAAATAGAAGCCTGCTTGACTCTTTTATTATTATTACTCTACAGGTGTTTAAAACATCAGTTAGTGCATTTTCCACCAGTGGTTTTTTGTCATGGTGAAGGATTCTTGCAGGGAAGGTGAAGCCAAATTCAAATTTGCCAATGTAAACGGTGTCGAGATGACTCATTTGAATTCGCCAAATTTGGTGCAGTGTAAATGTACTATTAGAGACCTATACTACTCTATACTCCTATGTAAATTTATATTATCGCTGATTTTCAAACGGGATATCCACTCGTGTGCATGCGATTTAAGCGGGCTACTCACCTGCCAATAAATGTCAAAAAAAAAAAAAAAAAAACTAATGGCGGCGATATACCAACAGGTTATCATAATCTCTAACGAGATTTTTTTAGCCGAGCTTCTCTTTCCAACTTGTGGTGTGTTGCTTTTGAGTTTTTCCTACAAGTTGGCGGGACCTACAGCTTTTTGCCGACTCCGAACGGCATTTGCAAAGCAAATGAATTTTTTGCTGAGAAGCTTCTCATGGCAGATATACACCCGGAGAGTTTGCCAAACTACTGCCGAGGGGCGACCCCGTTTAGAAAAATCGTTTTTCTAAATAATTTTGATGTTACTTTTGCCGGGCATCGAACCGCCACGACTTGGTGTAGAAGGCCGAACACTTAACCGCTACACCACGGCGGCCGTCAAACTCCATATAAAAAAACGCTCAAGAAAAGGTCAAGAACTGTTTTCAAGCGGGCTACTCACCTGCCAAGAAATGTCAAACTCCATACAAAAAAACGCTCAAGAAATGGTCAAGAACAGTTTTCACACGTCAAATTTTCTTGAGCCAATACTCAGCTCATAAGAAAAGATACTACAATTTTCGATGGTTGGCAACGCCGGTTTACCTCAAGAAATATATATGCTCGTATATATTTCTTGAGGTAAACGTGCAGAGTCACGGCTAAGATGAGTATATACTTCGCTACACATGTTTCACACATTTTTATAATAGTGATTTGGAATAAAATGGAAAATGCCGTAAACGTCAACATTTCTTGACCAGGCACAAGAAATATATGCTCATTTTTTTCTTGAGGCATTGGCAGGTGGGTAGCCCGCTTAACACGTGAAATTTTCTTGACCCAATACTCAGCTCATAAGAAAAAATAAACGTGCAGATTCAGGGCACAGATGAGTATATACACATGTTTTATAAATTTTTATAATAGTAATCTGAAATAAAATGGAAAATGCAGTAAACGTCAAAATTTCTTTACCAGGCGTAAGAAATATATGCTCGTTTTCTTCTTGAGCCATTTCTTGTCAGGTGGGTAGACCGCTTTAGGCATTAGTTTATCCTTTATTAAGGCAGATAGGTATTTATCGTTTATTTAATGCATTTGGATATATGAGTCGATAATAAATCGAAAAAAAAAAACAAGTATGGAAAGCTGTCTTCGGCTGTGCCTAAGGCTATATACCTTTCATGAATAAGCGTCACGATTTTCATTGTTCGATACCCTGTACTGAATTTAACTTTAGCTCATAACGAAATTATCGGAACTATCGATTATATGGGGTTGTGTTTTATTGGTCCAATCTCATTAATTTTTAACATCGACATTCCACATTCTAACAGAGCAACTTCACGATCCTACCTATATAATTACAGGAGTTATAGCCCAAAATCCGTTAATCGGAACAATCGATTGTATGGGGGCTATGTGAAATATTTATCCCATCTCAATGATTTTCAACATCGATATTCACATATAAAAATAGCAATACTTGCAAAATTTCACATTCCTAGCTTTATAGTTACAGGAATTATAGCCCAAAATCCGTTTATCGGAACAGTCGATTGTAATGGAGCTACATATATGAAATATTTATCCCATCTCAATGATTTTCAACATCGATATTTCACATATAAAAGTAGCAATACTTACAAAATTTCACGTTACTAGGAGTTATAGCCCGAAATCCGTTTATCGGAACAATCGATTGTATGGGAGCTATGAGTAGTTTTGGCCCGATCTTGCTGGTTCCGACGAATGATTATTCTCATATAAAATAACGCCTCCATACCAAATTTCATCTAGATATCTCGGACGGACAGACGGGCATGGCTAAATCGAATCAGCTCATCGTCCTGATCATAACGGTATACTTATCAGTGGGTCTATCTCTTCTTCTTCTCATACTTACAAACATCGGACCAAAGTTATAATACCATTTCATGTTCATGAAAGTTTAAAAGAGGACATTTAAACTGGACTGAACAAACAAAACGCCTTACAGTAAAACCCGCTTAAGCGGGTTGTGCACTTAAAAGAACCCGCTTAAATACCTTCATTCGGATACTTAGGGAACATATGAAAAATGAGATGTAGTTACATGATTACATATATATGTACCTTGAGCTGTTCCTTATATCAACTTGTTTTGCAAATACAGCAAGCCCCGCTTAAGTACCCCGAGCAAAATGTTCAGAATTTTGAGGTACTTAAGCGGGTTGTGCACTTAAAACAACTTTGCATTCAAGGTGCAGCAGATTATATAAAAACATTGATATCCATAAACTTGGTACCCATTTATTACGTGAAAAAACGTGCAGATTCCGATTCTAAAGAGAAAAATTAAAAATTCGCAACAGGTTTTGAAATTTTGCAAAGGTATCGGTTTTAAAAAAGTGAAAAAAAAACACCATTTTTGTATTTTACGAAAAATCTCCAGCTTTGCTTATCCCACCGAACGCCGCTAATCACCGCATAAAATGTCTAATAGCTCTAAAAATCCGCCATATAATGGGTTTCAATCAAATGCCCAGTTTAAGAGCTATTAGCAGATTAATGAGAGAAATAGACCACAATTTTAAGTCACCTCGTAATATGTATTGATATATAGCAAAAAATAATAACTTTTTTAATTTTATTTTGATACGATGTCAATGCTCAATCAAATCCAAATCATATTGGTCAGAGCTGTTTGCAAATCAGATCAGAAATACCAAAGTTATAACCATTTTAGTATCACTATATTTATTTATATGTTTATATATTTGGTATATCGATATTTATAATCGAGAAAATTATTTCAAGATCAAAAAGTGTTTTTGATGTCAAATCCGTACGAATATTGCTGTGGGTTTTATGTATCAAATTTTCGACTGCTTTGCTGTACACAATCGATATGATAAATCTAGCTGTAACATATTTTTAAATTGGATATAGCTTTGGTACTATTGTGCCGATAGATTTAGCCGATTTAAAAATGATTTAGCCGAAAAAAACGGCTGGAGCCGATTTGTCCAAAAAATTTTGCCGATTCTATATCTTATAACATCTTTGACTCCGATTGGCCGGCCATGAAGGAGTGCCTGTCGCTGCATTATGCAGACAAGCGAGATATCCGCACTTTGGAGTACCAACTCCACCAACTCTCTCAAAAGGATTCAAAGCTTGACGATTTCTTCGCAGCAGTTAATCATCAGCTTTCGCTGATCAATAATAAGCTAAAGACGGAGTGTTACTCTGAAGAAACGATTAGGGTATTGGCTGATATCTATCGAAATCGTGCCTTGGATGTGTTCATACGAGGATTGAATGGAGAACTTTCGAAAATGCTTCTCATCCAGCGCCCAAAAACATTGCCAGAGGCATATTCTGCCTGTCTCGAAATTCAAAATACCAATGTTAGAAATTTCACAGTCCACACGCCACGGGCAAATAATCGTATCGCCGCACCAATAAATAACATTCCCGATCGTATGCATGGTTTTGCTACTAATCAGACATCGCCGCTTCCACAGAGGACTTGGCGTCCTCAGGAGCGTCGGTTCCCTTTTAATAGGCGCGATCGACCATTCGTTCCTAGGCGGGAATTTCCCTCAACTTCACAACCAATCGCCGAAAAACCTGATGGAAGTCAGTCTACCCAGACCAGGAAGTTTAATTTCTCTAACAAACCGAATGCTTTCAAACGCGGGGCAAAGTCCGAAAATTTCCCTAGGAAACAACAGAGGCTGTTCAACATCGAAACCGCGAACAGCATAGACGAGGAAGCAGCGTACGAGGAAGCCGCACGGGAAGCCTTACCGGAACAGGATTTTCTATCGAACGGCCGTCTAGCGTACTATACATAGAGTACCTGCTCCCCGACGGTCGCAAATTAGATTTCTTAGTGGACACCGGCGCCGTTCGTTCGGCGGGTGGCTGTGTGAATATCAAACAAAAAATCAACCTAAATTTTTTCAAGGATATCGGTATAGAATCTGATCTAACCTTTTTTGTGCTGCCAGGGTTGAATTCCTTTGATGGCATCATAGGGGATGATACATTGAGGGATATCGGTGCGATGATCGGCAGGAAGTCTAATGTCCTGGTGGTCAACGGGTATAAAATCCCTCTTAAAGCACGGATATCCAATCAAGTAAATTATACCCTTTCCAAAAATTTATCTGCCGAAACAGAAGAAAAGTTAAGCAATTTAGTCAACAAGTTCAGTGACCTCTTCTTGCCCCTCAACGGGAAAGAGCTTGTTGACACCTGCGTTCGCGCAGAGATAAAAACATCAACGTCTGACCCCATTTATAGCAAATGCTATCCCTATCCTGCTAGTATGAGAGAAGAAGTAGACCGGCAAATAAATGAGTTGCTGGATGAGGGTGTGATAAGACCATCCAAAAGCCCCTACAACTCTCCCATTTGGGTGGTTCCAAAAAAACCAAAGCCCAATGGTGAAAAGCAATACCGCATGGTGATTGATTATAAAAGGCTTAACGCCGTGACGATATCAGACGCCTACCCTATTCCTGACATCAACGCCGCCCTGTGCAGCCTTGGTAAATCCCGTTACTATACAACTATTGATTTAACGTCCGGATTCCACCAAATCCCCATGAAAGAATCCGATGTGCCCAAAACCGCCTTTTCTACCATGAATGGGAAGTACGAATTCCTGAGATTACCCTTTGGTCTGAAGAACGCTCCAGCCATCTTCCAAAGGATGATCGACGATGTACTTAAACAGTACATAGGTAAAATTTGCTACGTGTACATAGACGATATCATCGTCTTTGGAAAAGATGCCGATGATCACCTGAGGAATGTGGAAATGGTATTTTCTAGGTTGATGGAAGCTAACTTAAAAGTGAACCTAGAAAAGACGTGCTTCCTTCAGACGGAGGTTGAATTCTTGGGTTACATCATTACTCCCGAATGCGTACGGCCTGACCCCAAAAAGGTCGAGGCAATGAACTCGATTTTACCACCAACTAATTTGAAAGACCTAAAGAGTTTCCTTGGCATGAAATCATATTATCGCAAATTCATTCGCGACTATGCGAAAATAGCCAGCCTTTGACGAATCTGACTATCGAAAAAAACGCGCAGATTAAAGCAAATGCGTCTAGGAAAGTGCCTGTACAGCTTGATAGCTCGGCCTTGCAGGCCTTCGAGGACTTAAAAGGGATGCTCACTTCCGCTGATGTTCTGGCTTTCCCAGACTTCGAAAAATCTTTCAATCTGACCACTGACGCCTCAAATTATGCCATCGGCGCAGTGGTGTCTCAAGGGGACATCGGCAAGGATAAGCCTATCGCAGTCATTTCCCGTTCCCTGAATAAGACAGAGGAAAATTATGCGACAAATGAGAAAGAGATGCTAGATTGTCTGGGCGCTCGACAACCTTAGATCGTATTTGTACGGGGCAAAGAAAATCAGGATATACACTGATCACCAACCTTTGACATACTCCTTGAGCTGCCGTAATTACAACGCCAAATTAAAGCGTTGGAAAGCTCGGATCGAGGAGTACAACTGCGAAACGATATACAAACCGGGAAAGGCCAATGTGGTCGCCGACGCACTTCCCCGCCTCAAAACCGAAGTCAACGTGCTAACGGATTCCGTGGTGGCTCAACCATCAGCAAGCGAAATGGACGCAGCTTCTGACGTAACGATGCACTCCGCTGAGCAGGATAATTCCGACCTTATACCGCATGTGGAGGCCCCCATTAACGTGTTTCGAAATCAAATAATATTCTGAGTAGGCGAAGAATCTCGATGCCATGAACAACCGCATCATGGCTACCGCACATATTATATTTCCCTACCAAACCTGAATAGCTCTACTATTATCCCTGTTTTGAAAGAGTGCCTTAATCCCAATGTTGTGAATGGAATAAAGATTCCAGAAGAATTTATCCAACTCTTGCAAACCGTGTACGCTAATAACTTCCACAGGTATAAGATAATGATAACTCAGTGAGTGGTCGAAGACGTCACCATCCCCGACAGAATGTTCAACATAATCGAAGAGGAGCATCGCCGAGCCCACAGGAATCCGAAGGAAAATAGGGAGCAGATTTTGAAGAAATACTACTTCCCAAGCATGTCAAAGCAAATAAGGGATTATGTTAGACAGTGCGAAGTGTGCAAACTTAACAAATATGACAGACATCCAGCGAAGCCTCACCTCCAGCCGACACCGATCCCCAACTATCCCTGTGAGATCATCCACATTGATATCTTCGAAATCGAAAAACAAAAGTTTCTGAGCTGCGTGGATAAATTTTCTAAATTTGCGAAACTATTTGCTATCAAAAATAAATCGTCTATTTACATCCGAAGGAAACTAACAGACGTTTTGCATTACTTCTCTGTGCCAAAAGTTTTGGTCATGGACAATGAGAGGGGATTCCTCACTCCTCTCGTACTTAATTACGTTAGATCGCTTGGAATTGAAATCTATCAAACGCCCACACAACGTAGTGAAGCCAATGGCCAAGTTGAAAGGCTTAATTCAACCCTCATTGAAATTTATCGTTGCATATCCAACGAGTTCCCTAGGATGACTCCTAAGGAGAGAGTATCAATAGTCGTGGATAGATACAATAATACAATCCATTCCGTAACAAAAAGGAAGCCGGTAGACATATTCCTTAATAGAACAGCCAGGGTAAACTACCAGGGCTTGATGGATTTCAGGGATCAAGCGCACGAAAATATCAAAGCTCTGTTGCTGCATGAACAAGAAACTAGAAATGCGAGAATGAATGCAAAACGCTCTACTCCTAAGGAGCTAAATGTTGGCGACACTCAATTCATAGCAAATAGACAAATAAAGGGAAAACATAAGCCTATATATAAACCAGAAATTGTCGCCGAAAATAGAGGTGTAACAGTTTTTACTGAGAGTGGAAAGATACCCCACAAAACGGATGTTAAAAACGTCTGAGATAACATCGGAAAAAAGGTATATTACAGTATAAGATTATCAGAAACCGGCGGTCCGGTGTGGAATGATGAATTCGAGGTGGTTCAACTCCTCCACGATAATCTTCTACTTATTTGCGTGAAGCCACCCGCGCCATGAGTAAGTCGTTTGCAATTATTAAGGCTTACGAACAAAAGGGATCAACGCGGGCCTTCCATGGTCAAATTATGCCTGTGTTCCGATGCAAATAACAAAGCACCAAGTTTGAGATTACTTTCAAAGTTGTTGCAAATAACAACCGTAAACAAATCACAACAAAATGCCAAACTTGAGAAGTTGTTGCAAATAACAACGATAAACAAATTGAAAAAATTCTTTTGCAAGCAAATCGCAATTATAATGCGAACAAAAACCTAAAAAAAAAAGGAGAATGAGAGTTTCTCACAAAAAAAAAAAATAAAAAACTCTAAACACCACACAACAGCTAACCACCTCCACTTGTAATACTAACAAAAAACTAATGATTAACAACTCTTAAACTAACTAATTCACTACTGGGTCCCTAAAACAAATTCTCCAACCCTATCAACCGATACTAACCCGTCGTAACTCAAATTTAATTAATTTAGGATACTTAAGCCAAATACTTAGTTAATGACATCTTTTAATATGTAAAGCTAAAACGGTCACGGGTAAAATTAAGCTACATTAGCAGTCGAAAAAGGAAAATCAATTTTTATGTAAAAATTCATTTATAGAATAAAATACGAAAATGATTCTTGATGTGAAAATTTTTTTATAAACGAAAATGCGCACGACCATGTTAAATAAATAAGATGAAAAGCGCTAATAATTTTGATGTAAAAAATTCTGTTATAGAGTGAAAAGCGCAAACAAAATTTTATGTGAAAATTATTGTATAAGACAAAATGCGCAAACAATGATTAATGTAGAAATTCGATAAAAAAAAACCAATATCAAATTGTACAATAAAATTTTTTCTGAAATTTTTTTTTTTGTTTTTAACAATTACCACAAGAGAATTGTAAGCTTTACCTTTTTTTCAATTAAATCCTAGATGTAAGAATATAATAAAATCACGTACGTTTCTTAACCCAATCTGAAACCCCACAGCATCTGCCTCTGCGCAACCGCGCACACCTACGATGTCTTCAAGATCGACTCTCCAATAATAACAATCCGTGATGGCTATGGATGGATCATCAATGGGCAATTTAAATTAATCCACACTATCGATCTGGTTAGTTACGAGAAGGTCGTGGACCGATTAAAGAACGCAATCACCGATTTCAATATAACTGAACCCGCATCCGATATTCTTGACTTCCACCTGAGTAAAGTAGCAAGGAACCTCCATGACCTAAAAGGAAAAGATACCACTAGACGAAGGCGATCGATAAATTGGATCGGATCCGCTTGGAAGTGGATCGCCGGCACGCCTGATGCAACCGATTGGGATAAGGTGCTCCAGACGCAGGACGACTTAATGAATATTGACGAGCAACAGTATCAAATAAATTCTGCCGTATTTAAAACAACACACGAGCTTTTGCAAGCAATCAATGGCATTATAACAACTACCAATGACCTACAAAGCCGAGGGAGAATGGAGCAAACATACCTAGAAATACAAAGTAAAATTATGATTTTAAAAGAGGACATTTATGAGCTGGTTCGCGCTTGCCAAATGGCGAAGGCAGGCGTGGTCAACACCAACATACTAAGCAAGGAGGAGATAAACCGGCTCATCAGCGAAATAGAAGTCCTTCTCTACAGCAATGTAGTGGAGGCCATTGAATACAGCCAGCCATCAATCTACACCAATGGCTCCCTTCTGCTGTACGTCCTATCCTTGCCCAAGGTTACGGAAACAAGGTACAATCACCTGATTGTCCGCCCCATTATCCAGGGCGGTCAGCATGTAGACCTGGACTATTTAACCATCTTGGCAAACCAGCATCAGACTTTCGGTATCAAGGACCAATGCCTACACCTAACATCTGCAATGGTCTGCAGGGAAAGTTCCCTCGTTCCTTTGAAAGAGCAGGACTGCTTCACGCGACTACTCAAGGGAGGCGAAGCCAGCTGTCCATATTTGACCCACAATCACTCAATGGTGGAGATAATCAAGGATGACACTATATTTCTCAGCAACTTCAACGGCTTGGTAAGATCAAACAGCTCCACTAATTCTCTTTCGGGTTCATTTATCTTACAGCTGCAAAATGATACAATCGAAATAAATGGTCAAACTTACCGGAGCGAGAGTAGTTCAGGAGTCCAACTTTTACCTCCTGTCCTGACGAATGTGAGAAACAAAACGCTTGTGGTAGACGTCAACCTGGTTCATGAAATAACCACTGGAAATATAAAGATCCTGAGGTTCCTTGGTAGGAAAACAAATGCTCTAATAACCTCAGAAATCTTAATCCTTGTTATGGTGGGATTACTCCTGTGGATCTTTTGGAAGAAAATAACGCCAAAAGTCGAAATCCCCCAACTAAACATTTCATTACTCAGAAGAAGCTTTCGGGGTCGACAAAGCGAGGAAAAGGTGACAAATCTGCGGGACGCAGATCTTTAGAGGGGGAGGAGTTAAGATATTGCCCGACACCCAGAGGGCAACATTCCCACACTATAGGTAACACGCGCCGCGCAGTCAGCACATTTACAAGCCATCGACCATTGCAACCCTTGCATTTCACCATGCTACGCAATTGAACACCTATGGGAATGCAAGTGCACAGTTAGTACCACGGGGTAACGCTTACGCAACAAATGCGGCGTTAGCATAACGTGCCAAAGCCAGACAGAGTGTCAGCATAATTGGTTTCACACGATTGTGAAACTAAGACACTGACCATGCGACCAGTGCATGGCGATCATGGTAACTAAGGGCTGCGATCGATGGCAGGTTATAAAAGGAGAACCAACAATGGCAGCGGGCAGTTGCGTCGGGGTGTCGATCGTGGTAGTGCTTAAGCTAACGTTTGATTGTATAATACTTGTGTTAACGTTTGATTTGATATTCTAATAAATTGCACTATTCTAAGTAATTGTAAATAATACTAGTGTTTCATTTCAAGGGCAGTTGGCCCATTCGTTTTTTTTAATTCATAAGGACCTTCAGTCCGTAACTTGTATATAAATGAAATGTACTCTGTATGACCGCGGCGGCTGTCTAAACGGCTGAACCGATTTCTATTCTGTAAAATTTACTTTCTTGAACCTTCTCTGTAGCAGGTTTATAAATAAATATAGTTTAAAAAAACTAAAACTCACGCTTTAGAGAGTATTGAACTAAAAATTTGAAAATAATTTTAAAAACCCTACACAGTAGTATTGTGGAAATAGCGTGGTCCGCTTTGTTCCATAATCTTCGTTTTTTATTTAAATTATTTTTACCTTTTTAGTGCAATATTCTTTAAAAGCGCATGTTTTCAGTTAAATGTGTTATAAAGTAATCGATAAATATTTTTCGATCATATTTTGACCGATAACTCAGTTATCGATAAATATATCGAAATATTCCAAAGTCCAATAGAAACCTGTAGAACTTCCCTTTTGTTTGCTACCCAGATTGTAAGCATTATGACCGATAACTCAGTTATCGAAGTCCAAATGCAACCTCCTATCGTTTGACACCCATATTGAAGGCACATTTCAAGGTTTTTGTGACTGTCATATGCCACTATCGGGTAGACTGAAGTAGAGTTACATACAAGCAAGCAAACATACATATGAATGTATGTACAAGTAAAGCTAATGAAAGCGCAATAAAGAAACTATCATTATGTTGGAAAAGCGTCGAGCGCTCGATATAAGAAAATTATGGCACAAAGCGGACCACGCTTTTTCCACAATACTACTGTGTAGGGTTTTTAAAATTATTTTCAAATTTTTAGTTCAATACTCTCTAAAAGCGTGAGTTTTAGTTTTTTTAAACTATATTTATTTTTTACTTTTTAGTCAAATGTCCTATGAAATTATCGAAAAATATATCGAAAAATACAGCAGTCCAAACGAAACCTCTGGACTTCCACTTTATCGAAGTCCAAATGAAACCTGGGGCCCTTCCCTTTCGTTTGATACCCATATTTTAGGGAATTTTTTAGGTTTTTGGGCAATCATATTTTGACCGATAACTCAGTTATCGATAACTTTATCGAAATATGGCGATGTCCAAATGAAACCTGGGGCCCTTCCCTTTCGTTTGATACCCATATTGTAGGGACATTTTACGGTTTTTGGGCCACTGGGGCTTAAACCGAACGACAGTTACTTACATACAAGCAAGCAAACAAACAAACAAACATACATACAAGTGAACCTAATAAAAGCGTGGTAAAAAAATGAAATGCACTCTGTATGACCGCGGTTTCTGTCTCAACGGCTTAAGCGATTTCTATTCTGTAAAATGTACTTTCTTGGACCTTCTCTGTAGCAGGTTTACAAAAAAAACGGATTGAAATCCTTTTGTTTTGTTGCTGAAAAATGAAGAAAGCTGAGACGTCTAAATTTCACAATTTTGTATAGGAAATAAGTAGTACCACAAAAAATGATTTTTTCGAATAAAAAAATATATGTACATAGGTATAATCGCGAATTATGGAAATGAATTCAACATTGCATTGCTTTTGTAGTCAAAGTAGCGCGAAATCATATGTACTTACATACATACGTATTTACATTTTTTTCAATGTTTGTCTATTTCGACTGAAATCCATGCGAGCATTGTATGTACATATGTATGTATATACATTTACAAAGCATGTTAATAGTGCCATATAAAGAGCTTGGGTACAAACTTTAAACGCTAATTTCTCATGAACAAATTAACCTATTGGAATTGTTATAATTTTTTGCAAACATGCTCACGATAAGCTTTCATCTGATATACATTTCGTTTATATAAGTATTGCAGTTTAGTCTAGCTAAGCGCCGTGTTTTAGAATAATATTTTAGAATAATTAGAATAATAAGTGCAACGACACTTTTAGGTTGCCAACAAAATACTTCAGTACATTGTATCATCGTATTGCACAATAATAAAGAATTTGTAATTATAAGTGCAACGATGCTTTTAGATTGCCAATAATTTCAATTGAACAATAAACAAACCAATTTTGCTGACTTAGCTTAAATAGTTAATAAAATGGCTTGTAAGAACTTTTTGTATTCAGAAATGTAAATTCAGTTACTCAATAAAGAGCGTCTTAACGCTAGTAAAATATATTTTTTTTTAATTTGCGACACAGTGCGCTGTTGGGCGCAGTCAACGGATATCAATTCTAAAGAATTGATGAACCATAGCAAATCCTTAAGGACTTTGCAAGTAACTCTGTGAAGATCAACCGAAGTTGAACTAAAAAAGTGGAACAAAAATCTAAAGATTTAACCACAAACACTACTAAATTCTAAAGAGTTATACAAGTGACTTTGTGACCACAAAATAAAGCAAGTTCTAAAGAATTGTGCAAGTGACTTTGAGAAAATCAAGCAAAGTTTAACTAATAAAGTGGGACAAAAATCTATAAAATTGACCACAAGTAAATCCATAAATACAAATATCATCACGGATCAAAAACTCCGAGCAATTGACGAGAATACCCACCACTACTGAACTCAAATCAAGTATGGAAAACCCACAGCAACAAATGGCTATTCCCGTGACGAAACTCATCAAGGAAGCATCAAGAATAAAGGAATTCCAGGGCGATCGATCATACGACCTATCCGCCTTCATCAGAGAAGTAGAATTGGTACTACCCCTATTTAACGAAAATGCGACTTTGAAAGAATTCGTATTCCAACGCTACATTAGGAAAAAGATCCAGGGAGCAGCTCTTAATACAATTCGAACTTTGGGACCAACACCAACCTGGGATAACATAAAAAGTGAACTCATAAGAAACTTTGGAGTTAAGGAAACATATCATAATCTTTACCATCAAGCAATCACCGCAAGGAACAACAACGTAAGTGACTATTTTAGTATTTTAAGAAATATTTTAGACAAACTCAATACAAAGTATGACCAAGACACCAATAAACCTGTAGAACTTTCACCAACGGCCAATGAGTCGATAATTTTTAAACCCCTTCTTAATGCCATAGACCCCAATTTAGCCAGCATGGTATACAGTAGAAGCAAAAATTCTCTAAGAGATGCATATTATCTACTAGAAGAAACAGGGATGATAGAAAAATACGACAGCAAATTCAGTAGATTAAGTAGCTACACCCAAGGTAACCGTCAAAATAGTTCCACCCAACCATCCCCTCAGCAAGGACCCTAGCAAAACACGAAAGCTCAGGGACCAGTAACTAGTTCCGACCCTTCTGGCCAATTCAGGCAAACAAATGCTAACTCAAGTCAGTTCAATCGCAATTCTCAACAAAGTAGGCGATTTCCGAATAATGCCAGCAGAAATTCAGGACAATACATAGCAAACCACACCGAACCCATGGAAATAGACAATATAGAAACTGCTCACGAAGAGGGCGAAAATTTTCGGTCACCGGCCGACCTACTTTTAGGACATTAGATGGAAACGTGGGGGTAAATACTGAAATTATCACCCCCTTACCAAATGAATTTAAAGAAAACAATTTCATGAGTTGGAAATTGACCAACCTGAAAAATAAAAAGTTCGACGCAATATTACGACAAAATATTCTGAAACCCATGGAAGCAATCATAAACCTCAAGGATGGATACATCGAAATTCATAATGTTAGAACGAGATTCATTGATGCATGTCCACATAATTTCGAGGATATACATACACTCGAAGCCACACAGGTAGATAGCACCATTTTGCAAAAGCTATTACGAGAGGACATGAATTAAGAGGTAAAAGGTCTACTACAGGCAATTGTAGACGACAATGCCGACTTATTTTTTCAAGAAGGACAAATACTTTCCCACACACATGAGGTAAAACACGAAATCGTGACAACAACTGATAGGCCTGTATATTCTAAAATTTATCGTTACCCTCAAATCCACGAGGAGGAAATAAATAAACTAATGAAGGAAATGATAGAACATGGAATCATTAAAGAAAGCTCTTCACCTTACAACTCACCACTATGGATCGTCCCAAAAAAAACAGGACAAATGCGGAAAAAAGAAATGGCGTATCGTTATAGACTATAGAGTAGGGTGGTCCTTATATGGGTAAAAAAATTTTTTTTTTTATTTCTTTCGGGGCACCCTTTCATTCGATTCTCTATCCCGAGAAACTAATTTTTCAGTAAAACAAAATAAAATTCTAAAACATTTAGGGGTCGCTACCAGCGTTTGAACTTTTATAAAAATGTTAAGTATAAACTTTTATTTAGTATTATAAAGGATTCGCAAAAGTAACAATTTCAAAATAAAAATACTTGTAATAATTAAGCAGATAACCTATTATTAAGAAGAGTTGATTTTTTCTGTATCTGGATATTTCTTTCTGTAATCTTTCACCAACAAAAGTAGATATTGCTTTTGCTCTTCATCATTTGTTAATAATTTATTATATTCTTCCATTAAAGCGACACCACGTTCAGCTATATCATTTATTACCCGCATGGAATGAACGATTTTCTTCGCAGCTTCAAATTCTGGATCATCCTCCCAAGTTTGCACATCTTTTCTCAAAAACTGAGACGATGCGCCCATTATGTTGAAAAATCGTAAAGAGTTGCTGGTTACAAAATCTTCTATACCCATGTCAGAGATGTATTTGATGTTGATTTGTTTTCTTTTTGAACAGTCCTCTAAGCCTTCGACTCCCAGCGCCTCCACCATTTTTTTCTTTTCTTGTATTGAAATTTTATCGTCAAAAAAAGCAAAAGACACTAACTCTTCCGACAAATACCACAACTGCCCAAGTATTTTTTTCATGGCTACTTTGGCTACTGCTTCATTTATAACTTCATACGATACAAGGTCTTTTAATAACTGTAGATTGTTTCTTGGTGCGGAGGATCCTACAGGAGCCTCATACCAGTATTTAATATAAATAATAACTGTAAAGAGGCATATATCTTTCACTGCTGTATATAGTATAGAGCCTTGAACGATATTACTGTAAGCGACAAATTTCCTATTCCCAATATCGAAAACATACTGGAGAAATTAGGAAGAGCCCAATATTTTACCACATTGGATCTGGCCAAGGGTTTTCACCAGATTCTCATTAAAGAAGAAGACAGGGCGAAAACCGCATTTTCTACTCCACTAGGACACTACGAGTTTGTTCGTATGCCTTTTGGACTAAAAAATGCCCCAGACACCTTCCAAAGACTTATGAACTCAGTATTAAGGGATTACATTAATAAAATATGTATCGTTTACCTAGACGACATCCTTGTGTTCAGCACCACAGCCCAGGAACACATGGATAGTATCAAGAAAATCTTCGATAGATTAAGACAACATAACCTTAGAATTCAAATCGATAAATGTAACTTCTTCGCTACAAGCACAGAATATTTAGGACACATCTTGACCACAGAAGGAGTCAAGCCGAACCCCACCAAAGTGGAAGCAATTCAAAAACTCAAGCTACCGCAAACAGCAAAACAGATAAAATCCTTTCTAGGAGCAACTGGATACTACCGTCAATTCATAAAGAATTACGCTAAAATAGCTCGAGCTATGACTAAATATCTGAAAAAGGATGTAAAAGTCAACGTTCATGATACACAGTACATGGATGCTTTCTACAAACTAAAAAGATTAGTAATCTCCCCACCGGTGCTGAAGTCTCGGACTTCAAAAAGAAATTTGAAATCGTAACAGATGCAAGTGACTACGCAATTGGAAGCGCTCTAATGCAAGCAGGACACCCAATATGCTATGCAAGTAGAACTTTGAATGAGCATGAAAGAAAGTACTCAACGACAGAAAAGGAACTCCTTGCCATAGTATGGGCGGTTAATTATTTTAGACCCTATGTTTATGGTAGGAACTTTGATTTGCTAACAGATCACCAACCACTCAAGTGGCTACCAACAAAATACAGAGGAAAAGATAACCCAAGATTAGGAAAAGATAACCCAAGATTACAGAGATGGATACTTAAATTGGGAGAATACGACATTAATATCGGTTATATAAAACAGGTGATATCTATCTAACAAACGCAGATGTACAGATAGACGATGACATGGACAACATTAGCACTTGTGCAACAATACATTACCAAGAAGAGGAACTCAACAACCACTTCCCAATTTTGGACACAGTAGTCATTCGTTTCCATACCCAAATAATCTTAACCGATCATAAGAACAGAGAGATCGAAATAGTTGATGGGAAGAGGAAGATATTTATTAGCCTAGATGATATAAATAGCGGTTTTATGTCTGATATTTTCCGAAGATACCTGAAATCAGGAAAGGTAGGAATTTTTTCCGAACTCCCTGATAGCGAATATAATACAGTACAACAAAAATTGATATTATTATTTAATGGAGGAATAAAATTCTTCAAATGCTCACATCATGCCAAAGATATGCGGGACGAAGATGAAGCCTTCAGATACATTAAAAACTATCACTTCACAGAAAGTGGCCATTCAGGCATCAATGAAAACTATGCAAAATTAGAAAGGCTCATATACTATAAAAATCTAAAACAGCTTATTCACAAATTCATAAACAATTGCGATATATGTTGCCAAACTAAGTACGATAGGAAGCCAATAAAACCGAAATTCCATTTAACAGAAACACCCAAGGATACTAACGAAGTAGTACACCTAGATCAGAGACTTGTAACAAAACTCGTACCGAAACGAAACTCGCGTTTCTGGCGTTTCTGTTCCAAGAAACTTTAAAGGATAGAAACTAAATTCGAAACAAAATGATTGTAACGGTTTCAGCAGAAACAAAATCTGTAACGAAACTAAATTAATTTTGTTCCTTGTAACAGAAACCGAAACAGAAACAAAACTCCTTTGTAACAAAAGTCGTAACAAAACTCCGAAACGGTTCCAGCAGAAACAAAACCTGTAACGAAACTAAATTAATTTTGTTCCTTGTAACAGAAACAAAATTATTAGTTTTGTTCCTTGTAACAAAACCCGTAACGAAACTAAATTAATTTTGTTTCTCAGTAGCAGAACTCTAAACATTCTTATAATACTATTTGCACTACATTAGGATGGACCTATAGTATTTATATATGTATATGATATATATCGTCGCTCGGACCGAAATACCGCGTATTTGCAAAAAAACAAAAAGGCGTATATACCAAAACGTCCAAAAGCGAGATTTCGTTACCCTGACTGGGACTCATCGGTCTTAATGTATTTACGTTAAAATTCCTCCGTTTTTAGCTACAAAAACACAAATAAATATATAAAAAACCTTTTATGGAACCTATTTTCTTTAAAATAGAGCTGTTCAATACCGCGTATTTTAAAAAAGCTATGTTTTGCAGTTTGAGTGTTTTTCTTTTGTAAATTCTTATATCCTCCTACACAATTTGGCTTCCATCAAATACGCGGTATTGCTTTTTGCACATACGCGGTATTGCGCGCCGAACGACGATATATATATCTGCCCAATATCCCATTATCCATACAAAACTATGTTACACCCGCAAAAGCATCCTCCTTCTATATCTTATAAAAATGATGATGATGATGCACTACAAAGTAGTTTGAATGAATTATTATTAGAAAATGAAATATTTGTTGATAACTATTAATGTCAATTTTTTCACAATCCGTTGCCCTATGCATATGTATGAAGCGTTTTTATATATCCTTTAAAAATAAAAAATAAAAAAGACAACCCTATAGTCGCGCAGTAATATTTTTCTTCATATCCTCAGCATTTATTGTCGGATCTTAAAGTGTGATACTCCATTTGTTTGTGCCAAGGACCCGGATTTTCCTACCGAAGTTCCATTGTGGTACTTACCCGCAAGTATGTAGCTGTCCAGTGACACCAAGAAGTTAAATGTACCACACGAGGTTTCAGAGGTCGACTGAAGTTACTTTAGTTGGTTGCAACAGACATATACATGTATATTATATACCAGAAAATAATAAATCCATCCTAATGTACTGCAAATATAGTTTTGCTACTGAGAAACAAAATTAATTTTGTTTCTGTTTCGGTTTCTGTTACAAGGAACAAAATTAATTTAGTTTCGTTACGGGTTTTGTTACAAGGAACAAAACTAATAATTTTGTTTCTGTTACAAGGAACAAAATTAATTTAGTTTCGTTACAGGTTTTGTTTCTGCTGGAACCGTTTCGGGGTTTTGTTACGACTTTTGTTACAAAGGAGTTTTGTTTCTGTTTCGGTTTCTGTTACAAGGAACAAAATTAATTTACAGATACACACTGAACCAAAAACGTACATGTTTTTTACGAACAAAGTTTCATAGAAGTTCACGCTGGTTTTTCATAAAATATAAGAAAAAAATCATGGAATATAAGAAAATTTTCTTACAATTTATGAATGAATTCATGCTTTCTGTGGATTTGTTTACACATTTTACGAAAAAGTACTTATATTCTAGGAAATGTTCTTAAATTTCTACGAAAAAGTTCTTTGGAGAGGTTTTAACGAACAATTCTTAAAATCTATGTACTTTTTCATTGGATACATGAACTTTTTTGGTTCAGTGCAGAAAATTACCACTTCAAAACACCCATAAAAGTAACATTAAAAGACCAGCAAAATTTTCAGGTGCCATGGATATCAATGCCCCTAATTTTCATAATGCTGATAATGGCAACAACGAAAGCAACAATAATAACTGAGGACATCAGAAGCGATGGCGGATTTGCCGAAATAAAACTCGATAATGTACAAGTAATTGCGGATTTTGACATTATCCTTCATATAATCAAACCACAAGAAATAGAAAATATAATCGACGCATTGGAAAATTTAGCTATAGGCTCTAAACTGAACGAAAAGGAACAAATCCTGACACAGGAATTCGCAATGTTGAGAAGTAAACTTTACCACTTAAACAAAAGAGAGGGTTAATTAACATTTTGGGCACAACAATGAAATGGTTGTATGGAACTATGGATGACGATGATAGACAAAATATAGAGGAGCATCTCAAAGTCATTGATAGGAACAACCATATTGCCATATACACCTTAAATAAGAATATAAAAATTAATGATAACTTTAATAAAACTTTCCAAAACATACAAAAAGCTATAGAATCCGATAGAAGACAAATTTCTCTCAAACTCAATTCAGTACACAACGAAAATCAAGATATGCACAGACAACTCATATACCTCGATATCCTACTAGAATTAGGAAACTTAGTAGTAGCATAGAACATATTCAAAACAACTTAGCATCAGCCAGGTTAAACATTATGTCCAGCAACATACTACACCTGAAGAGATAAATTAATTTGTAATTTTTGTTCATTTTACAAACAAACATAAAGCAATTGAATTAAACATAAATACAAAAACCCAGGAGTGTTTTCAATCAAGGGAAGATCATCGTATTGCACAATAATAAAGAATTTGTAATTATAAGTGCAACGATACTTTTAGATTGCCAATAATTTCAATTGAACAATGGTTAGGTTAGGTTAGATTCAAGTGGCTCCCGCAGAGGCACACCTAGGCCAGTATTAAAAGGCCCGTTGTTATACCACCAACACTAGGAAAGTCAGTTCCGGGACCCTGCCATATGGAAAATCCCGGTATTAACGGAATTCTCCACATAGCAGAATCCCGGGACTGACCTTCCTATACCGACACCGTTACTCCTCCTCGAACCATTTAGATGACTTAATGAAGGCCATCAGGTCCCTTATGTCCAGCTCCGTGACCTGGCTTAGGCATTCGAGAGCGCCGTTGTAAAGGTCTTTACCAGATCCTCCAACTCCCCTACTGATGAGAGGACTTGTGGGGGCAGTCCTGGCAAGTCCCTAGATAGTATTTCATTGTGTAGCTGCCAGTTAGTGTTACGTGGGTTGCGTTTCATAACCGGCTGCTCAACAGAAAAATCTAGAACTAATTCTACGTACCGGTGGTCGGAGAATGAGTGTTCATCGAGAACGCGCCATTTTCTGACCCACTCATAAGCGCCTTCGCTGCAAATAGTGAGATCTATGACCTCCCTACGGGGTTTAGTAATAAACGTAGGTTCGTTACCCACGTTGCAAACTACCAGGTTAGTTGTTAAGAAATAATCAAACAACGACTCTCCTCTAGCATTGATATCGGAGCTTCCCCACTGGACGTGATGAGCATTGGCGTCAGTTCCGATAATAAGATGACCCACGGAAAAATTTGCCACCAGGTCTTTTACCTCCCTCTGTGGCGGAGGTTCTTCGGCGTCGTAGGGCATATAGACTGACGCCATCGTCAGACTGGTACCGTCGAAACTGGCAGCTGTAACGTCACCATTGCTATAGTTGGGCAAGAGAAAGGCATTCAGCTCAGACTTAACCAAAATACAGGCTCTAACCCTGCCTCCCTCGCTGGCTCGGATAAGCTTAAAACCCTTAGTCCCCAAACCGCAAATCCTTGAGCTGTTGACCCAGGGTTTTAGATTTGTGCAGGTTTATCTGAATCACCACCAACATGAGAGCGCTCAGACTTCCCTGCCACCGCCGTATCGTCGAGTTCCACCTCGTCTGGAGGCTTATCTTTCAACGACGATTTGTTCAGACCACGATTTGGCGTGGCCGAGATCCTACTAACTGTGGCAGTATCGACATTGCTGCGCTCAGGACTAGCTGCTATCACTGTGACGTTGAGGTCTTCCCCGTCCACCAGGCTGTCTCCCATCTCCGAGCTGTTCACTGCTCCTTCGTCATTTGACGTGTCAGATACCATACTTTCCGAGTCGGAAATCTCCGACTCCTCTACCGGCACTGCGATGTCCGAGTCCTCCGGTGCAGCCGAAATAGCAGCGCGCTATGCATCGCCGCGGTATACGTGGATCACCATCTGACCCATGCCGTATGCACTCGTCCATTGCACCGTTTAAGGGGCTCGAGTGCTTCCTTATTCAAGGTGAAGACCACTTGCCTGTCAGACCCTACCGCATCCTCACCAGATTGACACCCCAGTCCTGCGTCGGGAGAGACGGGTTCATGATCCTCAGCATCCTGAGAATTCTCTTAGGTTCAGCAGGGATAGCAGGAATCCACGCTCTTGCCCTTGGCCGAGCCCGGATGTCCCTCCAGTCGACATCCTCGATTTTTTCCCCTTGGTAGATCTCACCCAGTCTTGCAGCTGCTGCCTTGTACAGTGCAACAGTTTTTGCATCCTAGCAAGCGAATACCTTGATTCGGACCTGGTGCCATCCCGCATCAGAACCCATCGGCATGGCACCCGGAGACTCATCCATAATGTCGAGAAGGGCATTACCGATAGCGTTCCGGACGTACCGCCACTGGTCCCTAGGGATGGCCCAGCTTCCGTTACCTCGGTCAATGACGCCTATGAGGATCCTATCCATAGTCACTTCAGCAAAGCTGAGTTTACCCACTACGGGGGCGTGTTGCTGCCGCTTCGGGTGAGGTTTTAAATCAACGTCCGATCTCTGGCGTTTGAAAGGATTTCCATTAACCTTCTTTGGTGCGTAATCGCTTTGGAAGTTCGGTAAGATAGCTTCAGCCATCTCCACCGTCTTTCTAGTATTCGGCGATAGCGTCTCTTGTGAAATACCCTCGTATTTCTTCAGGATCCTCGCGGCCGCTCTTTTGTCCAAGTACTCAGAGCGACTGGGAGATGTCTTTTGGGGTAAATTTCGACCCGTAGTTGCCATCGCGGTCGTTCCCTTATTTGGATCTCTGGGGCCAGGTCGTGAGACCTCTGCCACAGACGTTAAAGACTTGGTTTCGGTACCGGCACTTACTAGGGCTTTAGCATCAGCCGTTGTTGGCTTCACTATGTTTGTACCGGTACTTACTTTGGGGATTGCCCCCTTGTTATCCAGAGCTAATCGACTCGTAGTTGCCATCGCTGTCGATCTCTCGGCTGATAAAGAAATGGAGTTTGTCCTCCGACGTTGCGTTCTCGCTTGCTCCAGCATTTTCCTCCTCTGCTGTGCAGTATACATTGTTGTATCTTTAGTTTTAGGGTTTTTGTTACTATTTATCATCTTGTTCGTACGACCCCTCGCCGGGCAAGGCCAGTTTAGGGTCAAGGGAAGAGTAAGGGGAATGTGTCGGCGGCAGAGCCCCATACCGCGGTAAGGCCATAGTTACTCTCCGAGGCGGCCCGGTATCAGAGAGGCTCCGTTCGATTACAGCCACGATTTGCCTCCCGGCTGCAAACGTCCAATGAGCACGTGGTCGCATAACACCCTGGATAGGGAGGGGGAAGACCTTAGTCGTCGCGCCAGAGAGGCTTTGCTTCTCTCGTGATGTAGTACCGGCGGCGCTATGATCACAAGGGCAGCGTAGCCCTGTGGCTATCGACTTAAGCCCTCGTACCGCGGCAAGGTGTCCACCCTTAACGAGAGGCAATTGAAACAATTGAACAATAAACAAACCAATTTTGCTGACTTAGCTTAAATAGTTAATATAATGGCTTGTAAGAACTTTTTGTATTCAGAAATATAAATTCATTTACTCAATAAAGAGCGTCTTAACGCTAGGAAAATATATTTTTTTAATTTGCGACACACTGCAAAACCTGTTTCACATGGCTTACCATTTTGGAAGCATCAAAGCTTCAACTTTAAGAGTATGTAAAAATATTTTGAAAAAAGTTTCAAAAATTAAAAGAAAATTCATTTTGAAAAAAAAAACCATTTTTTCCCATACAAAATGTATGGGAAAGGGCGAAAAAATAGCCACCCCTAAGGGTTAAGTCAATTTTTTCAAGGCTTATTTTCTCATCAGTACCTATGTAACTTTTTAGGGGATAAGACCAAGGCGACATTTTTTTTTTAATCACCCTAATATATGGGTCGTTCTATATCATTTTTACAACTAAAAAATAGATTGTCCTGAAACATTTTTTTTATAAACTGGATGCAATATAAATCGGCACGTATTTTTTTTATTTTCGCATATTATGCGAAATTGGCCAGTAATAATTTTATAAAGTTTTGATATAGAGCATTTCTTTTTCAAGTGATCCAAATTTTGTAAAAAGTCAACCGTCATGTCACGGACTTTGTTCAAATTCGGTTTACACGTAGGGACTATAAATTGATTTGACACGTTCTTTTTGTTTTGCCATTTTGTCGATTTTCTTCTGAGAATGATCTGTCAAAGTTTGGAATTTTTCTTGAAGTAATGAAAACATCATATCTCGACTTGTACTAATGCTACAAACTTCAACTTGAGCTCATTTGAAAGCTAATGAATCAGGCTTAGCGTTTCTTAGTAATTTTTTTGCATCTGGCAATTTTTTCAATTTTATTATAAAAATTGCATTTTTAACATTGCAACTGCACAGTGTTACCCACAGTTAGTTCTTAATAATAGCATTCGATTGCTTATTAAATTCTCTACAAAATCAATATATTTCAAAAATGGGGTCTACATACGGACTTTTACTAAAATACATATTTATAAGACTAACTCTATATTTATGTATGAAAAAAAAAAAATTATCAAATTTTTTAACAAGCTTTTTTTGTAGTACATATAACATTGAGAGGTAATGCTATCCAAGTGAGATTTATTAGAAAGGAGCGAGATCGAACGGCCTTGAAATCTAAACCAATGGCTGTTTCAAGAAGAAATTCTGCGACTTCATTCTCCCTACCTGGTTAATGTGTTATGTTAACTAAAATACCACTATCCTTCTTTTGGTAAACATACATATGTATTGTATAGTAGACTAGGATGGAACTTTATTTTATGACTTTGACTTGACAAAATAAGAAACAGGAAGAAAATAGATTGACGCAGTTACATCCTTGTATATTAGTGAAACGTACGAGTAGTAATAAAATTACTCTAATAATTTCTAAAAAGCGCTCGCTTAATAAAAATTGGATAATGCCTAAAACATCAGAGAGAGAGGAGAGGCGATAGATGCTTCAATCCACATAGTCTGAATCCGCATCCAAAAAAAAGTGTTTTTTTTTTTTTTAACAAAACAATTAGGAAACCAAATTCTCGAGGGGTCCAACTTCGAACTTCGAAAGCCCGTAACTTAGTTTTAGAGACTAACTTCGAAAAAAGAGGAACGCCATGTTTTTTACTTATGTCTTAATCTCTTTAGTTGATTTGGTCCAATACCCAGCCGGCTGCTGTACAATGTAAAAATATTATTAACGTTATTATACCTATCATGAACATGAAATGGTATTATAACTTTGGTCCGATGTTTGTAAGTATGAGAAGAAGAAGAGATGGACCCATCAATAAGTATACCGAAATGACCAGGATGACAAGCTGAGTTGATTTAGCCATGTCCGTCTGTCCGTCTGTCTGTTTGAACGCAAACTAGTCCCTCAATTTTTGAGATATCTGGCTGAAATTTTGTATGTGGCCACCATTTTGTAATATAGGAATCTTTTGTCGGAACTGGCAAGATCGGACCAGTATAACATATAGCCCACATACAACCGATTGTTCAGATACAAGGTTTTTTGTCCAAAACTTCCGCAATTAAAAAGTTAGGAACGTAAAATTTTGCAACTCGAGTACTTTTTATTTATGTAGTGTATATAGTGAAAATCAACAAGATCGCGCAAATGTAACATATAGCCCCCATACAACCGATTGTTCAGATATAAGGTTTTTTGACCAAAACTTCCGCAATTAAAAAGTTAGGAACGTAAAATTTTGCAACTCGAGTAATTTCTATTTATGTAGTGTATGGAGAGAAAATCGACAAGATCGGGCAAATGTAACATATAGCCCCCATACAACCGATTGTTCAGATATAAGGTTTTTTGACCAAAACTTCTGCAATTAAAAAGTTAGGAACATAAAATTTTGCAACTTGAGTACTTTCAATTTATGTAGTGTGTAGAGGAAAATCAAGAAGATCGGGTAAATATAGCATATAGCCCCATACAACCGGTTGTTCCGATATAAGGTTTTTTGGCCAATACTTTCGCATTTAAAAAGTTAGGAACATACAATTTTGCAACTTGAGTACGTTCTATTTATGTTGTGTGTAGAGTGAAACCTCCCATACAATCGATTGTTCCGGTATAAGAAATTTGGGCCATAACTACCGCCAATTAAAAAGTTAGGAACGTAAAATATTGCACCTTTAGTACTTTCTACAGATGTAATGTGTATAGTGTAAGTCAGTACAATTGAACACGTATAATATATAGCCTCCATACAATCGATTGTTCCGATAACTCGGATCCTATTATACATAACAAATTAATTAACAAAATTAGGACTATACTAAAGGGGAAATCACCGGATTCCCCTGTTGCGCTGTCGGAATGCACTAGATTCCGATCAGCACGCTGTCGGAATGCATAGAGATTCCGATCAGTGTGCTGTCGGAATGCATTCGATTCCGATAACGCCGAAAATGGCAGGACGTGACGCCAATCCAAAGATTACTAACGTTGTTGGAATGCAATCGATTCCAATCAACTCAGTAAGTAGAAGACCAAAGAAAGTATTACATTGGAATCTGCGCAAAAGTGGCAGGGCGTGTATCAAATCGAAATATTTACGCTGTTGGAATGCATTCGATTTCAATCAACTGCCAGACCAAAGTTGGAAAGCATTCGTTTCCAATCCTTCATTACTCGATAAAATGTGTGTGCACATCAATCGGTGTCAATCTGTTTCAGGCTAAAAAATCAAGTATTGCATTACGTAAAGTAGCAAAGTTACATTCCGTACTAATATAGCTGTGCAAGTCATTGTAGTATGAGAACCAAAAGCGCAGGGGATCATTTCACTGGTCGACGGCCAAAATTTACCAGAGACGCCGTTATGAAATTCGTATGTAAAACCACCCCCTGATTTCGAAAATCGAGTTCATTTTTGATTCTATGGTACCGTTTTTGAGATATTTGCATTTTACCGTTATTCGAAAAAACCAAAAAGATGGCTCCCTTTAATTACATATATCTCACGAACGGGTCAAGCGATTGCAAAAAGGTTGACAGAATCAAAAAGACGATAAAATTTGCTATAAATGCATCATACATTGTTTTTTGCTCAACCAGATAGTTTTCGAGATATTAGCTTATCATTTCATATTTTTGTTTTCTTTTATGAAAAAATATGAAAAAAATTACTCTTTGCGTGGACAGCATTCCAAAACCACACCTTTTTTTCTAGATATTTTTTCTTTACGTAGAGCTCTGTTTTATTAGAAAAAAGATAAGCTATCATCGAAGAAAATCGATGTAAAACTACGTAAGTTATAAGCGATCAAATAAAAATACCCAGGTTGCGCAATTTCAACGTATAGCTCTGTTTCTATTGAGTTCAAAGTTTAATTCATGAATGAAATTACCCATATTTTTTACTTTTTTTTTAATTTATTTATGTTTATACTATATTCTAACAATCTTTATCTTAATTTGATTTTACTATGTAGTCGAAATAATTATGTTACTTTGACGCTTATTCAGTTTAGGATCGGTTTCTCTTATGAGAAACCAGCAGTAATCATCCATCATTGCGACGTCCCAGAATCCTTGATATCGATTCTCAATTAATTTCATTTGCTGATGAAACCTTTCGCCATGTTCGTCACTTTCGTCGCCAAGATTTGCCGGAAAAAAGTGAATTTTTAAAGACATATTTACGCCTGGAAAGAAAATATTAGTTAGGTAAATAAAATTTTGGGAAATTAATTTTAATAAGCCTTTTATATTTACCCATTTTCGCATAATTATTGATTAAGTCGTTCACTATCTGTTCGTAGTTAGGGCTTTTGTGTCTACCGAGAAAAGAAGCAACGACCTTTTCAAAGGATTCCCACGCTGCTGCCTCAACTGATGAGAGTAGTCCTTTGAATTGAGTATTGTTGATCAACTTTTTTATTTGTGGTCCAACAAAAGTACCTTCCTTCATCTTGGCTTGAGAAATATCTGGAAAAATTGTTTTCAAATAGTCGAATGCTTCGCCTTCTTTGTCCAAAGCCTTAACAAAGTTTTTAATGAGACCGAGCTTGATGTGTAAGGGTGGAAGTATGATTTTCTCTTTCTTGACAAGAGGGGTATATTTTATGTTATCCACACCAACGGTAAACTCGACTCTTTCCGACCAATCCTTTCTGACGTAGTGGTCCTTACGAGCTCGGCTATCCCACTTGCAGAGGAAGCAGCAGTGCTTGGTGTAGCCACTTTGTAGACCGCATAGCATTGCAACGACTTTGAGATCAGAACATATTTTCCAATCATGCTCTTCATATTTGATAAATTTGAGAATTTTTTGCATTTCCTCGTAGGTTTCCTTTGTATTTACTGCATGTGCGATCGGGATAGAAGGCTTTTTGTTACCAATATGCAATAATACAGCTTTCAAACTCAGTTTATTGCTGTCTATGAACAATCGCCACTCTTTTGAATCATATGTTTGACCAAACTCTTTGAATAAACCAGGAATGTCGTTGCAGTAGCATATACTGTCTTTCTTGGTATAGTGTTTGGAAAATGGTTCGTGACGAGTTCTACAATATATCACCTTAACATCGGATGACACAAATTTAAATTGTTGCATACGGGAAGTGTGGATCTCTGCTTTTCCTTGGATAGTTCCAAATCTCTTATCCAATCATTAAGTTGTGCTTGTGAGAGAACGTTTCTCTCGTTTCCCACGCGAAATTCAGTACAACTTGATTCCCCGCACTCAGATATTACTGTTGACAATGGAACTGGATCCGCAACTGTCGTTGAATGTAGTACTGGTAATGTCACTGATGGTACGCTGGCATAAGTTACTCTTCTTGATCTTCCAACGCCAAGCACTTTCGTTTGACAAATATAACACTCCATTGAATGGCAAGTAGGTTCTCTCCATATCATTGGTGTAGCAAATTTTATTTGTTGTCCTGATTTCGACTGAATCAATTCTACTCGACACGATGTACACAAAGTGTTCGGTGTCCATGGTTTTTCAGCATTTTTAGGCTCAATGCCAAAATACTTGGAGTATAAAGTTTTGATACGATCTGAGAACACTCGTCGTAGCTTAATGATAGTATATTGGCCACACATGAAACAGAACATATCTGGATCGTTATCACACTCAAATTCTCGCGTCCTTTTACTCATTTTATTTTTTTTTAATAAATCACGGTTTTGAAATTCGACTTATGAACTGAACTATCTCCGGCGAGCCTTGCAGATGTTTTGAAGTTTCAAGGCGCCTAACTCATATTTATACTCGGAACAAAAATAAAATTGAAAAAATCAAATCTTACCTAGACAGAGAGGTTCCTTTTTATACGAAGCCGGGAAAAGAAAATATTACCTGCTTTAGATGTCGGCTTTAAAAATTTTCTTATAATTTTGAAAATCTACCTGCATACTTACGCATAACTGACGGAAATACATGTTTATAACTACATGCCTACAGCACTTTCGAACCCAACCACTCTTCCTTTCGAAGCAACCACTCTACCTACTATAAAACAATTCGAGTATTAAAAGTACTATTTGATTTATTTAAAGAAAAAGTATTATCATTGTTATGGTGTTATTCGTTTATCCGGATAATATCCCATTTGCACTTTATACCTTTAAAATATGTATGTATACATCACACATTGAAGTTGCGCAACCTGGGTATTTTTACTTGATCGTTTATAACTTACGTAGTTTTGCATCGATTTTCTTCGATGATAGCTTATCTTTTTTCTAATAAAACAGAGCTCTACGTAAAGAAAAAATATCTAGAAAAAAAGTTGTGGTTTTGGAATGCTGCCCACGCAAAGAGTAATTTTTTTCATATTTTTTCATAAAAAAAACAAAAATATGAAATGACAAGCTAATATCTCGAAAACTATCTGGTTGAGCAAAAAACAATGTATGATGCATTTATAGCAAATTTTATCGTTTTTCCGATTCTGTAAACTTTTTTGCAATTGCTTCACCCGTTCGTGAGATATACGCAATTAAAGGGTGCCATCTTTTTGGTTTTTTCGAATAACGGTAAATTGCAAATATCTCAAAAACGGCACCATAGAATCAAAAATGAACTCAATTTTCGAAATCAGGGGGTGATTTTACATACGAATTTCATAACGGCATTTCTGGTAAAGCGAAAAAGTTGAAATTCGTGGTCCAGTGTTTTTAGCAGTTTTGGCGAAAAATTGGTAAGTGAAATGGAACATAATGTCGGGACAGCCTAACAGGCACAGCGAAATTCAATCGACTAAGAAGGTCGGAATAATCCACCTCGCCTATTATCAGTTTGTGGAGGAACATTACCCCGAGAAATATTCTTCGATTTTCCAGAATGAGAAGAAGCCTACTTCTGTAGGGCGCGAAGCGCAAAGATCAAAAATTGCTTTTGAGCTGACTCATTTCGGTTTATATGAATTTGATATACAGGGCACCACACACATGAGCAATATTCAAGAATTGGACGAACCAAAGATGTATAAAGAACCTTAGTAAGATACGGGTCATCAAACTCTTTAGCCCACGTTTTGACGAATCCAAGTACACACACAGAAAAATTTCTTACATTTTTAGTTAACATGATTCATGTTAAATCAACATGAACACCTCTTGTACGTAAAACAAAAAAAAATTCGAAAAATCAACACGAACATTTTAACATGAAGCGTATGGTTAAAATAACATGAAGTACTTCTGCATAAGAATTACATTAGTGTGTATCCCTTACACTATATTCGGTTTGTTTTAACATGAACAAGTGTTGTTTTCGAGCATCATCTGTTCCCCATCAAAGCTTGTGAACAGAATTGTTCTCAAAAGAACAGAATTTAAGTCAGTGTGTAGATACCGACTTGATGAAAAGTTGTAGATATTATAAATAATTAATATATTGTGAAATTTATAGTTTCTTAACTTGTGAATAAGTTGTGAAGTTTTGCAAAAAGTTTTGGGTAAGTAATTTGTGTTGTTTTTCATATTTTGTAAACGTTTTCTGCTAAAACACGTCCAAAAATGTCAGGGTAGGTTAAAAACAACGCGCACTATACATAAATATCATGGAGACGCTTTAGGATTAGGGATACCGGGTAGAAAAGGCGTCGTTTGATACTTATCCCTACATTAATTGGACGTGTGCTACCAGTTTTACAATCGCTTGAACAATTTAAAGAGCTTTCAATGAAACAATTTTTATTTAATTTTCAGATTGGGGCTTGTTGTTGCTGTTTTCGATGCAGAAGTTGCCAATGATTGCATTAAAATAAGAATATGTATATGTATGTACATATGTGTACTTTTATTATTTAACATGCTGATCGTGTTAATTTAACATGATGATCGTGTTAATTTAACATGATGATCGTGTTAATTTAACATGATAGATCGTGTTAATTTAACATGATAGATCGTGTTAATTTAACATGATAGATCGTGTTAATTTAACATGATGATCGTGTTAATTTAACATGATAGATCGTGTTGATTTAACAATAAAAACATGTTGAATTAACATGACAGATCGTGTTAATAAATTATACAAGCATTATATTCTTTCATACCTGAAAATATGTATGTTAAAGGTTTTCGACAAATGAATTAACTAAATAAAAATTATTAAAAAAATCAAAAACAAGGTGTTTTATTTTAAGGGTTAATTTAACAATAAAAACCTGTTAAATTAACATGATAGATCGTGTTAATTTAACAATAAAATCCTGTTAAATTAACATGATAGATAGTGTTGATTTAACATAACATATCGTGTCAATTTCACATGATAGATCGTGTAATTTTAACAGGACGAAATTGTTATTTCAACATAGTATAGTGTTAATTTAACATGTCTGATCGTGTTGATTTAACAAGAAAAATAATGTTGTATCAACAGGAAATCATGTTTATTCAAACCTTTGTGATCATGTTAAATTCACACTGTTCCTTCATGTTGATTTAACATGTAGGAACAGTGAAACAATAGCTTCATGTTAGAACAACATGAGCGATAGTGTTGAAAAATAATAACCTGAAATGTTGATTCAACATGAAAATTATTCTGTGTGCACCCATCGCCTTATTAGCGATAGACGAGATATGCATTTTCAAACTCAATTTAGTATCAAAAAGAACCCCTAGATCGTTTACAGTAGAGATACTCTCCAAAGGGGTACTATTTAGCAAATAAGGTTTTAAAATTGGCTTCACACGGTGTAATGTCATTTGTTTACATTTAGCGAAATTTAAATCAAGTAAATTTCTTGAACACCATAATTGAAAGCAGAGCTTTACGTCGTCCGCATACATCATTGTTCTGGAATGTAAGATAATCTGAGGTAAGTCGTTAATAAACAGAGAAAAAAGCAATGGGCCTAAATGGCTGTCCTGAAGCACCCCGGAAGATACCACAATCGACGTTGAAAGTTTGCATTTAAACAGAACTTGTTGAGTCCATGGTGCATTTAAAACACATCGGCGAAGAGGGAGTAAAATACCTCACTACCGTCTTCAATTTGTCCCTGGCCACTTCTGTCATACCTGAAAAATGGAAGCAGGCAGTCGTGGTCCCACTACTAAAGCCTGGCAAGCCAGCTAACGTAGGGGAGTCTTATCGTCCGATATCGCTCCTCTCGCCAGTAGTGAAGACATTGGAGGCGGTATTACTTCCTCTTTACACATTAAAGTTGAGGTTAGCCGAGCACCAACATGGCTTTAGAAAAATACGGAGCACAACATCTGCTCTAAATGCCATTAACACTCAGATAACTGACGGACTCAACCAGAAAAGCCCTCATCACAGGACGGTTCTAGTTGCTCTTGACCTGTCTCAAGCTTTTGACACAGTAAATCATGGACAACTGGTATCCGATTTGGAAGATTCATCGCTCCCCCCTGTCTTAAGCGTTGGTCCGCCAATTATCTGAGTGGTGGTCAATCGTCTGTAGTTTTCAGAAACAAAAAATCAAAACCGAGAAAGATTAAACAAGGGGTACCACAGGGTGGTGTCCTTTCCCCGCTTTTGTTTAATCTCTATATTTCGAGGCTTCCTTCCCCACCAGATGGAGTCTCGATTGTTTCTTACGCAGACGATTGTACGATCCTGGCATCTGGCACTTCCGTTGATGAGCTGTGCTCCAGGATCAATGGTTATCTCCCCTCTCTTGTTGAGTTTTTCACTGCTCGGAACGTGACATTGTCGCCAACGAAGTCCTCGGCGACACTATTCACGACTTGGACGGCGCAAGTTGGCATGGAGTTAGAAATCTACGTAGGCGACCAAAAATTACCTACTGTCTCCCACCCCAAAATCTTAGGGTAACTTTCGACCCCATGCACAAATTCGCTGCTCATTCAACCGCAATTGTCTCTAAGCTACAAAGCCGCAACAAAATTCTCAAGTCGCTAGCCGGCAGCACTTGGGGTAAAGACAAAGAAACGTTGCTGGCAACCTATAAAGCAATTGGTCGGCCGATCCTGAATTACGCGTCGCCGATATGGTCGCCGGGGCTTGCTGAGGTTCATTGGAAAAGACTGCAGGCCTGCCAAAACACCGCACTCAGAACCGCCACGGGATGCGTCCTTATGTCTCCAGAACATCATTTACATCATGAGGTGGAAATGCTCCCAGTTTTGGAGCACAATGAAATGCTAAACAGGCAGTACCTGTTGAACTGTTGCAAACCACAACATCCCAACAGACTACTGCTTGAGTATGAGCCACCTCCTAGGACCGTAAGGGCGCATCTACGTGAGCATTTTGATGAGATCCGGCACCTCACACTTTCGCCGTTTGATCCAAAGGTGCATACGCAGGCCCTGAAGCACATCCATGACACGTCCGTTGCGTCCTATGTCTCGCTCTGTCCACTGAACGCCGTTTTGCACGCCAAACCACCTCGCGTTGCGGCTGAGGAACGTCATCTTCCTCGAGAGGCAAGGGTCACTCTGGCTCAATTACGCTCTGGATACTGTAGCAGGTTAAACTCCTACTTATCCAGACTAGACCCTGACGTGCCGAATGAATGTGGATGATCTTTGACGTATGAAACCATGCTGAGAAGAAGATAATAATGAAGTGCACTGATATTGGAGTTGACTTGTAATGATTTTTTCAAATGTCTTAGGAATAGCTGAAAGTTTAGCTATACCCCTGTAGTTCTCGAGATTTGACCTACTACCTTTTTTATGCAAGGGTATAATAAAAGATGATTTCCATATTGATGGGAACGACGCAGACTCAAGAGATAATTGAAATAATTTTAAGATCGACCCAGATAAATTTGCAGCACAATACTTTAGTACGCAGCTGGGAACACCATCAGGCCCCCGAGAAAAGTTCGGCTTCAATGCTAGAAGACTCTGGAGAACAATACCGTTATCGATGACAGGATTAAGAACAGAATTTGAGCTATTCAGGTAATACGGATAAGGACAATTTTGAAAATATTTGGATGAATAAGTCGACTTGAAAAATTCAGAAAAAAGTTCTGCAATGTCATCATCAGTAGTTGCACTTTTCCTGTTAAAGATAAATTATGATGGATATCCAGAAGATTTCCGTTTTGTATTGATAAAGCTGTAAAATCGTTTCGATTTACGAAAAAACTGGGTTTTACAGAGAACCAAGTAATCCTTGTAGCACCGTTGATTAAGAAAATTAAATTTGGAACGTGCAACTAAGTATTTAGAGAGGTCGGCAGATAACCCAGATTTCTTAAATCGCTTATACAGCCTAGACCTAATATTCTTAAGTCTGATAAGCTGTTTTTGAGAACCATGGAGGCTTACTCTTGCTATTGTTCTTGTAACGTAGGGGAACGCAACTATCGAAAAAGCTGTCAAGGACACTGTAAAATATCGATACGGCAGAATCAACGTCATTACAGGCGAGAAGATCTGACCAGTCATGACAAGCCATCAAGTCATTTAACTTAGTGAAGTCTGCACTATAAAAGCATCTAGAACGGGTTCGTTCATTAATTTTAGCTGGATGATGATTTTTTGAACCGAGTATTCAATGCTTTGAATCTATCATGAAGATTACGGAAACCGGCGAAGATGTTGCTGAAGTCTTTCTGAGTTTGTCTCATGAAAGCACGCATTTCATTTTCTACCGTGCGGCAATCATGGCAAGTGAGTCCAACTTTAAGACTCGCCCACCTAGATTTGTCAATCCAGCACAGGACACGTGATCCATATTTTCACAAAGCCAACAACAAACATAAACTTCGGCTTCTGATATCTTCTTCTGGCAAGGGCACTTTTTATAACAACAATCCAACATAGTGAATTAATTAATTAATTTCACAAACTGCAATAAAATAAAATAAGCAAGCGTAGCTGAAAAGCAAGTTTATTACCGCGAGTTATTTGGGAGCACTGCACAACTGGAGAACAGCTGAGTCAGAGAACGTTGATGTATAGAGAAGCACCAACACGCGAAGCAGTGTGAATCAGTAGACTGTCAAACCACGGGTAAGGAATTCGCCGAGATATTTTTATTCAACAGCACGCTAACAGAGTTCTTGCGCGTGCATAGGGAATCAACGTTAATAACAGAGTTCTTGAGCTCACATATGGAATTATTTTACTAACATATCGCAGAATGTATGATATAAATGATATGATATTAGTAAGATTTCAAAATGATGTAATAAAAATAATATACAAAAATTTAATAATTAATTTTTTAAAAAATGAATTGGCAATAAATAAATGAATAAAATAAATAAATTTTGTTTTTTAATGATTAGGTAGGAAATATATCATCTGATATGGTAAGTATAAAAATCTCTGCAAGTGCACACTGTTCTCTGTTTGCATGCAACTTCTCCAGAGAGAATTGTATTGTATGAATGTAGGTATGTGTGGCGCCACCTGTATTGTTGTCAGTGACCCCCAATTTATGAATCGCCCCCAATAGGATGAGAGAGGATAACTGGACTTCAAACGGCCGTTTCATTAGTCTTAATTTATTTTGACTACGTATGGTCGATTTGTTCCGCAAATTGTTAATAAAAGTTTGTGATTTGATAAGTTTTTTAAACTTTTTTTTAAATTTTTTTGCGATCATATTACCAAGCTCGGAATAGCCCAGGTGATGAGTGTTCCACCTTCAAAGCTTGGGGTTGTTGGTTCGAATCGTTAGACTCGCAAATTTTTTTTTTTTTATTACATATTATAATTTTTTTTTTTAAGTTACAAAGGCCAGGAAAATTAGTTTTTCATATTCAGCAATATGTACTTAAGGTGTATTATTGATGCTAAGGTGGATTTGGAGTAAATCAAAATTAAGGTGGTCTTCGACTATTAACAATTTATTCAAAAATAAAACATGCAAACACATTTTTATTAAAATTCATATGAAACCATTTATTTATTACATATATGCATTTTATATCCTAAAATATAAGTTCTACCAACTTGTATTTAATTTCATACCTAGGTATATTCATACAAAGGTGCATTTTGTTAATTGCCGTCGGCAAAACGCTATTAGTCATTTCACATATTTTTATAAATTTTATAAATATGTAAATATTTTAGAAAATATGCAATGGGCATTTAAAAGGGACATACATTTTACTGTTTATTACATTAATTTATTAAATTTGAAAAGTTTAATAGATTTTGTACTACCTAAGCATACAAATCTCTTTTGTATCAAATCATGTGATACGTGCAAATTCCTTTTGCATATTATCATATGATGAAACCAAAAGAAATCCAGCGTTCGTAAAGATTTCCTAACATTCAATGCTGTTAAGTCAACTTTCCTAACATTTATTTCTGTAAAATTTAACATTCAATCAATAAAATCTGTTAACTTAACATGCCCAACCATCCAGCCCGCAGCGAATTCCCTACCCGTGGTTTGACAAGATTTGACAGTTCACACGGAAATTCGTTGTTGGACCTTCTCTACATATCAACGTTCTCTGGCGCGCAAACAGAGAACGTTGATTAAGAGAAGGTCCAACAACGAATTTCCGTGTGAACTGTCAAATCTTGTCAAACCACGGGTATGGAATTCGCTGCGGGCTGGTTGGTTGGGCATGTTAAGTTAACAGAAATTATTGAATAAATGTTAACTTTTATAGAAATAAATGTTAGGAAAGTTGACTTAACAGCATTGAATGTTAGGAAATCTGTACGAACGCTGGATTTCTTTTGGTTTCATCATATGATAATATGCAAAAGGAATTTGCACGTATCACATGATTTTATACAAAAGAGATTTGTATGCTTAGGTAGTACAAAAGCTATTGAACTTTTCAAATATTAAAAAAATTATGTAATAAACAGCAAAATGTATGTATGTAGGTCCCTTTTTAAATGTCCATTACATATTTATTAAAACTAGTATATCCCGTGGTCGAAATTCGACCAATTTAAAATAGTTGAACTTATTCAAACATCTGATCAACTTTTTGTCAATAGCTGCCTTTAGGACCCGTGGCCGAACCTCGACCAACTTAAATGTATACATTAAAAACTCATCTATAGGCAAAATGAGGCCATCAAAGAATTTAAAAAATAGCGGCTGTTATTATATAATATTATTATATAATAAAAATATTAAATTACAGCAGCCCTTTCCAAAATTATTTATGTCAAATGCCATGCAAATACTCGGTTTTCGAGATTTTATGTTGCACTTGAATAATCGGATGATGACATTGTGCTTAACAAATAGCCACTAATTTATGCGATCGTTTTGAGCAGGTGAAGAACAAAAAAATATTAGGTTGAAAATTAAGTAAATTGTAATAGTTAAGATTAAAAGTTTTTTAATATAAAAAAAAAACATAATTTAAGAAAAAAACGGAATATTCCGCAACCGGGTCTTGCAACTGTGCACACCGTATTCTATACGCTCACCGCCGCGCCATTACCTTATGCACAAAGCAGTTTAAGAATTAACAATATACCAACAACAAAGTTAGACTATTAATATAAATAATGGACCAAAAATGTATTATACATGGCGTGGTTTTAAAACTTTTTAGTGGGGGTAAATTACAAATTCTGGTTAGGTCAAAAAAAGTGTGAGGGTTTTCTAGCTTTTTTCTTTAACCATAACTTAGCAATATTTAAAAGACACTTTATATGGATTTTTCTTTTGATTTAAAGAAAAAAAAATGTATATTGATTTTTAAAAAAATTCTATTCAATTTGGTCTAGACTTGTTTGGGGCTCGGGTTGCAAATCTGCCCTTTTAAAAGTTAATACATATATACATTTGAAAAGAAATTATTTGTTGTCTTCAGTAAAATTTAAGATTTCCGCTTATCACTTGGTTTAGTTCAAAATAACGTAGTATCCATAAAATATTTTGTCGATTTTTATACTTTAAATAAAGAATTTGTCAGCAACTCTATCTCAATCGATAGAATTTGAAAAAAAATTCGCAAATTGCAGCTTTCATCTTCAAAAATTTGAGCAGTCAGACTTATATTAATGGTAATTTTTTGAAATAATTACCAAAAAAAAAAAAAAACAAAAAGAAATTGTATAAGCGGTTATAGCATTTCTATAATGGGTGGTATGTATGTATATTTATGATATAAAATTATTATTTCACATGGCTTTCCGTAAACTAAAAATATTCGCACCAAATTTTTTTCTTCTCGAAAATAGAGATCACAAACATAAAAATATTGTTTATAAAAATATTAAAAAGTCAAGATTAGAAATATAAAAATATATAAAAAATATAAACAATTTTCAATGACAAAAAAGAAAAAAAATTTTGGCCTATAGCTGTGTAACTAACTGTACTCGAACCATCAACCGCTCGACCACTACCCACTAACGCTTCCCACTGGGCTATCGCTTTATTTACAAATTGATTGTCAGATAACCAATTTAAGTTGCATGAAAAATTTTCATTCGCTTATTACAGATAAATGAAGCAGTATTGGTTATATATTAGATAATTGTGCACTGCCTTAGAGGTATGCCAACAAATAAATATGCATTTCATAAATATTTATGCATATTTAGTATGGGTTTAAGCTTGGCAATGGTTTATATGTAAAATTTGTTAGCCTATTAATATAATAGATAATGGACCAAAGTACTCAATGAGCGAGGGAATGAAAATAATTTCTCTCTCATAATAGGACGTGTTTAATGAGGGAGAGAATGAAGATAAAGAGTGGTTTCCTTTGAAGTTCAGCCAACTTCGAAATATGAGTTTGACGCTATTACTCTAACTCTCAAAGAGCGAGAGAATCAAAATATTTCCATTGCTGGTATTTTACACACATATACAAATTTCTCAAAATAAGCGTGGTACTCCAACAACAGTAGCCATATTGAATTATTATTTTATATTTTTTTGAAACATTTTTTTTGTTTGGTGGTACGCAAGCCAACTTTGATTGCGACATATTTTTTTCAAATTAAAAGTTTGACCATGGTTGCCCTATTTCACATTTTAATAATGGTGTTATGAGAACATAAAACTTTGTAGAATTTCATTTTAAACAAATCTATTACATCGGAATTTTTCCGAGCAATTCTAGCGGTTTCAAGATATCCAATTCAGCCTGCAACTTCTCATGCCCTTGGTGTCTTGTCCATAATCAATTCCTTGAATAAATTTTTTTAATATGGAATTCTACAATTAAGTGAAGCTTTATTGGGCTTTTGAATCTCTATTTAGATATACATATATACATACATATTAGAGCTTTATGGATAAATATAATTTTGATAACGTTTTCCCAAAAAATTGTATAGTTAAATTACATTTTATTATAAGTATATGTTATTGAAAATTTAATTTTTTCATGATTTTATGGCACAACAATATAACATTTTTAGTTTTTCATTTGTTTATTTAAACTTTGGAATATAAGGCGACGATAGTTATCTTATTTTTATTATAGAATTCTACGAAAAAGATGTTTGATTTTTATTTTTTTAAAAAAGCTAATTTTCATATTATATAGAATTGACGGCAATGGGTGTATCTATTTCAATCTCATTCTTTTTTTTTTTTTTTTTTTCTTGATGAATTTCAATACAGAAAGTTAAAACATTGATTGCTTCTTTCCTAAAAATTTTATTTTTAAACTATTTTCGTTTATAATAAAGCGTGCGAGATATGAGAAAAACAAATTGTCACTTTTTTTTAATCCTTTGGTACATAACAACACATATTGGGGCAACTCTCATGCGGAAACAAATTGGCTATTCGCGCCGACGCCATCTATTTGGAGTGTAACATTTCAATATACATATGAGTTCAACGCCGAATCTACTGTTTGAACTCAATGAGCGAGAGAATTGGAGTGTTTACGCATATATGTATATGTGTATATAAATAGATATGAGTATGAAATTGGCTTGACGTTTATTTTGAAGGGGTGGAAATTTGGAAATATGAGTTCGTGTAATATTAAAGAGTATTAATGAGCGAGAGAACGAAAATAGAGAAGTATGGGTTGTATTTAAAAAAAATGTATTATACATGGCGTGGTTTTAAAACTTTTTAGTGGGGGTAAATTACAAATTCTGGTTAGGTCAAAAAAAGTGTGAGGGTTTTCTAGCTTTTTTCTTTAACCATAACTTAGCAATATTTAAAAGACACTTTATATGGATTTTTCTTTTGATTTAAAGAAAAAAAAATGTATATTGATTTTTAAAAAAATTCTATTCAATTTGGTCTAGACTTGTTTGGGGCTCGGGTTGCAAATCTGCCCTTTTAAAAGTTAATACATATATACATTTGAAAAGAAATTATTTGTTGTCTTCAGTAAAATTTAAGATTTCCGCTTATCACTTGGTTTAGTTCAAAATAACGTAGTATCCATAAAATATTTTGTCGATGTTTATACTTTAAATAAGGAATTTGTCAGCAACTCTATCTCAATCGATAGAATTTGAAAAAAAATTCGCAAATTGCAGCTTTCATCTTCAAAAATTTGAGCAGTCAGACTTATATTAATGGTAATTTTTTGAAATAATTACCAAAAAAAAAAAAAAAAAGAAATTGTATAAGCGGTTATAGCATTTCTATAATGGGTGGTATGTATGTATATTTATGATATAAAATTATTATTTCACATGGCTTTCCGTAAACTAAAAATATTCGCACCAAATTTTTTTCTTCTCGAAAATAGAGATCACAAACATAAAAATATTGTTTATAAAAATATTAAAAAGTCAAGATTAGAAATATAAAAATATATAAAAAATATAAACAATTTTCAATGACAAAAAAGAAAAAAAATTTTGGCCTATAGCTGTGTAACTAACTGTACTCGAACCATCAACCGCTCGACCACTACCCACTAACGCTTCCCACTGGGCTATCGCTTTATTTACAAATTGATTGTCAGATAACCAATTTAAGTTGCATGAAAAATTTTCATTCGCTTATTACAGATAAATGAAGCAGTATTGGTTATATATTAGATAATTGTGCACTGCCTTAGAGGTATGCCAACAAATAAATATGCATTTCATAAATATTTATGCATATTTAGTATGGGTTTAAGCTTGGCAATGGTTTATATGTAAAATTTGTTAGCCTATTAATATAATAGAAGATAATGGACCAAAGTACTCAATGAGCGAGGGAATGAAAATAATTTCTCTCTCATAATAGGACGTGTTTAATGAGGGAGAGAATGAAGATAAAGAGTGGTTTCCTTTGAAGTTCAGCCAACTTCGAAATATGAGTTTGACGCTATTACTCTAACTCTCAAAGAGCGAGAGAATCAAAATATTTCCATTGCTGGTATTTTACACACATATACAAATTTCTCAAAATAAGCGTGGTACTCCAACAACAGTAGCCATATTGAATTATTATTTTATATTTTTTTGAAACATTTTTTTTGTTTGGTGGTACGCAAGCCAACTTTGATTGCGACATATTTTTTTCAAATTAAAAGTTTGACCATGGTTGCCCTATTTCACATTTTAATAATGGTGTTATGAGAACATAAAACTTTGTAGAATTTCATTTTAAACAAATCTATTACATCGGAATTTTTCCGAGCAGTTCTAGCGGTTTCAAGATATCCAATTCAGCCTGCAACTTCTCATGCCCTTGGTGTCTTGTCCATAATCAATTCCTTGAATAAATTTTTTTAATATGGAATTCTACAATTAAGTGAAGCTTTATTGAGCTTTTGAATCTCTATTTAGATATACATATATACATACATATTAGAGCTTTATGGATAAATATAATTTTGATAACGTTTTCCCAAAAAATTGTATAGTTAAATTACATTTTATTATAAGTATATGTTATTGAAAATTTAATTTTTTCATGATTTTATGGCACAACAATATAACATTTTTAGTTTTTCATTTGTTTATTTAAACTTTGGAATATAAGGCGACGATAGTTATCTCATTTTTATTATAGAATTCTACGAAAAAGATGTTTGATTTTTATTTTTTTAAAAAAGCAAATTTTCATATTATATAGAATTGACGGCAATGGGTGTATCTATTTCAATCTCATTCTTTTTTTTTTTTTTCTTGATGAATTTCAATACAGAAAGTTAAAACATTGATTGCTTCTTTCCTAAAAATTTTATTTTTAAACTATTTTCGTTTATAATAAAGCGTGCGAAATATGAGAAAAACAAATTGTCACTTTTTTTTAATCCTTTGGTACATAACAACACATATTGGGGCAACTCTCATGCGGAAACAAATTGGCTATTCGCGCCGACGCCATCTATTTGGAGTGTAACATTTCAATATACATATGAGTTCAACGCCGAATCTACTGTTTGAACTCAATGAGCGAGAGAATTGGAGTGTTTACGCATATATGTATATGTGTATATAAATAGATATGAGTATGAAATTGGCTTGGCGTTTATTTTGAAGGGGTGGAAATTTGGAAATATGAGTTCGTGTAATATTAAAGAGTATTAATGAGCGAGAGAACGAAAATAGAGAAGTATGGGTTGTATTTAAAAAAAATGTATTATACATGGCGTGGTTTTAAAACTTTTTAGTGGGGGTAAATTACAAATTCTGGTTAGGTCAAAAAAAGTGTGAGGGTTTTCTAGCTTTTTTCTTTAACCATAACTTAGCAATATTTAAAAGACACTTTATATGGATTTTTCTTTTGATTTAAAGAAAAAAAAATGTATATTGATTTTTAAAAAAATTCTATTCAATTTGGTCTAGACTTGTTTGGGGCTCGGGTTGCAAATCTGCCCTTTTAAAAGTTAATACATATATACATTTGAAAAGAAATTATTTGTTGTCTTCAGTAAAATTTAAGATTTCCGCTTATCACTTGGTTTAGTTCAAAATAACGTAGTATCCATAAAATATTTTGTCGATTTTTATACTTTAAATAAGGAATTTGTCAGCAACTCTATCTCAATCGATAGAATTTGAAAAAAAATTCGCAAATTGCAGCTTTCATCTTCAAAAATTTGAGCAGTCAGACTTATATTAATGGTAATTTTTTGAAATAATTACCAAAAAAAAAAAAAAACAAAAAGAAATTGTATAAGCGGTTATAGCATTTCTATAATGGGTGGTATGTATGTATATTTATGATATAAAATTATTATTTCACATGGCTTTCCGTAAACTAAAAATATTCGCACCAAATTTTTTTCTTCTCGAAAATAGAGATCACAAACATAAAAATATTGTTTATAAAAATATTAAAAAGTCAAGATTAGAAATATAAAAATATATAAAAAATATAAACAATTTTCAATGACAAAAAAGAAAAAAAATTTTGGCCTATAGCTGTGTAACTAACTGTACTCGAACCATCAACCGCTCGACCACTACCCACTAACGCTTCCCACTGGGCTATCGCTTTATTTACAAATTGATTGTCAGATAACCAATTTAAGTTGCATGAAAAATTTTCATTCGCTTATTACAGATAAATGAAGCAGTATTGGTTATATATTAGATAATTGTGCACTGCCTTAGAGGTATGCCAACAAATAAATATGCATTTCATAAATATTTATGCATATTTAGTATGGGTTTAAGCTTGGCAATGGTTTATATGTAAAATTTGTTAGCCTATTAATATAATAGATATTTATATGCTTATAAAAATATTTACAAAAATTTCTCAAATGATAAAAAGCGTTTTGCCGACGGCAATTACGCCAAAATCACAAAATGCACATTTGCATGAATTTAGGTAGATATGAATTTAAATAAAAGTTGGCTAAATTTATTTTTAGTAATTTTTGGGCCAATAAGTGAAATTTAAATATTTTGATTTCCAGAGCTTTAAGGCCGTTAGTGAAAGACAAAAACTTCGTTTTTTCTTGTTCTCCTACGCGTTTCGATGTTTTCTACATCTTCTTCAGGGAGTCTGGTTTATTTAACATAAAACATAAAACAAAAATGACCATTATTAATATGTCCACAACAAACCACATTCATCAATATTTCACTTACATTAGTTAGTATAATTATATGCATTAATATATCATTTAATTATGACTACAACAATAACAATAATGAACAGCACAACATTCTGCACATTTAAAAAGTTTGACTGCGTCCATTTCCTCGTACATTGTGACTGATTGCCGTCGCGTAAGCGGAGTTTATATGATCCACATCTTCCTTAAAATTCATCGTTTTGTTTACTTTTTGTTGTATGCGCAGCCCTTCTAATGTTAATCTCGTTTTCCCTCTTCTCTCAATATCTAAAATTTTCGTGTTTTCAAAATCTGCTGTGTGGCCTGTGTTAGTCAGGTGCTCAGCAAGCGCTGTAGTGGTCTTCTTATTTTTCGCGTTTGTTATATGCTCATTTATCCTTATCTTTAGCCATCTACTCGTAGTTCCAATGTATACTCGATCACATTCTTGTCCTATTGCTCCATTGCAACTTTATTTCATAGACTTCATCGTGTTGTTGGAGTTTATTAGGGTAGGCATTTTTGTATAAAATATTCTTAATTCTTCGTTCGTTTTCTTTCATGAACTCCTGTTCGCTTAGGTTTAGAACTTTCTTAATAAAGTTAATTACCGTATTTTTCTTCTGCATCCATGGGTGGTTGGAGTGATAGTTTATCATCCTTGATGATGCTACGGCCTTAGAGTACCAATTAGTTTTCAGTTTATTGTTTGATTTTATTATTTCAACGTCTAGGAAGGCTATTTTGTTTTCTTTTTCTTTTTCTATTGTGAATTGGATTTTATTATGTTGTCTGTTTAAAGTTTTTAGTATTTCTTCCGCGTCCTTGGTTTTAATTATAGCGAATATATCATCTACATACTTATTGATGTATTTGATATATATGTCCTTAGTTTTTAATTCGGCAATGCTGTCGTCAAGAATTTTATCCAGCACTATATCGGCTACAGTTGGTGACAGTGGGTTGCCCATTGGCATTCCGTATACCTGTTGGTAGAATTTACCGTCGTATGTAAAGTAATTATTCTCCCTCAAGCAAAAATCCAAGCAGGTTTGAAATTGTTTGTTAGTTAACGTTGTGTGATCTTTTAACGTTGCCCATTGTCCCATAATTGTGCGAATAGCCAATTGTACCGGAATGTTGGTAAAAAGGGATATTACATCAAACGATATTAGCATTTCGTCATCTTCCACCGTCACATCTATAAGGTTGTTCTTTAGTTGTAGAGAATTCTTTATGTTTAGGGTGTCACTAATTATATTTTTCATTATTAGCCCTATGTGTCTAGAGAGTTTATAGCATGGCACACCTACGGAAGATGATATTGGTCTCAGAGGGCTGTTCTCTTTATGGATCTTTGGAAGTCCATATAGCCTTGGTGCCGTGGCCGCCGTACAAGTGAGCTGTTTTTTAATTTTAAGATTAATATTTTTCTGTTTGTAGATGTTGTTTATAATATTATTGTTTTTCCTTAACAGCTGTTGCGTGGGATCATTTCTTATTGTTTTGTATGTGTTCTTGTCACTGAGTAATTGTTCCATTTTTTGTTCATAATCCATTTTGTACATCATTACCGTTTTGTTTCCTTTGTCTGCATTTGTAACGATTATTGAATCTTTATGTTTTTTAACAAATTTATATGTTAAGCTATAAGCGGGCTACCCACCTGCCAAGAAATGCCTCAAGCAAAAAACGAGCATATATTTCTTGTGCCTGGTCAAGAAATTTTGACGTTTACCAAATTTTCCATTTTTTTGCAAATTACTTTTTTAAAAATGTGCAAAAAATGTTTAGCGTGACATGTAATCACCTTTGCTGCGAATCTGCACGTTTACCTCAAGAAATATATACGAGCTTATTTATTTCTTGAGGTAAACCGGCGATGCCAACCATCGAAAATTGTAGTATTTTTTCTTATGAGCTGAGTATTGGCTCAAGAAAATTTGACGTGTGAAAACATTTCTTGACCAATTCTTGAGCGTTTTTTATATGGAGTTTGACATTTCTTGGCAGGTGAGTAGCCCGCTATAAAATGTAAAAAAAGAAAGCTAGAAAGAGAAGGGGAGAGAGAAAAAAATGAGAAGGAGGAAGAGGAAAAGGAATAGAAGGAAGTAAAAAAATTTCTGAAAAAGAAAAAAGAAAGAAGGAAGAATGAAAAGAAAGAAAAGGAGTAAAAGAAAGAGGAAATAAAGAGAACAGGAAAGAGAAGGAGGAAAAGAAATAAAAATTTTAAGTAAAAGAGGAAGAGAAGGTGAAAAATAAAGAGAACGGAAACGAAGAAAAGAAATAAGTCGACGATTGCCTCGTAACGACAAAGGTAATGCCGTTTGTCGTAAATTTCCTCAAACGACTCTCGTACCGACAATCAGAATAGAGGTGATTATCTTTTCTTTCCCTTGAATAATTAAAGTTGCTGGCAACGCCATGGACTTTCAGTTTTGTATGTTTTGTTTTGTTTATGAGAAAACCAAAGTAGATAAAGGAAGTTGGATGCATGACGAAAGGAAAAACTTTTTTCATCTTTACGCCGTCAAATGGAATACAGTTGGCAGGAATTGAACGCATTTTGACAACAGCGCAAAAATAAAAAAAAAAATGTTTTTCTTGCGTATGCGTCTACTTTTCAACCTTCTAAACTTGAAATTTAATCGAAATACCAGCGAGTGTCATTTTCAGTAAAATTTATGTTTTAGGTATATAAGTTGAAACTCTTTAAAATTTATTCCAATTTTGAACCGAACCGAACCATTTTTTTTGCGGTTTTCGGTTCGGTTCATACATTTTCAAAAAAAAAAAATGGTTCGGTTCGTGGTTCGGTTCAGAGACTGAAAAATGGCTGTGGTTCGGTTCAAAAACCGGTTCGGTACTGAACCGGTTTTCAGCCCTGGTAAATACAGCTCCGTTATTACTGCTTGTAACTCCTTTAAATTTGTAGTGACTGTATTTTACTATATCATACTTAAATATGTAAAAAAGTCATTTTCGAAAAATGTGCCAATTAGGGCCTTTGTGAATTAAGGTAACGATATGTACATATGTATATTAGGGTGATTCAAATAAAAAAAATTTGGTTATTTTTTCGGTCTTACCCCCTGAAACTTTAGGTATTGACGAGAAAATAAGCCTTGCAAAAAATTAACGCTCTAACTTAACCCTTAGGGGTGGCTATTTTTTTCGCCCTTTCCCATACATTTTGTATGGGAAAAAATAAAATTAAAGTGAATTTTCTTTCAATTTTTGAAACTTTTTTGAAAATATTTTTACATGCTCTTAAAGCTGAAGCTTCCAAAATGGTAAGCCATGTGCGAATATCTTAACTATTAAAATAATTACAGCCTCTTAAAGTTTACTAAATTCAGCCATTTTCAAATGGCTGTAATTATCTTAGTAGTTAATATAATTGCACATGGCTTACCATTTTGGAAGCATCAAAGCTTCAACTTTAAGAGTATGTAAAAATATTTTCAACAAAGTTTCAAAAATTGAAAGAAAATTCACTTTGAAAAAAAATACCATTTTTCCCCATACAAAATGTATGGGAAAGGGCGAAAAAAATAGCCACCCCTAAGGGTTAAGTTAGAGCGCCAATTTTTTGCGAGGCTTATTTTCTCATCAATACCTAACTTTTTAGGGGGTAAGACCTAGTCGACATTTTTTTTGAATCACCCTAATGTATATGTTATATGATACATCGCTTGCTCACAGCTGAAGGTGTCCATCATGTTGTTCCTTGCTTAGTCTCAGAATTCCCTAATCCAAAGAAGTCCGGAAGTCATGAGCTGATTGATACGCAGGTAAGTGGTAGTCCGAGTCGTGTATCGGCAATTCAGATGGGTCTAGCGAATTTCGTGATCTCTACCGACTTTATTCCCGACATGCGTCGACTTCTGCACAAGACTTCTAAACCAGTCCTAGGCACCTAGTGAGACAATTGTCCGAAAGTCTCTCGAGATATGAAATTATTGCTCGCTTATGAGAGCGCTATGGCCGCGTTGACCAATCAATGAATATCGTTTGTTATGCTCAGTCGCTCACTTGCAATTAACGAATCAACAACAAACGCTGTTGCTTCGGTACTTGCTGGTAAGCGACAGAGTAAACAGAGATAACCTAATTTGTTTAGTGCGAATTGTGCCGTGCTCTGTTCTAAACCCAACATCAAATTTAATAAAAAAAATATCAAATATATGATCATAAAAGATTATGAAATATGATCAATAAATGATTTCAAAAAGTATTCGAAAGTAGATCAAAAAACTGAACAAGTTGTATTAAAAATGGTAACGTTAACTAATCAAATTCAATCATTAAATGATTACAAAATTGAATCGAAACTGATTATATTTGAAGGGCTTAGAACCAAAAGGATCTAAGTAACATCGACGTTGAATTGAGATAATTAAGGTTAAAGTAAATTACTTATTGTAAATTCTGGGTAAATGCGTTTGAAATGATTCCTGTCTAAATGAATGCAGGTTAGTCAACTAATTCAAAGGATGCAGTTGGAAAATAACTGTAAATTTCCAAAAATTATTGCAATAAAATTTCGAACGTTGATTGCTCGGCAAAAAGAACATGTCGAATTTTTCCGAGTATGCAGTTTTATAGCCCGTTTAATTTTAGTAAAATAAAGTGCTAAACTTAAGTTCGTAGGGAGTCTCGCTAATTTTTGGCAAATTTTCTGGATTCAAGCGCCTTACACCCTTCTGGCTCCAAAATGTCTTGCAATAAAATTTCGATCGTTGATTGCTCGGCCAAGAGAACATATACAATTTTTTCGAGTATGCAGTTTTGTAGCCCCTTTAATTTTAGTACAACAAAGCGCTAAACTTAAGTTCGTAGGAAGTCTTGTAGATTTTTGGCAATTTTTTTCAGAAAAATCACATTTAGGGTACTCCTTTCTCCCGAAAATACGATCATATTCGATTAAAAAACGTACTTGAATTTGATCGTTTTTAATCATCTGGAGAATGATATTTGAATACTTTTTGTTCAAAATTTTCAAAAAATGCTGGCTGGGATTACAATATGTAACACACTAAATCAAAAAGAGTCACAACTAAAAATTGGAGAAACTTGACGTTAAACACTCCTAATTCGCAAAAAACAACTTAATTTTAAAAAACTAGACATGACAGCCCTTAAGGAGTAACGATAATAGTCAAAAAGAAAAAAAAAAAATTTATGTACTGATAGTACTGATTTTTTAAGCGATCTATGCTAAAGCTAGGTACTAACTTCGCGTTTCACGTGAAACAGCTGTCAAATCGATACAAAATTTTTTGTCGTGAAATAGCCGTCAGTACTATCAACTTCCACGGCAACATGAAATTGGCTTGTCGTTAAATGTTGCTAGCGATTTTCATTTATTTATTTCATTTATTCTTTGTTTATTTATCTCTCTTCTGTTATTTTTCCATTTTCAAGGGTCAAGGTCAAAAAATGTCACTGTTCGCACTGCTTTAAATGACATGGACAATTAAAAAAGTCGTGAAAAAATGTTGCTAATGCCATATTGCGTAATATTTTCAGGTCGTGAACTTAGTACTACTTTGCCGTGATTTTGACAGCTGTTTCACGTGAAACTCGAAGTTAGTACCTAGCTTAAGCCAAGTACTATCATCAAATCCATAGAATTTCTCAGGCAACATGCAATTGGCTTGTCGTGAAATGTTGCTAGAAATTTTCATTTTTTTATTTCATTAATTCTTTGTTTACTTATCTCTATTCTGTTATTTTTCCAATTTCATGGGTCAATGTCAACAAGTGTCACTTTTCGCACTGTTTTAAATGACATGGACAATTAAAAAAGTCGTGAAAAAATGTTCCTAATGTCATATTGCGCAAAATGTTCAGTAGTGCGATTCAGTAACTTTTGTCGTTTCCACAAACGACAATTTTAACCTTATCACAAATGGTTTGTTTTATCACATTTTCGATTCACTAACTGGGTTTTAACAAGACTAGCTAATTAACTATTTAAAGTGAGAAAATATGGCATCTCTTGCACTGAAATGTCAAAATTTGCGAAAAACACAAAGAGGAATTGAAGAAAAACAAATCATACCTAATTATTTATTTAATTGTCTAGTTTAGCTGTCAACTAAATTTATGGAAGAGGGCTCAACAAACGGTGTTTTGCCTCAGGATCACGAATCCGGAAGCGATTTTTTAATTTTTGGTTTCAGTGAAAAGTTATGGTCAAAAAACCAAAAATTGACCCAGTTTCGATACCAAAATTGGGGCGGAATCCAAGGTATTTATGTACAAAAATAAGCCTGGGCAGTTGACATCTAAAGTAGACAATTACCAAAAGCGCTTCCGGATTCGTAATTCTGGGGCAAACCCCGTCTTTTGAGCCCCCTCCCATAATTTTAGCCAATTTCGGGACTCACCCGGTACAATTTTCTAAACTCGGATGCCCCAAGCTCAAAGGGATTGTCCGAGTCTCTGAGGAAGCGCCGATCTACCGTTGCAAAATTGTCAACAACATTTTCGGACAAGTCGTATGCTACGAACTCAAATGCCATCCCTACTAGACAGTGTTTTTACATTCATTCAGCTTTGTAATGTTGCCTTTGAAAACGTGATAGAAAATCGTGATGTAAATATAAAACAGCTGATATTTACATCACGATTTTCTATCACGTTTCCAAAGGCAACATTACAAAGCTGACTGAATGTCAAAAGACTGTCTAGCAGGGATCTTTTTTATGTTTTTTTATTATAAAACTTTTAATAAAAACAGAAAATCCTTCATTTAAAAATTTAAACACGCCAACGAATACCGCGACAAATTATCGTTTGTTCAAACGACAACACAAACAGCTGATTGAGTTTTATCGCATATTGTGACAAAACAGGCGATAAAAGTTAATGAATAGCAAATGTGTTAAAATTATGTGACAACGAAGTCACCGTCAGCAAATGTGGTTAAAAAAGTTACTGAATCGCACTACAGGTCATGAACTCAGTACTACTTTGATGTGAAGTACAAGCGAAATTTCACGGCTATTTCGCGTTTAACGTGAAACAGCTGTCAAAATCCATACAAAATTTCTCGTCGTGAAATTTCGCTTGTTCTTCACGGCAAAGTAATACTGAGTTCACGACCTGAAAATATTGCGTAATATGTCATAAGCAACATTTTTTCACGACTTTTTTAATTGTCCATGTCATTTAAAGCCGTGCGAAAAGTGACATTTGTTGACATTGACCCATGAAATTGGAAAAATACCAGAAGAGAGATAAGTAAACAAAGAATTAATAAAATAAAATAATAAAATTTCTAGCAACATTTCACGACAAGCCAATTGCATGTTGCCGGCGGAATTCCACGGCTTTGATGATAGTACTTGGCTTAAAGGTAAAATCCATACAAATTTTCTTGACGTGAAAAAGCCGTGAAATTTCGATTGTACTTCACCTCACGCTCACGCCGTAAAAATATTGCGCAAAATGACATTAGCAACATCTTTTCATAATTTTTGTTTATCCATGTCATTTGAAATGGTGCGAAAAGTGACATTTGTTGAATTTAACACTTGAAATGGGAAAAATAACAGAAATTTAGTAAATAAAAAAAGAAAAAATAAATCAAAAACATGAATTTCACGACGGTGAAATGTTGCTAGCAAATTTCGTTCTTTTATTTCATTTATTCTCTTGGTATTTATTAATTTTCTGTTGTTTTTCCTATTGCAAGAGTCAAATTCAACAAATGTAACTTTAAGAGTATTCGAGAGAAAAATTCTTCGAAAGATTTATGGACCCCTAAAAGTTGGCAACGGTGAGTACCGAAGAAGATATAATGGTGAGCTGTATGAGCTGTATGCAGACGTCGCCATAGTTAAGCGATTTAAAACCCAGCGGCTCCGCCGGTGGAAGTAGAGGAAGCGGAGACCACCACTCCGATGGCAGGACCAAGTTGAGGCAGATCTGAGAACACGCGGCGTCTCCAATTGGCGCCAATGGGCTCAACAAAGAACCGACTGGCGTAACATGTATGGCGGCTAAAATCGCCTAGGCGGTTAAAGGCTACTTTAAATAAGTAAGTAAGTGAGTAAGTAACTTTTCGCACCATTTTAAATGACACGGACAATTAAAAATGTCGTGAACAAATGTCATGTTGCCAATTTCACGACAAGAAAACTTATATGGATATTGACAGCCATTTCACGCGAAACTTGATAGTACATACCATTGTTTTATTTTATTCTTCTTACGAATTTAAGTGGAAGGCACTGGCTGAGTGACTCCAAATGAAATGGAATGAAGGAATAGTGTGAAGCCCAATAAGCCATTTTGTTTGATATCAACCTGAGACGCAATTGAGATGAAACCTTCAACGTCAAGTCTCACTTTTTGAAAACTTAATATCAATTAATCAATCAATTATTTTTCGATTTAATGATAAACTACCATTAGCAGATCAACTTTTTTGCTAAATGAGTATTAACTTGAGGTATAATTAAATACAAAAATTATAATATAAATGTCCGACAGTTTCTACCTTCAAAGTTTTTATACATACGACCCCCTCTACTATTCCCTAAAATAAATTTTGTCCAAATCATGGTACATTATTCTTAAATGTGACCCTCATTATTTACCAAACGTTTGAGAAAATATTTTTCTTAAGGGGAATATACTGTGCTTGTGTATTAATGTGTTTTTTGCGATCAGCTGTGAGTTGCGCTACTATATAAGGTATACAATGGTACATACCTAGCTTAAGGATCTTTCGTATGCATGTATGTAGAGGTGTATGTGTTTCTTCGTATTGATAGAATAATTTTTAGGTTAAATACTTGTCAAATCTTACACTCAGATGTAATTGAGCCGCACTTTCAGCCGAGATTTTTCGTTGGTTATAAGGTGGTATTTCCGGAATGTTAGCGGGTTGATGTTGTAAAATGGATGGAGGTGTTGATACAAGCGGCGGTCCGGAGCGCTGTGGACTACTGCTAGCACTGCTACCAGTATGTTCAGCGGAGTCACTCGATTTCTTCCGAAATGGCGGTATTTCTGGTATATGTAGAGGCTGGCGGATATTACTTAATGCCAAAGTGCTTGCACTGCTTAGAGAAGCTCTAAATAAATTACATTCATCGATTTATAATACAAGAGCGAAAGCAAATAATCGAAACAATAGCAAATCAATATAAAAATTAATTAGATGGTTGCATAAAAAAATTAGGTTAGGGTTCATAAAGTTCAATTGGTGACGTGTTCCGTTTTAAGGGTGAGAAAGAATTTATTTCAAATATAATGCAGTTATTAGTGGATAGTTAAAAAGTAGAGAGTAAGAAAAGAGAAAACTTACTATTATTAAAAGTTCGTATATAATATTTAGAATTTGTATAAACGTATTCATGTACATATATATACATAATTACCCAGCAATTTTATTTTATCTACTAAGGATGCCACAACCCTGGAACTATCCAATATTTAAAATGGCGAATAAGTTTTAAATTTGCATAAAAAACTTAACTTTTTTAAGTTTAAAGTCCTAGTTAACTCAGTTTTTGTCAGGGAAGATTTTACATTTGAATAAAAACGCGAATACCTTGTTAGTTGCTCTTGTAACTTTAAATTACACCATCAACAAAGAAAATTAAAATATTAAAAAAAAATTGCACATCACATTCATTTAGTTCTTAGTAAAGGTGGGCGCGTGCATGATTTTCGCAACACGACACTTTCACGAAACAGATTTTCGAAAAAACGCACTAACACGCACGGGGGAAAATTACTAAAACACGACACGCACGAAAAAAATAAAACGGTATTTTTTTTTTTTTTTTTTTTTTTTTTGTATATATTTATAAGTAAATGTACTTTGTACATGGTATGTACTTATATAGACCAAGATCCCAGAGCCTAAAAGCGTCACTTATTTTATAATGGATGAAACCAATACCGATCGATAGTCCTCCCCGAATCTAGAAAGAATGTGAAAATTTTAAAGATGTACCTATGACAAGGGCATAGGAATCGGGGGTCAAAGTCGCCAAAAAATGACCCTAACTTCACTTATTTTATAATGGATGATTTACACATATTTGACGTAGATTACCACCCCGCGTCAGTATCAAGTGTTGTTAGACCCGTACCAGTGACAAGGCTCCAGCCAGACACCCCCAGTTCGCGGATTTTCCTATGGAAATTTATTCTGTTTTACTAATTTCACGCAGTTGGGCCACTTTTGCTGCTTTTAACTACCCAATATTTTCCCATTTTTTGTAGAACACTACCCTCAAGTAGTATCAGGAATTTTTAGACTTCGTCCCATGGCAAAAACTTCAGCCAGACACCTCAAAAGTCGGGAAATTTCACTAAGTTTTACTGCGCTTTCACATGTTTAAGCGGATTTGACCAACTTTGGCCTCTTTTAAATAACAGATCTTTACACATGTGTCGTAAAATGCTACCCTTAAGTAGAATCAAGCATTTCTAGACATCATCCCATGGAAAAAACTTCAGCCAGACACCTGAAAGTTCGAGAACTTTTATTTTCCTTTAATTAGCTTTCTCTTGTTTGTCCCACTTTTACTAATTTTAAATGATAGATCTTTTCACATGTGTCGTAGGACACTACCCTTAAGTAGTTTCAGTAATTTTTAGACCTCGTCCCATGGCAAAAACTTCAGCCAGACACCTCAAAACTCGGGAAATTTCCCTAATTTTTACTGCGCTTTCACATGTTTAAGTGGATTTGACAAACTTTGACTACTTTTAAATAGCAGATCTTCACACATGTGTCGTATAATGCTATCCTTAAGTAGAATCAAGCATTTCCAGACATCATCCCATGGCAAAAACTTCAGCCAGACACCTCAAATTTCGAGAACTTTTATTTTCCTATTAATTTGCTTTCTCTTGTTTGTCCCACTTTTACAACTTTTAAACGACGGATCTTTTCAGACGTTTCGTAGGATACTAGCCTTAAGTAGTTTCAGTCATTTCTAGACTTCGCCCCATGGCAAAAACTTCAGCCAGACACCTCAAAGCTCGGGATTTTCACTAATTTTTACAGAGATTTCACTTGTTTCAGCAGGTTTCTCCATCTTTGGCCACGTTTAAGCGGCGGATCTTTACACATGTGTCGTATAACACTACCCTTAAACAGCATCAGGCATTTCCGGACTTCATTCCATGAAAAAACTTAAGCCAGACAACCCAAAGCACGGGGACTTTTCATCATTTTTAATGTGCTTTCACATGGTCAAATGGGCTTAGCCAACTTTGGCTGATTTTAAATGGCGGATCGTTACACATGTATCGCATAACACTACTATTAACTAATATCAGGCATTTTTAGACTTCGCCCCATGACAAAAACTTCAGCCAGACACCTCAAAGCTGAGGAAATTTCATAATTCTTGCTGAGAATTCACATGTTTAACCGCGTTGATCTAACTTTGGCTGCTTTTAAAGGGCAGATAATTTCACATGTGTCATAGAAGACTACCCTTAAGTGGTATCAGGTACTTTTTGACTTCGCCCCATGCAAAAAACTTCAGCCAGACACCTCAAAACTGAAGAATTTTCATAATTCTTACTGCGATTTCACAGGTTTAAGCGAGTTCCCTGCAGCGAAACCTCAAACTAGTCAGAAAAATACTAGTATACAACTATAATTTTCTGGCAGAACTCATACTACTCAGGAAATATCCATTTCATGCTAGTATACTACTATAACTTTCTGGCAGAACTCATACTAGTCAGGAAATATCCATTTCATACCAGTATACAACTAGAATTTTCTGGATGAACCCATACTAGTCAGGAAATATCCATTCCATACTAGTATACAACTAGATTTTTCTGGATGAAATTATACCAGTTGAAAAAAACAAAATTCATGTTTCGTTTTCTCTTATAATTCATAGATGCTTTTTCGTGGTAGGGTAAATACAAATAGCCGCTGCTTTCTTAAGAATAAACATGAAAATAAAGTCAAATGATAAAATAAAGGGTACGCCAGGAAAATTCTGGTTGAAATCATACTAGTCCAGGTTAAAAGCCTTTTTGACTAGTATGGAACTAGTATATTCCATTCTGGTCCTTTTTGGACTAGTTCATTGGAAAATATACTAGTCCAGGATGAACTAGTATGTAACTGGTATCTTACAACTAGTATGAAACTGGTATTTCCTGACTAGTAGATAACTGGTATATTCTGGACGAAATCTGACAATTGACATCTTGTAGGATATCAACACATAAAAAATACCAGTTGCTTATATGGAAAAGAGACAGAACACTGACTAGTTGGGCCCGGTGCACCAACTAGTCAGTGTTCTGTCTTTGTTCCATATAAGCCCGGTGCACCAACTAGTTGTAAAGTAGTTTTCAACTAGTTGCTTTCGCTGCAGGGTAGCGACATAAGAGTGACACTGTCTGAAATGCAACAAATGCCACATCTGAACACTTTGTATGGGCTGAACTGTTCTAATTAGCTTGATCATGTCCTATGGAGAGATCAATTGCGAAAAAAACTCGAGCTTTGAGGTGTTTGGATGTATTTTTGGGAAGATCTCCAAAAATGCCTGATACCACTTAAGAGTTGCGTTCTACGACACATGTGTAAATATTCGCCTTTCAAAAATAGTCAAAGTTGGACAAACCTGCTTAAAGAATCGAAAGCACAGTAAGAATTATGAAAACTACCCAGATTTAAGGTGTCTGGTTAAAGTATTTGTCATAAGTCGAAAAGTACCTGGTACCACGTAAGGGTGGTCCTCTATGACACATTGAAAATATCTGCCCTTTAAAAGCAGCCAGAGTTAGACGAACCATCTCAAACATGTGAAAACGCAGTAAGAATTATAAAAATTTCTCAGTTTTGAGGTGTCTGGCTGTAGTTTTTGACATGGGCGAAGTATAAAAATACCCGATACTTCTTTAAGGTGGTCTTCTATGACACATGTGTGAAGATATGCCATTTACGAACAGCAAAAGTTGGACCAACTCGCTTAAACCTGTGAAATCGCAGTAAGAATTATGAAAATTCCTCAGTTTTGAGGTGTCTGACTGTAGTTTTTGACATGGGGCGAAGTATAAAAATAGCCGTTACTTCTTTAAGGGGGTGTTCTATGACACATGTCAAAAGATATGCTCTTTAAAAGCAGCCGAAGTTGGACCAACCCGATTAAACATGTGAAAAAGCAGTAAGAACTATGAAAATTCCTCAGCCTTGAGGTGTCTGGCTGAAGTTTTTTCCATGGGATGAAGTCTAAAAATGCCTGATACTACTTCGAGATAGTGTTCCACGACACATGTGCAAAGATCTGCCTTTCAAAAACAGCCAAAGTTGGACAAACTCGCCTAAACATGTGAAAGTGCGGTAAGAATTATAAAAATTCCTCAATTTTGAGGTGTCTGGCTGAAGTTTTTGACATGGGGCGAAGTCAAAAAGTACCTGATACCACTTAAGGGTGGTCTTCTATGACACATGTGAAATTATCTGCCCTTTAAAAGCAGCCAAAGTTAGACCAACGCAGTTAAACATGTGAATTCGCAGCAAGAATTATGAAATTTCCTCAGCTTTGAGGTGTCTGGCTGAAGTTTTTGTCATGGGACGAAGTCTAAAAATGCCTAATATTCGTTAATAGTAGTGTTATACGATACATTTGTAACGATCCGCCATTTAAAAGCAGCCAAAGTTGGGTAAACCCATTTGACCATGTGAAAGCGCATTAGGTAGGTAGGTAGAAGTGGCTGCCGCAAAGGCACACCTAGGCCAGTAATAAAAGGCCCGTTGTGATACCACCAAACACTAGGAAAGTCAGTCCCGGGGCCCGGCCATATGAAAAATCCCAGTGCTGTCGGGACTCTCCATATAGCCGAAACCCGGGACTGACACTCCTAACCGACACCGCTACCCCTCCTCGAACCATTTTGATAACTTGATGAAGGCCATCAAGTCCTTTATGTCTAGCTCCGCGACCTGGCTTAAGCTAACCAGGAAGGGAACTCCCAGAGAGCGCCTTCTCGCTCCGCTTAAGGCCGGGCAGTTGCAGATGAGGTGCTCCACCGTTTCCTCTTCCTCATCATCTTTGCAACTCCTGCAGCATCGTCGGTAGGGAACGCCTAGCCTTGCTGCGTGCCTACCAATAAGGCAGTGCCCGGTTAAAACACCTATTAATATGGAGATTTCCTTCCTTTTTAGGGCGTATATGTGTCTAGATCTTTTAAGATCGCATTTTGGCCAGGTTTGCTTGGATATCCGGCACCCTGGGGCTTGTAGCCATCTTTCGTTGGCTTCGCGGAGTGTATGCTCCTTCAGCATTAGCTTGCACGTGGCAAACGGCATACCTATGCGCTCTTTATCTTGAAGAATCTGCTTGGTCGTGCCCTGCCTGGCATTAAAAATGATGAAAAGTCCCCGTGCTTTGGGTTGTCTGGCTTAAGTTTTTTTCATGGAATGAAGTCCGGAAATGCCTGATACTGTTTAATAGTAGTATTATACGACACATGTGTAAAGATCCGCCGTTTAAACGTAGACAAAGTTGGAGAAAAATGCTGAAACAAGTGAAATCTCTGTAAAAATTAGTGAAAATCCCGAGCTTTGTGGTGTCTGGCTGAAGTTTTTGCCATGGGGCGAAGTCTAGAAATGACGGAAACTACTTAAGGGTAGTGTCCTACGAAACATCTGAAAAGATTCGTCGTTTAGAAGTTGTAAAAGTGGGACAAACAAGAGAAAGCAAATTAATAGGAAAATAAAAGTTCCCGAACTTTGAGGTGTCTGGCTGAAGTTTTTGCCATGGGATGATGTCTGGAAATACTTGATTCTACTTAAGGATAGCATTCTACGACACATGTGTTAAGATCTGCTATTTAAAAGTAGTCAAAGTTTGTGAAATCCACTTAAACATGTGAAAGCGCAGTAAAAATTAGTGAAATTTCCCGAGTTTTGAGGTGTCTGGCTGAAGTGTTTGCCTTGGGACGAGGTCTAAAAATTACTGAAACTACTTAAGGGTAGTGTCCTACGACACATGTGAAAAGATCTATCATTTGAAATTAGTAAAAATGGGACAAACAAGAGAAAGCAAATTAATAGGAAAATAAAAGTTCTCGAACTTTCAGGTGTCTGGCTGAAGTTTTTTCCATGGGATGATGTCTAGAAATGCTTGATTCTACTTAAGGGTAGCATTTTACGACACCTATGTAAAGATCTGTTATTTAAAAGAGGCCAAAGTTGGTCAAATCCGCCTAAACATGTGAAAGCGCAGTAAAAATTAGTGAAATTTCCCGAGTTTTGAGGTGTCTGGCTGAAGTTTTTGCCATGGGACGAAGTCTAAAAATTCCTGATAATACTTGAGGGTAGTGTTCTACAAAAAATGGGAAAATATTGGGTAGTTAAAAGCAGCCAAAGTGGCCCAAATGCGTGAAATTGGTAAAACAGAAAAAATTTCTATAGGAAAATCCGCGAACTGGGGGTGTCTGGCTGGAGCCTTGTCACTGGTGCGGGTCTAACAACACTTGATACTGACGCGGGGTGGTAACCTACGTCAAATATGTGAAAATCATCCATTATAAAATAAGTGAAGTTAGGGTCATTTTTTGGCGACTTTGACCCCCGATTCCTAGGCCCTTGTCATAGGTACAGCTTTAAAATTTTCACATTCTTTCTAGATTCGGGGAGGACTATCGATCGGTATTGGTTTCATCCATTATAAAATAAGTGACGCTTTTAGGCTCTGGGATCTCGCTCTAATACATCTAAAGCTTATAAGGTATGTATCGACGACTGGGTGGCATGTTACCCTATTTCAAAATATTTTTCAGAAACTCCATTTATAGCTATATGGCACTACGTTTTTTGAATAGTAGGGCCTCATTATGTATGGCGAACGATAGCTCAGACGAATGATATTTTCTAATTTTCTTTGACATAAAAAGCAAATATGAAAGAAAATGCGATTTTGTCAGCAGGCGAATCGTTCGTCTGAGCTATCGTTCGCCATACATAATGAGGCCCGTATTTTCTTCTATTTTTTGTATTTATTGTGCAAAAGAAAGGGTCTTATACAATTATCATATTGGTACAAGCGGGCAAGCTATGTTAAAAAATAACGAAAAATAATGGAAATAGAAACCAGACTGTAAAAAAAAAAAACAAATCAAAAATTTTAATTTTTTTGGCTTTTGGACGTTTCTCCTCTATTTTATGTGAAATTTTTTTGTTTACATTTTTAAGTTGAAAGTTTTGTGCACGAATTTATATGAAACCCACTGTCCAAAAATACAAAGACATTAAAGTGAAAATACGTAGTGTCATATAGCTATTATCAAAATTTGTTTAATTAACACTCTTTTGGAATTTTTCAGCAACGCTCTATCTAAGAATTTGATTCAAAAACAACCTATCTAGGATATTTTCAAAAAATATTTCGAAACGGAGCCGTCGATATATGTTTACACATATTTTTTTAATGTACTTATGTAAATACATATGTATACAAAATGGTAAAATAAGAACAACATTAAAAAGAAGAACTGTAAATTTGCACTCAATCAAGTGCATTTAGTACATGCAAACGCAGTTTACATTTTTGAATTCAGTTTAGAAAAATGAGAAACTTTGGCAAATAAATATTTTTCTTAAGCTTATAGATAAAAAGGTGTTTGTATTATAATGCACACATGCGAATGCGTATTTTCGTCATCTGGTATGATGATGAATTAGGAAAGTTATAAGAAAATATAATTTACAAAAAATAAAATTGCGCCAGTTTAGTACAAAAAGTGAAAAAAGTTGATCGTGTTTTTTCGTGCGTGTTTTTCTTTTGGTTTTCGGAATCAACACGATCACGACCCGAAATCGCATTTTCAAACACGAGCTCATGGACACACGCATACCAGTTTCGTGTCACGGTCAAAAACACGGACGACGCCCACCTCTAGTCTTTAGTAATATGTATACGAGAACACCCACAAAAAAAAACGCAATTTCTGAAAGAATGGGGTAAAAAATAAGATCTGTAAAAAAATCTGGCCATCTGTAGTAGAAAAGTGCTATGGAAATTTGACTTAAAGGCTAAAAATGCACTAAAATAGGAATATTTAGATTGGAGTCAGGATTAAATTGCCCATATAAATTTTGTACCTGCGGGTGTCCTTTCAAGGACTTATAATAAGTTGAAGTTAATTTTTTATATTTCACTTTTTTGTAATAGTCAAATAAAATACTTGCAAAATGATGGATTAGATAAGCTATACACCGTTTGGTAGGATATTAACCACAGTTTAATAATAACATTGCATTTTAATTTGACTAACATTTTTCCAATTGACGTAAAACTGAGAAAAAAATGTTTTTAAATTTCTAAAAACATGCAATATGGGATAGTTCAGGGGTCAAAGTTCTAATTCTCTTCCCTCCAAATGCATTATAAGGAAGTTTGGGGATGAAGGACAAGATATGTAAAAAAGTCTAGCCATCTGTAGTGAAAAAATTCCGTGCAAATTTGACCTAAAAGCTATAAATGTACTAAAAATTGTATATGTATGTCTTTATTGGCTAACATCTCGTGAACAAGTATTTTATAGAGAAATAATAACAAGGACTTTTATTAAGAATGGTATCAGGAGTAAATTGTCCTTCCTGTTTCCTGCGAATGTCCTTTTAAGCACCTTTCATAAGAAATTTTTTTTTTCTAATTTTTTTTTCTATAATATAATCTAATATCTTTAAACGAGTTAATCTTGTATATTTGTATATTTGTATGTTCGGACTATCGCGAGAACCGCTTGACCGATTGGGATGAAATTTGGCACAAAGATAGTATCTAATATCTTTAAACGAGTTAATCTTGTATATTTGTATATTTGTATGTTCGGACTATCGCGAGAACCGCTTGACCGATTGGGATGAAATTTGGCACAAAGATAGTATGATGGATTCTAAGACTACCCACTTTAGGGTTGCCACTTGGGGCGGTTTACAGGGTTGCCACCTATCCCATTTTTTTTAAATTATGGAGCGAGATATGCCAATATGGGTATCATATGAAAGGTATTTTCGGCGAGATACCAACTAAAATATTTTCAAGTAGAGTTGCCACCTAGGGTTGCCACCTTACCACAATATATTTGTATATCCGGTACTATCTCGAGAATCGCTTGACCGAATTGGCTGAAATTTGGCATGGTGATAGTATGATCGATTTTAAGACTACCCACTTTAGGGTTGCCACTTGGGGCGGTTTACAGGGTTGCCACCTATCCCTTTTTTTTTAAATTATGGAGCAAGATATGCCAATATGGGTATCATATGAAAGGTATTTTCGGCGAGATACCAACTAAAATATTTTCAAGTAGGGTTGCCACCTAGGGTTGGCACCTTACCACAATATATTTCTATATCCGGTACTATCTCAAGAACCGCTTGACCGATTTGGATGAAATTTGGTATGTAGATAGTATGATTGATTCTAAGACTATCAATTTGGGGGTTGCCACGTCATCATTTGGGATAATTTTTGGGTTATTTTGGGAACATCTGAGGGACTATTCAAGGATTATTTTGGGATCATTTTTGGATAATTTTGTGGTAATTTTCGAATCGTTTAGGGTAAATTTAAGGGTGTTTTTGGGGTAATTTGTGAATTATTTTTGGACCAATTTGGGATCATTTTAGGGTCATACCAGCTAAATATTTTCAAGTAGGGTTGCCACCCAGGGTTACCATTTTACCGTATTGTAATTGTATTTTGTATTTTGGGATCATATTTGGATATTTTAGGATTATTTTGAGAACATCACTTTGGGATAATTTTGGGGCTTGCTTGAGATCATTTTGGGTTCTATTTCGGATTAATTTGGTACAATTTTGGGTAATTTTCGGTTCATTTTGGAGCCATTTTTGGATAATTTTTGTATCATTTTGGGATAATTTTTGGGTTACTTTGGGAACATTTGAGGGTCTTTTTGGGGTGGTTTTGGAATTATTTCAGGATATATTTGGGATCATTTTGGTGTATTTTTTGGATCGTTTAGTGTGCATTTAAGGGTATTTTTGGGGTAATTTGGGAATTATTTTTGGACCAATTTGGAATAATTTTAGGTTCATTTTCGGATCATTTTTGGGTCGTTTTGGGTTCAATTTCGGATCATTTTGGGAACATTTAAGGGTCTTTTTGGGATCATTTTAGGATTATTTTTGGATTATTTTAGGGTCATTTTGGGATCATTTTGGGTAAGTAAATTTAGCGCTAAATTGATAGCACCGAGCAAGCTCGGTCACCCAGGTACTTGGTCATAATTGGTCAGTAGGTTTCACTAATTGGTCAGCCATAGAAAATTTTTAATAAATTTTTTTTTAGTTTTTTGAGTGTTATCGATTAAGATGTTGGCACCCCATTGGTCGAAATTTGGAAAAGTTAGTATGCCAAATAATTGGAGACTAATTGGTAATAATTGGTCAGCAGGTCTCACTAATTGGCCAGCCATAGAAAAAATTTTATGACGGTTTTAAATTTTCCAAGGGAAAGCCATTTACTTCCGCATGCACCCTGTATACTTTAAATTTCAAAAAACAAATATGCCAAATAATTGGTCACTAATTGGTCATAATTGGTCAGTAGGTTTCACTAATTGGTCAGCTATAGAAAATTTTTAATTAATTTTTTCAAGTTTTTTGAGTGTTATCGATTAAGATGTTGGCACCCCATTGGTCGAAATTTGGAAAAGTTAGTATGCCAAATAATTGGTCACTAATTGGTCATAATTGGGCAGCAGGTCTCACTAATTGGTCAGCCATAGAAAATTTTTTATGACGTTTTTAAATTTTCCAAGGGAAAGTCATTTACTTCCGCATGCACCCTGAATACTTTAAATTTCAAAAAACAAATATGCCAAATAATTGGTCACTAATTGGTCATAATTGGTCAGTAGGTTTCACTAATTGGTCAGCTATAGAAAATTTTTAATTAATTTTTTTAAGTTTTTTGAGTGTTATCGATTAAGATGTTGGCACCCCATTGGTCGAAATTTGGAAAAGTTAGTATGCCAAATAATTGGTCACTAATTGGTCATAATTGGTAAGTAGGTTTCACTAATTGGTCAGCCATAGAAAATTTTTAATTAATTTTTTTTAAGTTTTTTGAGTGTTATCGATTAAGATGTTGGCACCCCATTGGTCGAAATTTGGAAAAGTTAGTATGCCAAATAATTGGTGACTAATTGGTCATAATTGGTCAGCAGGTCTCACTAATTGGTCAGCCATAGAAAATTTTTTATGACGTTTTTAAATTTTCCAAGGGAAAGTCATTTACTTCCGCATGCACCCTGTATACTTTAAATTTCAAAAAACAAATATGCCAAATAATTGGTCACTAATTGGTCATAATTGGTCAGTAGGTTTCACTAATTGGTCAGCTATAGAAAATTTTTAATTAATTTTTTCAAGTTTTTTGAGTGTTATCGATTAAGGTGTTGGCACCCCATTGGTCGAAATTTGGAAAAGTTAGTATGCCAAACAATTGGTCACTAATTGGTCATAATTGGTCAGCAGGTCTCACTAATTGGTCAGCCATAGAAAATTTTTTATGACGTTTTTAAATTTTCCAAGGGAAAGTCATTTACTTCCGCATGCACCCTGAATACTTTAAATTTCAAAAAACAAATATGCCAAATAATTGGTCACTAATTGGTCATAATTGGTCAGTAGGTTTCACTAATTGGTCAGCTATAGAAAATTTTTAATTAATTTTTTTAAGTTTTTTGAGTGTTATCGATTAAGATGTTGGCACCCCATTGGTCGAAATTTGGAAAAGTTAGTATGCCAAATAATTGGTCACTAATTGGTCATAATTGGTAAGTAGGTTTCACTAATTGGTCAGCCATAGAAAATTTTTAATTAATTTTTTTTAAGTTTTTTGAGTGTTATCGATTAAGATGTTGGCACCCCATTGGTCGAAATTTGGAAAAGTTAGTATGCCAAATAATTGGTGACTAATTGGTCATAATTGGTCAGCAGGTCTCACTAATTGGTCAGCCATAGAAAATTTTTTATGACGTTTTTAAATTTTCCAAGGGAAAGTCATTTACTTCCGCATGCACCCTGTATACTTTAAATTTCAAAAAACAAATATGCCAAATAATTGGTCACTAATTGGTCATAATTGGTCAGTAGGTTTCACTAATTGGTCAGCTATAGAAAATTTTTAATTAATTTTTTCAAGTTTTTTGAGTGTTATCGATTAAGGTGTTGGCACCCCATTGGTCGAAATTTGGAAAAGTTAGTATGCCAAACAATTGGTCACTAATTGGTCATAATTGGTCAGCAGGTCTCACTAATTGGTCAGCCATAGAAAATTTTTTATGACGTTTTTAAATTTTCCAAGGGAAAGTCATTTACTTTAAATTTCAAAAAACAAATGTGCCAAATAGATGGTCACTAATTGGTCATAATTGGTCAGTAGGTTTCACTAATTGGTCAGCCATAGACAATTTTTAATTAATTTTTTTAAGTTTTTTGAGTGTTATCGATTAAGATGTTGGCACCCCATTGGTCGAAATTTGGAAAAGCAATCTATTATAGATTTTAGGGTGGGATCATTAAGTTGGCTATCGCGGATTTCCTTCGAGCCTCGTCGCGGAAGATCAACGGCAAACGAGCACACATGGCATTGTTCTTCGGATTCATGTTTATCTTCGCACGGTGGCCTTGACAGCATATCTGCCACCACGTTGATTTTTCCTGGCTTGTAGTCAATGCTCAGGTTGTACGGTTGTAAAAGCAAAGCCCATCGAGCTAGGCGCCCAGTCGGCGATTTTAGCGTCATTAACCATTTAAGCGGCCGGTGGTCCGTGATGAGTTTCACCTCCGATCCTTCAATGTACCCACGATATTTTTGTACGGCCCACACAATGGCAAGAGCCTCCCTCTCGATGGTAGAGTAGTTTTGCTCTGCTTTTGTTAAGAGCCTACTCGCATATTCTACTGGATGTTCGTCTGCATCCTCCCCCTGGATCAAAACTGCTCCCAAAGCGTATCCACTCGCATCTGTTTTTATTATATATGGCATATTTTCGTCGACTTGTTTCAGGATTGGTGACGTTATTAACAACTGTTTCAGTTTGTCAAACGCGACTTGCTGTTCATCTGTCCAAACCCATGTAGCATTCTTTTTGGTCAATTGTGAAAGTGGTTTTGCCACATTTGCAAATTGTGGTACGAAACGCCTATACCACGAGCATGATTGGAGGAATGATAGTAGCTCTTTAACATTTTTCGGAGGTTTACGCAAAGATATTGCAGCGACCTTTTCTGGATCTACTTGGATACCGTCCGAAGTAAGGATATGCCCAAGGTACTTAACCTCGCTACAAGCAAACCTACATTTTACTTTATTGACCTTAAGACCAAATTCATTTATGCGATTGAAAAGAATACCGAGCTCTGCAAGATGCTTATCGAAGCTGCTTGAACAGACGATTATATCGTCAAGATATGCGAATATCGTTATGTTGCTTAGGGAGGCCTTGAGTCGATCAATCATACGCTGGAACGTTGCTGGAGCATTACGCAAGCCAAAAGGCATGCGTTTAAATTTGTATGTGCCAAACGGAGTAACAAATGCCGTCTTGTCCTGATCTTCTTCCTTCACCGCGATTTGCCAATAGCCAGCCTGTAGGTCCAATGTTGACATAAAGTTGGTAGCTTTTGCGTCATGTAGCAAGTCGTCAACTCGTGGAAGCGGGTACCGGTCTGGCTTGGTGATGGCGTTTAGCTGTCGGTAATCGATGCAAATACGTATGTCACCCGATTTTTTGGGCACGATAACCACAGGAGCAGCCCATGGCGATTCACACTCTACAATAACACCAACTCGGAGCATTTCACTTATTTCTTTATTCAGCAGGGCCTTTCGTTGCGGTGACAATCGATATGGAGGCAAAGCAATTGGGAGGTGGTCCCCCGTGTCGATGCTGTGTACGGCAAATGGTGTTGCGCATGTTGATTCTTCGAAAACTTCCTTATGGTGCAATAATAATGCATCATCTGACGTCGCGGACTCAAATCAAGAGAGTATAACGGTAAGAAGTTTTCCTGGCAAAACTTTTCAAAAGCGGTCATCTTTGCCTTCATTGGTGGAGCAAACAGGCGCGGTGTGCTTTCTGGTGTACGTTCACCAGCTGGAAGTGAATCTTTAAAGATCTTCTGCACAGAGTGTGGGGAATAATCATTGGCATGTGTGCGTTTCACCCTTACTGCTGGTCCATAGTTTACGTCTGGACACACTTCTGGAGGATCAACCTCGTCGACTTTTGTGTTACGATTTTTAACGTAGTGTACGAAGTTGGAGTATTCGTTGATGGCCTTAGTTCGAGGTGATTGTTTAGTTGTGGTTACAACATGCGCACCTGCAATATCTATAGCAAATGGAATATCACTCACACTTGGTGCAGCGAAATCATGTCGTATTTTCGGCTCATCCTCGAAATGCCAATAGCGTTGTGCCATATTCAACACTATGCCCGCTTGTTCTAAAAAGTCGGCTCCAATTAGGGTACGATTCTTTGTAGCCTTCGGAAGTGATATCATGCGTATTTTTCGAACCCTGTTGCCGATAGTTATGTCGCAAATGGTCGATGACACTTTTTGTGAGGTGGTGCTTCCATCTGCCAATGTGACGTCAACGAAAACATCTTGGAAAACGCAACCTTTGCTGGATAATACCCTTTTTAGGTTAGCGCTGGCAACAGAAGTTTTTGCGCCAGTGTCGAATAGAGCTTCTCCTTTCATTCCAAACATCTCGATGTGAACCAGTGGGCAGCACCGTCCAACAGTGGTGGTATGTACGGTGTTAAATGCTAGATACTGAGGGCTCTCTTTACTGTGACCGCTACATTTTGGGCAATTCGCACGATACACCCCAGGGGCGCCACAGCCGTAACATGCAAACGCGGGCGTGCGTTTGATTTGCGGCGCTGTTCCGCTTGAACTTGCCACTGTAGATTGCTGCTGTGCCTGCTGCTCCTTTTTCTTCTTTAAACACACATCTACTGTGTGGCCGCGTAATCGACAGAAAGAGCACCTCTTTGCCCCATCTGAGCGTTCCGCCTTCTCACATGGTGCCGTCGTAAGTTGATTGGACTCAGCCAGAAACAATTCCGCATCTCGGCAGCGCGATATGAGCTCATCGAATGTGGAAAATTTATCACGTTGCACACGATCTCTTATTTTCATTGCCAGGAGGCCGTATATCATGTTTAATTGCACCACTTCACTGATGCTGTCTTTTAGCTGCGAGAACAGCAATCGCTTTTTACAAATAAAGCTGTCGGTAGCTTCACGCACTTGTTGCTTGTACTGAAATATGTCTAAATAGATTTTCCAGTCAGGTGTCGGAGGAGAGAACGTTGTACGTATCAGCTGCATGGCATCGTCAAATGTTGAAATGGTGTCTTTAACACCGATCCACCAAGTCGCTGCATAGTCTTCCAACAAGAGTGGCATCCCCCGTAAGGCATCTGCATCTGATATTTTTTCAATATCTTTGTATACTGTTATTGTAGCAACAAATTCCTCCACCGCTGCTGGGTCCCGTTGCCCTCTAAAACGCGCAGTACAATTTGTATAAGAACCGCTTTTTCCGCCGCTTGATATAGCCTCCAATATTTGTGAAAATTGTTCGGGTGAAAAAGTCGCCATTTTGTGCTCGCTTGTCGGTACGTTGTCGTGGTTCGTGGCCACTATGTTGGGCGCCAATGAAACGTTTGTTTTACCGCTCCTCAGATTGTAGGTCATAGGATGGGTAATACAACCAATTCCTTTAATTTGTGGTGACCGGGGACTACTATCCAAGTGGACCTGTCCGATAATCCGGACGAGGACGCAAACGGAAATGTAGACAACGAAATAAAGAAACGCGAGAATGTAAATTTGTACTCTTTGTTTATTTTATGTAAGTTAGTTGCCCGAAGCAGTATTGGACGAACTAACGCGTAGGAGTTAAAATGTAAAATGAGCGCAGTTACAATGCATGTACTGCCTTTTATAGCCGATAATTACAATGCTGATCGCCAGTGTGGCTTTTTCGAATACTCTTGTGCTTAGCACAGAGTTGTATTAATTTTGACAAGACATTACGGTGAGTCTACATATAACATCAAATATTACATTTATACAAGAACCGAATATACTAGAAATATAAATGATGAACATAAACGGTGGCCGTTTCAAATTATATTAAAATTTGTTGTGGAAATTTATCACGTTGCACACGATCTCTTATTTTCATTGCCAGGAGGCCGTATATCATGTTTAATTGCACCACTTCACTGATGCTGTCTTTTAGCTGCGAGAACAGCAATCGCTTTTTACAAATAAAGCTGTCGGTAGCTTCACGCACTTGTTGCTTGTACTGAAATATGTCTAAATAGATTTTCCAGTCAGGTGTCGGAGGAGAGAACGTTGTACGTATCAGCTGCATGGCATCGTCAAATGTTGAAATGGTGTCTTTAACACCGATCCACCAAGTCGCTGCATAGTCTTCCAACAAGAGTGGCATCCCCCGTAAGGCATCTGCATCTGATATTTTTTCAATATCTTTGTATACTGTTATTGTAGCAACAAATTCCTCCACCGCTGCTGGGTCCCGTTGCCCTCTAAAACGCGCAGTACAATTTGTATAAGAACCGCTTTTTCCGCCGCTTGATATAGCCTCCAATATTTGTGAAAATTGTTCGGGTGAAAAAGTCGCCATTTTGTGCTCGCTTGTCGGTACGTTGTCGTGGTTCGTGGCCACTATGTTGGGCGCCAATGAAACGTTTGTTTTACCGCTCCTCAGATTGTAGGTCATAGGATGGGTAATACAACCAATTCCTTTAATTTGTGGTGACCGGGGACTACTATCCAAGTGGACCTGTCCGATAATCCGGACGAGGACGCAAACGGAAATGTAGACAACGAAATAAAGAAACGCGAGAATGTAAATTTGTACTCTTTGTTTATTTTATTTAAGTTAGTTGCCCGAAGCAGTATTGGACGAACTAACGCGTAGGAGTTAAAATGTAAAATGAGCGCAGTTACAATGCATGTACTGCCTTTTATAGCCGATAATTACAATGCTGATCGCCAGTGTGGCTTTTTCGAATACTCTTGTGCTTAGCACAGAGTTGTATTAATTTTGACAAGACATTACGGTGAGTCTACATATAACATCAAATATTACATTTATACAAGAACCGAATATACTAGAAATATAAATGATGAACATAAACGGTGGCCGTTTCAAATTATATTAAAATTTGTTGTATTCGAATATTTCAATGTTCCTGGCATAAAAATTCTAAATTGAATATATCAACTATGACCTGGTGTTTCACTAATAAATATTCGTATCGAACAGTATTCGGATGAAGTTCATAAAAGAAGAGATGTCGATTTTACGGATGAAAGGCCACTGTTTTTTCTATCTTTGACCCAAATGAGGTAGTAGGAGAGTTAATTTGGTTTTGTGTTTTTCCGACAGGGTGGATACTAGATGTTCCCAGTGGGAAAAGGTAATGTACAGCAATGCATAAAGTAATGTATAGCTCCTATAGACTATACATGAAAACATGCATGAATTTTTCTACAGCGATGTCATAGGAAAAGTAATGTGTCGCTCGCCTACAAAACTAAAGATACATGTTTACATTACTTTTTATATTACTTTTTATAAATGAAAAGATGCATTACCTTTTAAGAATGAAAATATGCACTACAAGGGATACATTATATCTTGCATTGCCTTTCTTGAATTAAAAGATGCTTTACAAGGGACATATTTTATTTTGCATAACATTTTATAAATTTCCTTGTGGAGTAACAAGGACATTAAGACACAGTGAGGCTCTACAGCGGGGAAGAGTTAAGGTCTTATTTTAAATGTTTGAATGACGAGCTCGTCATGGGCTACGACCAAGATCCCAAAAAAAAAAATAATAAAAAAAAAACCAAAACCAAAAACGCACCGGCATCAGGAACAAACAGTCCAGTCGACTCTCGACTTCTGAAAAGCGTCACAGCAGCAGAAAAAGCGATGAATATTTAAGTAACGAGCAGCAGTTTCAAAATGAATTTAAATTGTATTTTTTTTATGTTTGAAAGTTGTGTATTTTTTTTTTTTGAAGTGTTCAAACTGCAAATAAAAATAGAGCTACACATTACTCCCTTCCTTGCTTTTGGTGTGATCTTTTCTTATAACAAAATTCATACATCTTTTCATGCATGGAAAAAGGTAATGCATTGCCTACTTTCCCACTGGGATGTCCCTTGTAAAGCATCTTTTCATTCAAGAAGGGCAATGCAAGATATAATGTATCCCTTGTAGTGCATATTTTCATTCTTAAAAGGTAATGCATCTTTTCACTTATAAAAAGTAATATAAGAAGTAATGTAAACATGTATCTTTAGTTTTGTAGGCGAGCGACACATTACTTTTCCTATGAAATCGCTGTAGAAAAATTCATGCATGTTTTCACTGGGATATAGCAATGCATAAAGTAATGTATAGCGGTGCAGTGAAATAAGTCCCAAATGAAATAACTCCCATGAAATAACTCCCAATGAAATAAGTCCCAATAAAAATGAAATAACTCCCAACTTTATTAAATGAAATAACTCCCAAAGAAGGAAATGAAATAACTCCCAATATTTGGCGTTATTTCATAGTGAAACCACAAGTCCCAAAAAAAAATGAAATAACTCCCAAATGAAATAAGTCCCAAAAAAATGAAATAAATCCCAAATCCAAATTTGAAATGGTATCTTTATACTATATAATCAGTTACAATGAGATTTGAAAAAATACAGGAAATTATTATGTTCATAGATGGGTGAATGTAACAATTACATGAAAACCTGAATTTTGAATCTAAAAATGAAGCTTTAATAGCCCTCCTTAGGCTCGCTTCATTTAAGTTCAAAAAATTTGAATTTATGTAGTTGAATAAATGTGTATAGCATTTTGTTGACTTTTTATTTGTTATTTAATAAAAAATACTGGAAAAACCTAGTAAAAGTAAAACGGATTTATTTTGCAACCTTATTAATTGATATATAAAAAATGGTGAGGAAGGGGGTGGGCGGCGCTTCCCCGGCGCGAGCGCGTAACAGGCCCCCCCCCCCCCTCCCCGCCGTTTCTAACCTTTTCGTAATATTCGATATGAATTAAAATCAACTGCTTAAAACATCCAAGTGGTACAATTGAAAATGTACCATCAATTTAAATCTGTTTATTGTTGTTATTGGGAACGTCAAAATTCTAACAAGAACTGATGGCGTACAGATTGATAATTGAAAAATAACTCAATGTTTTGATACAGATTTCTTTACAACAACAGTTATAGAAACCGTTAGAAGAACGTCGAAATTTGATAATATTGTATTTTTAAGAAAATGAAATAACTCCCAAAAAAAGTGAAATAACTCCCAATGCCTGGATTACAAACAATGAAGGAAGTCCCAACAAAAATGAAATAACTCCCAATTTCCAAAAATTATGAAATAACTCCCAAAGAAAATTTTTTGGGGATTATTTCATTTGGGAGTTATTTCATTATGAAATAATTCCCAGCAAAAATTATGAAATAAGTCCCAATGAATTGGGAGTTATTTCATAATGAAATAAGTCCCAACTTGTATGGAAAATAGTTGGGAGTTATTTCATTTTTTTGTTGGGAGTTATTTCATTTGGGACTTATTTCACTGCACCATGTATAGCTCCTATAGACTATACATGAAAACATGCATGAATTTTTCTACAGCGATGTCATAGGAAAAGTAATGTGTCGCTCGCCTACAAAACTAAAGATACATGTTTACATTACTTTTTATATTGCTTTTTATAAATGAAAAGATGCATTACCTTTCAAGAATGAAAATATGCACTACAAGGGATACATTATATCTTGCATTGCCTTTCTTGAATGAAAAGATGCTTTACACGGGACATATTTAATTTTGCATAACATTTTATAAATTTCCTTGTGGAGTAACAAGGACATTAAGACCCAGTGAGGCTCTACAGCGGGGGAAGAGTAAAGGTCCTATTTTAAATGTTTGAATGACGAGCTCGTCATGGGCTACGACCAAGATGAGTGCACCAAAAAAAAAAATATAATAAAAAACCAAAACCACAAAGGCACCGGCATCAGGAGCAAACAGTCCAGTCGACTCTCGACTTCTGAAAAGCCTCACAGCAGCAGAAAAAGCGATGAAGATGTGCGTAACGAGCAGCAGTTTCAAAATGAATTTAAATTGTATTTTTTTTTATGTTTGAAAGTTGTCTATTTTTTTTTTTTTTTTGAAGTTTTCAAACTACAAATAAAAATAGAGCGACACATTACTCCCTTGCTTGCTTTTGGTATGATCTTTTCTTTCATGTATGAAAAACATTTTTTTTTAAACTACAAATCAAAGATTGAGCGACACATTACTCCCTTCCTTGCTTTTGGTATGATCTTTTCTAACATCAAAATACGTACATCTTTTCATGTATGAAAAACATTTTTTTTTAAACTACAAATCAAAGATTGAGCGACACATTACTCCCTTCCTTGCTTTTGGTGTGATCTTTTCTTATAACAAGATTCGTACATCTTTTCATGCACGATAAACAATTTTTTTTAAAACTACAAATCAAAAATTGAGCGACATATTACTCCCTTCCTTGCTTTTGGTGTGATCTTTTCTTATAACAAAATTCATACATCTTTTCATGCATGGAAAAAGGTAATGCATTACCTACTTTCCCACTGGGATATTACGTTTTCCCACTGGGAAATCAAAGATTGAGCGGCACATTACTCCCTTCCTTTCAAACTACAAATCAAAAATTGAGCGACACATTACTCCCTTCCTTGCTTTTGGTGTGATCTTTTCTTATAACAAAATTCATACATCTTTTTATGCATGGAAAAAGGTAATGCATTGCCTACTTTCCCACTGGGTTTATTAGAACGTTTTTTCGTCATCCCTTGTCAATTTTGGTTTTGTAACAAACCGGTTTCGGCGTCTTCAGTGTTTGATTTCGTTCTCGACGGATCGCCGAAACCGGTTTGTTACAAAACCAAAATTGGCAAGAGATGACGAAAAAAGACTTTTACTAAAATACATATTTATAAGACTAACTCTATATTTTTGTATGAAAAAAAAAATTTTATCAAATTTTTTAACAAGCTGTTTTTGTAGTATAACATTGAGAGGTAATTCTATCCAAGTGAGATTTATTAGAAAGGAGCGAGATCGAACGGCCTTGAAATCTAAACTAATTGTTTCAAGCAGAAATTCTGCGACTTTATTCTCCCTACTTGGTTAATGCGTTGGTAAACATATACATGTATTGCATAGTAGACTAGGATGGAACTTTATTTTATGACTTTGACTTGACAAAATAAGAAACAGGAAGAAAATAGATTGACGCAGTTACATCCTTGTATATTAGTGAAACGTACGAATAGTAATAAAATTACTCTAAAATTTATAAAATGCGCTCGCTTGATAAAAATTGGATAATGCCCAAAACATCAGAGAGAGAAGAGAGGCGATTGATACTTCAATCCACATAGGCTGAATCCGCATCCAAAAAGAAAGATTCAGTCGTATTTTTATTTTTATTTTTTAACAAAAAAATTAGAATACCAAATTTTCAAGGGGTCCAACTTTGAACATCGAAAGCCCGTAACTTAGTTTTAGAGACTAACTTCTCTTCAAGAAAGTTGATTTGGTCCAATACCCATCCGGCTGCTGTACAATGTAAAAATATTATTAACGTTATGTATGGATCATTCAGCTATAGCTAAATTTCCTCTTTCGGAATTTGATACTGAGGTTAAAACGTGTCTTTTGTAGCATTGACAATCTTCCATGAAAGCTTTTCAGGGTACCCTTTGGTAAAAGAAAATATGTTCCCACAAAAAGAAACGGTTTCGGTTTCGTTCTTTTTCAGATCAAAATAACGGTTACGATTATAGTTCCCTTACAATCGATAGTTCCGATAAACGGATTTTGAGCTATAACTCCTGTTATTAAACAGGTAGAAAAGACAAATTTTGTAACTATGGCTCTATTACCATGAACAATATCGATGTTAAAAATCATTGAGACTCGATTAATATATCACATAGACCCCATACAATCGATAGTTCCGATAAACGGATTTTGATAAACGGATTTTGTTATTAAAAAGGTAGAAACGTAACTATTGCTCTTTTTGCGTGTGCAATGTCTACAGTAGGGTTGACCTGATTTGGCACATAGCCCCTATACAATTGATTGCATGCTTTATATATCAGCGAAAGAGCGTCACTCCTTTATAGTGTGTCCATGCTTCAAATAACGTGACTCATACTCATGAAAGGTTATACCTTTTCCTTACAGCCGAAGACAGCCTTTTCGTTACTTGTTCCTTCTTAAAATTATACAAGCAAGCCATTAAGCATATGAAAGGGAATGATATTGCATGGTTTGCACAGAATTTAGAATTAGAAATGCATAATTATATCTATCCAATTCATAGTATTAGGTCTCAATGTTATAATACAAAAAAAAGCTTGTTGTAGAGAATTTAATAAG